>CM069859.1:37616693-38216693 GCA_036172795.1 Pelodytes ibericus | reverse complement strand
ACTTTAATATGCATGGAACAAAGGTAAGCCGTCTCCAAGTCAGAGTGGTCCTTTAACTTAAATTTTTATCTGCAAAACATACATATGTAAGTTTACTTTAAAAAGGGGCACTCAGTTTTTAAGTTTTGTTTTAAGAAATGAATTGTAGTACAGCCTGTTATTATACATAACGTTTATTTAGAGACAGGGTTGTTTCTAAATCTAGAGTCTGTGTTAATGTAAAAATTGGAGTATAAAAATTCCATTTAAAATGTAAGAAATGTTGATGTGTAAGCAATTTAATCACCAGAACTTATACAAAGTGCTATGAGACTGCTATAACCCCCATGTGAGTAATTGTATGTGCAAACAGAGAGTCCAGTGCCAAAATACAGAGAAACATGATACATGCATTAAAGTAGAACATTTAAAATAGAAAAACATTTTGGAGTTGTTATATTTACAGTTGGTTTGGCTCAGAAGGTAATCCAAGGAGCAATGATGCTGAAACTTCTTTAAGGAGTCTGGTTTGATACTCAGCCTTCTATATCATATGTACAAAGTACCACAAATTAGATTGTGAGCTCTGGGAAATTGTATTGCAAATTCTAGGATACTTTTAAAAAAAAATGTGCTATGTTACAAATGGCATCAAACATGTTCTGGGTTTTGTCTTGGTACAATAGATTATATAACCTCTTGTTCCTATATCCATGACATGCTGGGGATTTGGCTGTAAGGAATACGCAGACCTCCTCAGAAATAAAACTCATTGGTGAGTATTCACTAAAGAGTTACTGCAAATGAACTGCAAAAATCAGACTTTATTAGCTGAGCTCTCCTGCTTTTCTATCTGTGGAACTCGGCTATTCATGCCTGCTTTTTGTCAGTTCACTTTTGGCGAAATAACCTCCATAGTAATGTGAAAAAGTTCAGTAAATGTATATTGCTTTTGACTTTTCTCTGTGTCATTTAGTTATTAAATAGTTAGATGTTGGTGTCATCTAGATATGCTGCGTGAGGATCCATATTGATACACTAGCGTGAAGTTTTACCGTATTTGCTTGAATATAAGGTTAGGTTCATTTCAGAGCAAATGCATTATAGTCGAGGTTCAGAGGCGGCTCTCTAATTAGGCAAATTAGCCGGTTGCCTAAGGCCTCAAGCTAACGGGGGCCTCGCGGCTGTCTAACTTGCCTAGTTGTCTTTTATCTGACAGAGGAGCTTAATGCAGCAGTTAAGCTCCCTGTCATACTAACTTCAGCAGGTTAAGAGCGATTCCCCTCTGTTAGCATCCAGCACACTTAGGAAGAGCCAACGGGTGGCGCAGAAGCCATCACAACATGTTCTGTAAGACCACTTCTAACTTTGAGATCCTCTCCTTCTGGCTGATAATGAGGAGTTTGTGCTGGCGTGGTGAGTGTAATTATATGCTGGCTGATTGTGTCTGTGAGTATGTTCTGGTTGACTGTGTCTGTGAGTGAATGTGTACTGGCTGACTGTGTCTGTGAATGAATGTGTACTGGCTGAGTGTATCTGTAAGTCTGTTCTGGCTGAGTGTGTCTGTGAGTGAATGTGTGCTGGCTGAGTGTGTCTGTGAGTGAATGTGTGCTGGCTGAGTGTATCTGTAAGTCTGTTCTAGCTGAGTGTGTCTGTGAGTGAATGTGTGCTGGCTGAGTGTGTCTGTGAGTGAATGTGTGCTGGCTGAGTGTATCTGTAAGTCTGTTCTGGCTGAGTGTGTCTGTGAGTTAATGTGTGCTGGCTGAGTGTGTCTGTGAGTGAATGTGTGCTGGCTGAGGGTAACTGTGAGTCTGTTCTGGCTGAGTGTGTCAGTGAGTGAATGTGTACTGGCTGAGTGTGTCTGTGAGTGAATGTGTGCTGGCTGAGTGTATCTGTGAGTCTGTTCTGGCTGAGTGTGTCTGTGAGTGAATGTGTACTGGCTGAGTGTATCTGTGAGACTGTTCTGGCTGAGTGTGTCTGTGAGTGAATGTGTACTGGCTAAGTGTGTCGGTGAGTGAATGTGTACTGGCTGAGTGTGTCTGTGAGTGAATGCGTGCTGGCTGAGTGTATCTGTGAGTCTGTTCTGGCTGAGTCTGTCTGTGAGTGAATGTGTACTGGCTGACTGTGTCTGTGAGTGAATGTGTACTGGCTAAGTGTGTCTGTGAGTATGTTCTGGTTGACTGTGTCTGTGAGTGAATGTGTACTGGCTGACTGTGTCTGTGAATGAATGTGTACTGTCTGAGTGTATCTGTGAGTCTGTTCTGGCTGAGTGTGTCTGTGAGTGAATGTGTGCTGGCTGAGTGTGTCTGTGAGTGAATGTGTACTGGCTGACTGTGTCTGTGAGTCTGTTCTGGCTGAGTGTGTCAGTGAGTGAATGTGTACTGGCTGAGTTTGTCTGTGAGTGAATGTGTGCTGGCTGAGTGTATCTGTGAGTCTGTTCTGGCTGAGTGTGTCTGTGAGTGAATGTGTACTGGCTGAGTGTATCTGTGAGTGAATGTGTGCTGGCTGAGTGTATCTGTGAGTCTGTTCTGGCTGAGTGTGTCTGTGAGTGAATGTGTACTGGCTGAGTGTGTCTGTGAGTGAATGTGTGCTGGCTGAGTGTGTCTGTGAGTGAATGTGTGCTGGCTGAGTGTATCTGTGAGTCTGTTCTGGCTGAGTGTGTCTGTGAGTGAATGTGTACTGGCTGAGTGTATCTGTGAGTGAATGTGTGCTGGCTGAGTGTATCTGTGAGTCTGTTCTGGCTGAGTGTGTCTGTGAGTGAATGTGTACTGGCTGAGTGTGTCTGTGAGTGAATGTGTGCTGGCTGAGTGTATCTGTGAGTCTGTTCTGGCTGAGTCTGTCTGTGAGTGAATGTGTACTGGCTGAGTGTGTCTGTGAGTGAATGTGTACTGGCTGAGTGTATCTGTGAGTCTGTTCTGGCTGAGTGTGTCTGTGAGTGAATGTGTACTGGCTGAGTGTGTCGGTGAGTGAATGTGTACTGGCTGAGTGTGTCGGTGAGTGAATGTGTACTGGCTGAGTGTGTCTGTGAGTGAATGTGTGCTGGCTGAGTGTATCTGTTAGTCTGTTCTGGCTGAGTCTGTCTGTGAGTGAATGTGTGCTGGTTGAGCTGCTGCCCATGGCTCCCCCGTGAAGACGACGCAACTCTTCTTTATTATACCCAAAGGGGGATTTTGTGAAAAGTAAAACATTTGTAAACATTTTTTTGAAGATTTCATCTGAGTCCATTTATAGCACTTATGAGGCTTATGCCACCCTCACCTCAGATTCCGCTGACTTAGGGTCCCATTTTGGTCATCTTTCGGATACATCATCTATTGATGTATCAGTGGCTGCTGGGCCCCCTGCCATGGGACTCCGGTTGGCAATGCTGTTGAGGAGTGGATAGCACCTAACCATTAAAGGCCAGCTATCCCTTCTTTCACTGCAGTTATTGGCATCAATATAGATGTCGCAGGATTTAGCTACCTGCAGTTTGTCAAATAAAATTCTGTTAATGATGACTTGAGGGGCATTGTCTTTCAATCAAATCTTTTTGTGCAGCAGTACCATACTACTACGTAAAATGTATTTTTGGCAAAGCAGAAATGGCACCCCTTTGATCTGCCAGAATTCCTTAAATTCTGGGCACACACAATGCACCAGTCCCATCTGCATATATATGAAATACCTTGGGCGGCCTCCTTTTCAAAAATATATGGTTTGGTGGGGGTAAATCACATTGGCCAGCTTCAAAAATGTTCCAAAATAATAAAGGGTTGCAGGTTGACAACGAGCCAACAAACCGATGCATGGGAGGTATCACTATACTCATGAGATGTTGCTGAACACATATTGGTTTGTTGTTAGGCACTGACACATAGAAGAACCTGACAATTCATGAAATACCCCACCAAAAACTGCTAAGTTTGACAAAGGCTGGTGGTAGAATTAGTGCATGGAAAGTGTTAAAATACCACCATTTGAAATACCCTAGTGTCTCTACTTTTAAAAAATATATGGTTTGATGGGGGCAAAATACCTTGGCTGTTTTCAATTATGTCCCAAATGGGACATAGGTGCAGGTTGTCTATAAAAGCACATCTCCAAAATGTGGACTTTTAGCCCCAAAAGAACCCAACAAACATATGCATGGGTAGTATGACTGTACTCAGGAAATGTTGCTGAACTCATTTTGGGGGTTGGATGTAACCTTTGACATTTTCAGTAAATTTGCACCTGAATTGCCATCTGTGTGAAAAAATAACAAAAAAATCCGATGTACATGACAGAGAACCATTTATAATGTATACCTTCCCTCTCTGTGACGAGCTGTCTATTGGACATAGTAGACACTCCACTCATTATGGGAAAATGCTCTGCTGATAACAGCTGGAACAGATATACACCTCTGGAACCTCTGCTATATGTTCGTGAAAGAATCACTCAGGACACCGATCAGTTGAACAGCAGACAAAGAACATTTATTTGGGATTTTTACAGCACATATATACCCACCCACAATCAGATAGCACTGATTAAACAATAGAAAACTTAAACACATTACCGGTAAAGCAATTATCTAGCCACTTGAATTTGGAGCCAAGAAGGACATGCACCAATCACTGCTTCCCTGGCAGGAGAGCAGCCAATCTGACGGGGGAGGGGTGGAGATATGGGATTTGTGTGACAGCATAAGCCCTTTAACTCAGGGACCAATGGGAAGAGCGCTGACACTTAGCCCCGCCCCCTGGTTCTCCCCCTGAGTGAGCCAAGAGCTACCCAAGCGGCCTGGTTTAATTTTTATTGTCAAGCCGCTTTGGGTGCCTGTCTTCCCAGTACATAATTCACTAAAAGGGCTATATTCATATCCTTTGTTGTTACATGTGCACCACATTTTCGGCATAAGGGGGCCCTTTAACTCTGTGGCCAATCACAGAGCGAGCGACATAGTTCATCCAAAAATACCAACTTTCGGTTCTGGGGCTCCGATCGAAGTATGGAGAGAAGAGGCTGGTGCTCAGGCTTCCAGAACAAAGGGATCACAGTCTGGGTGTCTGGAGGAGCCAATCAGGGAGCGAGTGACAGAGTTCCTTTAAACCAATCAGCACAGGCTGGTGCAGTGGAGGCTGGTTTGAATGGGCCAATCACCAACTGAGCTACCTGACTTTATCCGAATTGGGTGATCCAGCTCTTTTCGGAGGATACACAAAGTCACCGGGATTCGGCTTAACTGTTCATGGGCTGGTGTAACTCCTAGACCGAGTTAATCATGCACCAATAAGTGGTTGTAAAAAATATTTAGTCTTCCTTACATTACTTCTTAGTGATATCAAATGGGGCCAAAATATCGTTTCATTTTTCTTCATACCACTCTCCTCTTTTTAAGGAAAATTGGATCTTTCTTTCGAAGTTTGTCGGTATATGTGGTGACTCTGTAGATCTATTATCAGGAACAAATTGTTCCCTATTCATCTTATTTATTCGATATATTTTTTCTCTTGTAGTTGGGTTTTTTCTTATTATTAGGGATCAAAAGAGAGTTTCTCTCCACTTCTTCCACCTATTTGAGTGCTCTACATGCATTCATTTTGCTACAACCCTTATCTAGGAAGCGTTTTTTTTATTTTTCTACTCTGCAATTCAAAATCCACATGTCTCATACAATTTTTCTTTATTCTTCAAAACTGAACTTTAGAAATATTGTCAACCCTGGTCTGATGGTAGAAGCTAGTGGCCTGTAAATTTGTATTTTGGTCCACCTTTTTAAAAAAGTAAAAAAATTACTATTACCTTATTTTTCGCTCCATAAGACGCACCTCGTTTTTAAAGGAGGAAAAGGAGAAAAAAAAAAATGTAAAACTTTGTTTATTAGTTTTATATTTTAATAATACAGAATAAACAGTTTGATGAAATCCAATGGTACAAGTATGTCAAATGACAAGGAAAACCTGGCATACCTAGATCCTAATATTTATTTAAATAAGGTAGCCTTTAGGATAGGGTTTAAAACCACATATAGAACAGAACTTTACTAAATTCTTTTCTCCCCAAAAGTAGTGGTAATGAGCAAAGCTAGAGACAAAACTAATACAGCTAACCTTAGGCATACCATTCTGCACCATGAGTAATGCAGTGTGCGCCAGCCAAACATTAGCAGTCCCTGTGATAGTCATAAGACTGCAGTGGTGACTAACATTTAGAACCTTTTACCTTGATAGCAACCAAGATGCTTCACCATAAAACTACATTTCCCAGCATGCTTTGATAAAGAGGGAAGCAGCGCACCGCTGGACAGACCACACACAGGGACCCCAGCCTCCTGTCCTCCACGCAGCATTATCTCCGAGATCTTCGCTCCATAAGACGCACAGACATTTTCCCTTACTTTTGAGGAGGAAATGTGTGTGTCTTATGGAGCGAAAAATACGGTAATCTTATCTCAATTTCCACATCCAAAAAGGTAACCAGACTCTGACTATACTCATATGTTCATTTTAGACCAAAGGGATTTGTATTCAAGTCATCAAAAAACTTTTACAAGGATGCAAGGTCTCCCTTTCATAAAATAAGGAGATCATCGATATAGCTAATCCCTAATAATGAGAAAAAATCTAACTACAGGAGAAATTTTGTACATTATAAAGTTTCCTTTTTTGTGTTATTTTATCACACTTCATATCATAATATTAATATTATTATTTATATATATATATATTTTTTAAATGCTTTCTCTTTACAGTGTCCAGACTGTCTGTCTTATTAAATGTTTCTTTTTCTTTCTTGTTTTTTCTATTCATCATATGAGTTTATACATTAATTCATCCAAAGGGTTGGTATAGTATATATTCTTTACACCCAATTTTTTCACTGTGGTGATTTTATTAGTGATGTATATTTAAACAAACCCAAAAGGAATGCACTCACCTAAACTAGCATATAGTATATATTATAAGGGGTGCTGCTGAGACCAAATAGTTATACAAAACCCAATGATCAGTGCACTCACCTATATATATATATATATATATATATATATATATATATATATATAAGTCCAAAAGTGGAGCACTCAGCATCTCAATATTCAAAAGAAAAAAACTCAGCCTGGGTGCCTTGTCGCTAACCAATAGATATCCAAAACACACAAGTGTGTAAAAAACCACGCACTCACACTCTCTTATTGAAGTCCTGTGAGTGCGTGGTTTTTACAGACTTGTGTGTTTTGGATATATATATATATACACCCTGTTCCAAATTATTATGCAAATGATATTTTTCTCATTTACCTAAATAATTAATGTAAATAATAGTCAGCATAATTCTCATGTTATCAACTATTAAGAGTACAATTCAAATTTTATTGAACAAACCTCCTAATGACAACAGTATTTTTTTTGAAACATAAAAAACTTACAATGCACTGTTCCAAATTATTACGCACAGTAAGTTTCAAAACACTTTATAGGTTGTAAAGAACTGAAAATTGTCATTTGTTGTGTTTGCAGAGTATTTACTGAAATAAAAAGCTATTTCAATCAAACTTATAACAACATTTTAACTTTTTAAACATTTTAACAGGTCACGTTACATTTTAACATAGGACCCCTTATTTGAGAACAGCTTCACAAGTCTTGCATCCGTTGAACTTGTGAGTTTTTGGACAGTTTCTGCTTGAATTTGTTTGCAAGATGTCAGAATAGCCTCCCAGAGCTGCTGTTTGGATGTAAACTGCCTCCCACCCTCATAGATCTTTTGCTTGAGGATGCTCCAAAGGTTCTCAATAGGATTGAGGTCGGGGAGGATGGAGACCACACCATGACTTTCTCTCCTTTTATCCCCATAGCAGCCATTGATGCAGAGGTATTCTTTGCAGCATGAGATGGTGCATTATCATGCATGAAGATGATTTTATTACGGAAAGAATAGTTCTTCCTTCTGTACGAGGGAAGAAAGTGGTCAGTCACAAACTCCACATACTTTGCAGAGGTCATCTTGACACCTACGGGGACCCTAAAGGGGACGACCAGCTCTCTTCTCATGATTCTTGCCCAAAACATGACTCCACCACCACCTTGCTGACATCGCAGCCTTGTTGCAACAGAGTGGCTGTCCACCAACCATCCACTACTCCATCCATCTGGACCATCCAGGGTTGCACGGCACTCATCAGTGAACAGGACTGTTTGAAAATTAGTCTTCATGTATTTTTCTGCCCAATACAGCCGTTTCTGCTTGTGAGCATTGGTTAGTGGTGGCTGAATAGAAGGTTTATGCACAGTTGCAAGCCTGGAGGACTCTACACCTTGATGTCCGTGGGACTCCAGAGGCACCAGCAGCTTCAAATATCTGTTTGCTGCTATGTAATGGTATTTTAGAAGCGGCTCTCTTGATCCGATGCATGGATCTGGCAGAAATCTTCCTCAATGTGCCTTTATCTGCTCTGAATCAGCCACAAATCTCTTAATAGTGTGATGATCACGCTTACGTTTTTGTGAAATATCTAATGTTTTCATACCTCGTCCAAGGCATTAAACTATTTCACTCTTTTCGGCAGCAGAGAGATCCTTTTTCTTCCCCATATTGCATGAAAATGGTGCTCTGCTTAATAATGTGGAACACCCTCATTTAGTAGTTTTTCCTTAAATTGGGCTCACCTGGCAATCTTATTATCACAGGTGTCCGAGATTGTTTTCAGTGATCAAAAGAGCCCTGAGACACAATGCCATCAATGAGTTAAACTGAAAAACAAAATATTTAATCTTTGTGACACTTAAATAGAATTTGCATAATAATTTAGAACAGGGTGTATATTTATATATATATATATATATATATATTAAGAGTACATCACTAATAAAATATATATACATACACTGATCAGCCATAACATTATGATGCTGTGTGGCAATGATCTGCCAGGAGACCTTGGATGTTACTTTGGATGTTACTTTGACACGTACCACCTACCTAAGCATTGTTGCAGACCATGTACACTCTGTCATGAAAACAATATTCCCTGATGGCATTGGTCTCTTTAAGCAGTATAATGTGTCCTGCCACAAAGCAAAACTGGTTCAGGAATGCTTTGAGGAACACAGCAATGGGTTCAAGATGTTGACCGGTGGTCATAATGTTATGGCTAATTGGTATATATATATATATATATATATATTTGCCAAAGTTTCCGAATAATTATATATATGGTAATGTAAATAATATTTATTTTGTGTGAATGTGCGTGCATATGTGAATCAGTATAAAAGTAAAGCATACACTGACATAAGATGAAAGGCATACACAAACAGTCACAGACACACACACATACAGCCCCATACACACAGTCAGTTACATACAGTCACATGCAGTGTCACACACACATACAGATACAGCCCCATACACACAGTCACATACATACAGTCACATGCAGTGTCACACACACATACACAAACAGCCCCATACACACAGTCACATACATACAGTCACATGCAGTGTCACACACACATACACATACAGCCCCATACACACAGTCAGATACATACAGTCACATGCAGTGTCACACACACATACACATACAGCCCCATACACACAGTCACATACATACAGTCACATGCAGTTTCACACACACATACACATACAGCCCCATACACACAGTCACATACATACAGTCACATGCAGTGTCACACACACATACACATACAGCCCCATACCCACAGTCACTTACATACATTCACATGCAGTGTCACACACACATACACATACTGCCCCATACACACAGTCACATACATACAGTCACAAACAGTGTCACACACACACAATATGGGTTTCTTACCTGGTGCTCCCTGCAGGCAGGCTGCTGCAACTTACTCTTTTGGGTTCACTAAAAGGTGAGTTGCAGATAAGTTGAGATGAGAACAACATTTCATCTCACCATTTTAACTATGCATTGTGCAGTGACAGACTTGGTGAGTTTTCCCACTAATCAAACACAACAGGATGTCCCTGCACAATGTAAAGCTAAATTGGTGAGATCAAATGTGCAACTCACCTTTTAGTGAAAAGCACCCTCTGAGCTCTGGGTGAAGGAGCAACACATCCAATCAGGATAGGCTTCTGAACTCTCAGGCAATCAGGGCCTTCACTTAAAGCTCCCATTCTTAAACTTTGCATTGCCCAGGACTGAGATGACAGGGGACTTAACGTCCTACTGCCTGACTGTCTGGGGCAATCGTGCTCACCCTAAGTGTACGATCAATTTATCTCCATACTTGGAACGCACACACTAGGCCTGTCCAAGATTTTCCTGTTGGCAATTAACCTTTCACCTTGGCATATATTCGTTTACTGTATTACAATGCGTTATAATTATGATTACCTCATTTTAATTGACACCTTTAGCCTTCAAGTTGAAGGTGAACCAAGAGTCCTGTCATGCAGCAAAACTTTTTATTACATTTTTCCTATTTTTACAACATATTTTTACATTTGTTCTCTAACTTATTTAACTTTATGAACTTTTCAAACGCAGAGTAGTTATTACATTTAATTAATTGTTTTCACCCTTCATGTGCCTACAACACAATATGTGACTCATCTATCTGGCACTCAAATGGTTAAAAATATTTGTATAATATCACCTGGTAAAATTATTCTAAAGTGGGAACACTATATATAGTGCTTGAACCAGTCTCAAGCCTATTTAAAATCTTTTTTTTTTTTTTAATTAGAACACCTCTATCTGGCCTATTGAGACATAACTGGCCTTTGATCTTATTTTTAGTTCACTTTAAAGTAAATGTATGATTTTTTTGGGATTTTTTTTTACGAGGAGCTAACTATCAAATTGCATTCACACAATGACTTTGGTGCCGCTATGCCACAGTTCTAAGCCAACACTAAATTCTGCTCCGAGCGTCACCATGGAAGTGACTGTAAAATGTTTAACACAAGGTGTAAAGTATAGCTCATAGTGTGTTTTCTGTACCAAGAGTTCAATAAAATCTGATAGATGTATTTTCCACTGATGACAGAGGCTGGAGTTGGGGGTCTATTCGCCAAAAGTCCCTCTTGTTTCATGCACTCCACATCTCAAGAGAAATGCTTTGGTTCATTTTGCACCTCTCGTTCATCACATTAGCTGTACAAATCGGCATTGTTTCCATGTCAGTTAATACCTTGTCACAGTTAGCATTCCTTTTAACTTACTTAAAGTGCTCAACAGCACAAGTCTTGGTCAAAAAAAAAAAAAAAATTCTGGTTTCCTTCTTTTAAAATATTTAGTTTCAAGTTCTTGTGATACTGAGGATAAAGGGTCTCTCAGGGAGCTCCAATTTTCTTTGAGAAAATCAGAGCTCCAAATTTCGGACCACTTCATTGATCCAAATAGACCATGAATTCAGGCTACTGAGAAAGCACCAGCAAGCTTCTGAATTGTCATGGAAAACGACCAATGCGACTGATTTTCGTGCTGAAATTTTGATACTAGTAGCCTCTATCGTCTCCATAGATATAAGGAGAACAGAGACTCCTGTTCAAACGAACATAGCCGAAGTCCACCCAAAATAAAAGAAAAAGATAGAAGAAAAAATGTAAAATAATAGACTGAATGCTTCTGGCCCCATAAATGAAAACAAATCCTGTCCCTAATAAAATCCTGGGCGGCCAGGGGCAAGATATGATAAAAAAAAATTGTCCCCTGGGGTCCTGAGGTTGCACAAATACCTATAGACCACCTACATAAAAATCTAACCCACTTGAGGTTAGGGGACTTTCTTTTTCCCATGACTGTGTATATATATATATATAAATGTATATATAAATATATATATATACACATACAATATGTCACAAGTCAACCCTCATCAGACTTATCCAGGCTATATCCAGGCCTTTCTGTATCCTTATTGCTTTGGTTGCTTATTTATTATTTATGCTGGTTCCTGTGTTTTCTTTGAATTTATGTATCATTGTACCTTGTGACTTCCCTAATTCAGCCACAGAGGGGCACCTTCCCCAGTCTGGCCGCAAAATGGCATATGGCCAGGGTGATACCTGCCCAGCTTAGACACAGACCAGCGTCGACCCAAGTCTAGCTATTGTCCGGCACCTGCCCAAGCGCAACCATAGACTGACACTTGACCAAGTCTAGCTATAGTCTGACCTGAGCCCTGTAAAAGGGGTAATCTGAGGTGACCTGAGTCTATTAAATGGATGCCCTCTAGGGGGAATGCCCTGTTATAGTTTGGCCTTGCCTTTGAACCCTGTTAGGATCCTTTCCAGAAGCTTATTAAAGGCTTTTCCTGTCCTTTGCTTCTTTGTTCCTTTGCTTCTGTTCTGATCCATTTATGTTTTTCCTGCTATTTATTGTTCCGTTGCATTTCAAGTTTTCTCTGTTTCCTTCTGCCTTGTTACTTTGTCTCTATTTAAAGTAAGTTCTGCAGTCTACTGGTATGTTTGTTTTGTTCAGTAATTTAGTTTCAGTTATTATACTTAGTTATTTAGCAGGGATAGTGCATATTGTGGGGTACTTTGATGTGATTGGTAAGCTTATTCATCTCATGGCCACTTGGTGTAACAAAACCCACACTATTATTATCTCAGAGTTCTATGTGTGTGTATGTATATAATTATTAGGAAGCCTTGGACATGAGAATTTTCAGAGAATTAACTCCTCTATTACCTTCCATTACACACATAGTCACACAGACACACACACACACACACACACACACAGACAGGAAATGCATTAATAAAAGAATACCCATAAACCTGAGTCCTGTTTACTGGTAGACATCTTCAGTCATATGGGTCATATATTCCTTCATCTGGCTTTTCACCTGGTGCCCCTAAACTTTAGAACAACCCCTCCCAAGGGGGTCATTCACTAAAAGTGGACTCCAAGTTGTCAACGGTGCCAAATTTGCAGAGACATTCCAGCATTTTGGGTCCAGTGCTGCATTTCACTGTGCAGTGGCAGCATTGCATTTAAACTGTGTAGGTCTGAGAGACAGACACAGCCCAAACAAATAAGGTCCAGACACCCAGTATGTGTACCCAGTCAGCCTGGTGAACCAATATTGTGTGATATGAGAAAAAAAAAGCACCATGGACTCACAGTTGCTGAGACTCTTGTTTCTTGGTAAAATAACCATTTGTTGAAAAAAAGGTTAATAAGCTTCAGGCATGGGGGGCTCAGGGATCAGAGGGTGCAATCCCTATACTCAATTCACTTTAGTGAGCGCATAGTCACGGGACACCTGGAGCAAAAGTTGGCTGAGTGGGGAAAATGATTCAACAGCAGTCAAAGCCTAATCCTTGCAATTCACTTGCAGTTCACTTGGCAGTTTGTTTGTTTTTGTGAATAGCCCCCCTGTAGCAGAGAATCTAGTAAAAAATGCTTCAGTGAAAGGGAACAAGTGCCAGCAGAGGTTTGATGTATGACTTCTAGAACCGTACTCTGAGGGCCTCTTTCCCTCGAAAGTTTAAACTGGCGACTGCGTTCCCTTCTGTAAGGATTTCTAATTGACCAAAGAGGTATTTTTCTGAAATGTATGCAACAGTCACAGGAAATTCCATCGAATCCCACACTTTACAACAGATGTTTGAAAATGTAGAACAGCAATAATCACATGTCCCACAAATGTTTTTAAACCATAAACCATATATGTATTCATTAAGTAGTCACAGCAATGGCCTATAGCACATAACAAACACATTGTTCCATTTAAGATATTCTTATAAAGTTCCACTATATCTTTAATGATAAGGCCAGGAATGACTTCTTGGGCACATTGGATTTATTACAGAGTACTCCATTTTCTGCCATGAGCTCCATTATAATCAATGATCATTTTAATTTACATTTTTTAGATGTTGGTTCTTTCTTGTTATTGAGGATAAATCTTTGTCTGTTCCATTTAATTTTTTTTTTTTAGTAATGTATGCGCTTCTACTTTTTGTTTAATCCATTATTATTACTATTTTATTTTTCTTTAATAGAAATCAACACTAATGATTGGGTATGTAATGCCAGGATATGCCCACAAATGGCTGCAAAACACATTGAAAGTGTACCAAACATGTAAAACGTACATGGTATTTTACATATTTTTAAAATGACCAGACATTGGCCTCAAGCCAATTAGATTTGCCACCTCATATGTAGAAACATTATGATGTAAGCCTTTCCGCTATGCCTCTGCATAGATCATAAAGGGACACTGCTATGGGGCTAGTACAATGATGCAATGCTATGGGGCTAGTACAATGATGTAATGCTATGGGGTAGGTACAATGATGCAATACTATGTTGCTAGTACAATGATGTAATGCTATTGGGCTGGTATAATGTTGTTATGCTATGGGGCTGGTACAATGATGCAATGCTATGGGGCTAGTACAATGATGTAATGCTATGGGGCTGGAATAATGTTGTTATGCTATGGGGCTGGTACAATGATGCAATGTTATGGGCCTGGTACAATGATGCAGTGCTATGGGGTTGGTATAATTATGCAATGCTATGGGGCTAGTATAATGATGCAATGCTATGGGGATGGTACAATGATGCAATGTTATGGGCATGGTACAGTTATACAATGCTATGGGCCTGGTACAATTATGCAATGCTATGGGACTAGTACAATGACGCAATGCTTTGGGGTTGGTACAATGATGCAATGGCAAAATCTTGGAGACGTGAGAAGTGGTGATGAGGTTGGAGGACAGATTTAGTCCCATTGAGGAGCACAAAGGTCATGCAGGGAGGTATCGGTTAACAAGGGAGGCAATGTACGGAGGGGCAGAGGAGTGTAGGTTAAAGACAGAATTTTAAATTTTATCCTTGAGCAGATGGGGTGTGGGTGGAGGGCGTTGCGGAGAGGTGCTGCCGAATCAGACTGACGTGCAAGAAAGATGAGTCTGGCAGGTGAGTTTTGGATAGATTGCAGGGGAGACAGACAAGCCAGAGGTAGTCCAGTCAGGACCCTGTTACAGTAGTCCAGGTGAGAGAGCACAAGCGAGTGCACTAGTATTTTGGCAGTCTCTTCGCTGAGGAACGGCCGAATGCATGAGATGTTCCTTAGGTGCAGTCGACAGGATTTGGCTAAAGATTGAATATGAGAAATGAAGGAGAGAGCAAAGTCAAAAGTGACCCCAAGACATCAGACACGATCAGCCAGTACAATTGTAGCATTTTCAACGGTTACTGTGAACCCAGGTGTAGGGACAGAGTTTGAGGGAGGGAAGAGAATCAGTTCTGTTTTAGAAAGGTTAAGTTTCAGGTAGCGATCAGACATCCAAGTGGAGATGGCCGACAGACACTCCACTACACGTGACACTAGAGAGGGAGTGAGGGCAGGGGAGGAGAGGTAGATCTGAGTATCATCCGTGTACAGGTGGTATTGGAAGCCAAAAGAGTGTATGAGTTCTCCCAGAGAGGTGGTGTACAGGGAAAACAACAGCGGGCCAAGGACCGATCCTTGCAGAACACCAACAGAGAGCGCAACATGCGACGATGTCGCTCCAACAAGCGACACTGAATTGAATCGCTCAGATAATATTAATATTTCCACAGAATCCCATTTTCACTGAATTCGGTGCTCAATTTACCACAATTCATTGTTTAGTAAACTAATTTTAAGTAGTCATTAAGTTCTGAGCTAAAGTAGCTGAGTTAAAAAAAATTCTCCCCTTCAGCTGCATTGGAGAGTTTTTCCACCTCAGCTACATTGGCCTAAAGTTTGAAATTCCCATCTCAATTCCCTGCAATTCTCTCTTTATTGAAATAGAACCCTTTAATGAGTCATTTAGCATTTATTTGAGCTGCTGTAGACCTGCAACCTATGCAGAAAAAAATATGTTCTTTATATGCTAATGATTACTGGTAAGTTTATTTTAGGTGGCAAGTCTATTCTAAGCAAACCAATGCCCAAAGAAATCACCATAATAAAGTTTCAGAAGAGTCGGGTATCAAACCAGTTTAAAGAGACTTACAAATTGTTACTGATGTGATTCTGCCTTGTACTCTCGTCAGGAGAATTCCAAAGCAGACGTGGGCCTAGGTAGATTGCTAATCCATTCTGACCTGAAGTCAGTTACTGTTAACAAACTTGTACAACAGAAAGCAATGTGGTGATTAATTGTTTTGTCATGTGTCTCATTTGGTTAACAAAAGTCTAAACTGGAAAACATAAGTCATTGTAGTTGAAAGAGTCTTGTTTTTAAATGCTTTTAAGCCACTCATTTTTCATATACTTAGTAGATCAAATATCCTAATGTAATACCCTTAAACCAAATGGGAAATGGGCTTTTTCAACACCTTTCCTAAACAATAACCTTCCAGCATTTATAATTATGGCGAGCTGTTTCCTCTCTGTAATAGAAATATTTTGTAGTCAGCTAACATTTCGGTCGATTTTTTTACTCTACAAAAAGCAAAAATGTTTTTGTTCAGAACTGTTTTATAGTCATCTATTTAGGGTTTTGGATTAGTTTAAAACTCAGGAATTTTGGTTTCAAATTAGCATCGCTCAGGAGGCGTAAGGAGAGCTCACACAAGCCAAGAAACACTAGACTCATTGAATAAGCATAGATGCCATGTTCAAGAGTAGGTATTGGTTGTGTAATGATGGTTTATTTTAGGAATGAGGAAGAGGAGGAATTGCAATTCTTAAACAGGTGCATATGAGATAAACATTTTGTGTGTGTTTTGGGACACAATTATGCCTCAATCTCTTATAAAGAATTGAGATGGGGAATTCAAATGTTAATCAAAGTTTAGAAGCAGCAAACGGTTTGCGGAGGGAACTCAAAGTAGACAGGGAATGCCAAAATTAAGCCATTTTAATAAATCATGTAAAAGGCAGGTACAAAAAAGAAACTGGACAGGACACAGTGAAAAAAGAGACGCCTTACGCGTTTCGTGCTTTCAAAAGCACTTAATCATAGGCTCATTAGGAATTCAAATGTTAGGCCAATGTAGCCGAGTTGGAAAAGGTATCCAGTTGAATGGGAGAATTTTTCAGATCTCAGTTCCCTGCAGTTCTTTCTTTATTGAGTATGGTTGTATGTTCTATTTTAATCTATTTTTATATGACACGATATCTGTAAAATGACTATGTTATTTTATTTCAGTGCCCCATGTAGTAGTTCTGATGTAACACTTTCTAGTATAAACAAAGAGTAAATGAGAAGAACTGTGGTTATATAATCTCTCTTCTGGACCATAGTTCTAAAAATGTACAAACATTTGCAGGTGTGTTCTACATTTCAGAGAAGGAGCAATAAGAGAACAATGAGATATTAAAAAGAATAGTTAGGTAAAAGATTGGGGGGGGGGGGCAAGGTGTAGAGAAAGGTATCAGGAAACAAACAGTGAAGAAAGGAGAAGGCTCTGGGGCATTATAGTGACAGAATCGGAAAATATGCCTGCTGCACTGGATAGTTGAATTAAAAAGGTCAATCATTATTCAGAAATCCCTAAAATTGCTCCTAAGTAGATATCCACAGTGTGGGTAATCAGAGTTTCTGACTCAATAACGTCAAAAGAGAACAAAATAGAGAAAAAAAGAGCAAGCCTTTTTTATCCATGCAATATTTCATTCTACATATATATCGAGCATGGAGGAGTCTGACAAAGAGAAGCAAATGGAGAAGAAGATGAAGATGGAACAAGTGAAAGTAAGTAGAACGGGAGGAGGAAAAGCTGGAATTGATAGGTGTTTACAGCAGGTAGAGAAAGAAAGACATATAAATATTGATAGATATTTTCCTACATCTCTAGTTCTGTCACTGTCATTTATTTTGGTAGGCATAACATCATGTACCATACATAAAATTATATTATGTTTCCCCCACCCAAAAAAAAAGTATCTGTAGTGAATGAGTAATGTTCATGTCCCAGTACAATACTATGTTAATTTCTTTTTGTTAGAATTTCAGCATCTTTCATCCAATACCATTCACTCATTGAATCCCAGTCTAACAGGTTTCCTATTTGCTACCTGATCTTCACTACAGCTGAAAGAGGGAATATGGCACAGCGCCTAACATAGAGGCTACTACCCTACTTCATCTGGAACCCGTTCTTCTGTCAGAGGACAATCTTCTGTCACCTCCTTCTATGTAAAAAGAAACCTCATTCACATACCTTTCATCCTGAAATATTATGTCTATTTAACTTAGGACAATCTTGATCATATCTCAATCCATTGGGGAGACTTCAAAATCTGACACATGCCAGACTTTATTTTATTTGTTTTGCTAACAGTAAAGGGATATGTAATTTATTATCATTTCCCATTAAAAAAAAAACGTCATCTCAAAATATTTGTAAGGATGAGTACATTCTCTTTCATAGTATAGTTTCATATAAATTATTATGAAGCGCCCAAAATGTAATTTTATACAAAGGAATAGAGGAGTAGGTAGAAGCCAAATCCAATATTTCTAAATTTGTTTTACTACAGTGCAAAAAATGTTATTAAAAAAATGAAAATACATTTATGTGACTTAGTATAAAAATAATTTAGACATTTTGGGATCCTCATTGCTGTAAGAATATATATCCCATGTATACTTTGCTAATTTCCTGGAGATTAATGCTGAAACATGTGTGATTTTTTTCCGAAAATCTCTGGCACTAGCATTCACTATGACGGCGACAATGGCCTACCAAATACCATGAGAGATATAGTCTAACCACGACGACTGGTTGCTATACTTGATATAGTTCTGAAATAATTATAATCTGTTACATGCACAGGTTCTTGGTGCTGCTTTCGCAAACAAATTTGTGAATTACCAGGGAAAGCGTACTTTTTTAGTCCTATAATTAATTTTCTTTAATTTCTTAGATCTTGTTTCTTATATTTGCAGAATCATCAGTTTCAGAAAATAAGTATAGTAGCTATTTACTAAAAAGTGACATAGAAACATAGAATGTGTCGGCAGATAAGAACCGTTCGGCCCATCTAGTCTGGAACATTTCCTCTCACCGACTTAACTGTGCATTATAAAGGGTCAAACATGTTTGGGGCTATTCACTAAAATGTGACTTTCAGATGAGTTGAGGTGAGATGAACATTTCGTCTGACATGTTTAGCTATACGTTGTGCAGGGACAAACATGGTTAGTTTCTCTCGCTAAGTGACCTCGCCAGGTTTGTCCCTGCACAATGTATTGCTGAACTAGTGAGATTAAATGTTCATCTCCCCTTAACTCACCTTTTAGTAAGTTGGGCAGCACACAGACATCAAGCTCCCTGTTTACCCACAGAGAGGCTGAAGATGAGAGTTATTTTGATCTCCCCAGCCAGTAAGATTTTTTTTTTAAATGGACCCAAGCAGGCCCCGGGGCCCGTGACAGGTGCATTGTCTGTCACCTGTCGATGCTGGCCCTACTCCTGTCTTTCACCCATCCTGACATTGGTTCAATGAACAGCACCACGATTGATTAGACCAGCCTAACTAAAAACCTCCAAATGTAGTGATCAGTATCCCCTCCGTCCAAAATCAGCAGATAGGTACAGAGTGAGTGTACAGATCAGGGCGCCTTGTTATAACCAGTCCACAAATAATTCCAAACAGTCTATTTTACTTCACTTGACCTTCCTGAGACTGGCTATACCAAGGTACTCACTCTTTACCTATCTGCAAAGATTGTTTCAACAAGCATCATGGGAAATGGAGTCCTCAACAGCTGCGATGTCAAAGTTTAGCCATCCCTGCCATAGAAGATTCTACTGACCTGCCTGACTGATAATAATATTTCCAATGTGCTACTATTTGTTTTTATGATAAATAAACCAATGCCTATATTAGCCGTTTATTTAACCCCTAAACTGTCTGATGCATATGGGGTTTATTCTCTAGACAATTAACTATTCTGAACTGAGTTGCAACTATCAGTCCAAAATAGCTGAGATGGAAAAGAATTCTTTGCTCTGACTCCACTATTTTGGCCTAAGTATTACAGTTCTCATGTCAGGATACCACAAATCACAGTTCAGTGGACAGACCTAATATATATTTTTTAAATAATAAAGTTATCATTTGTGTAAGTGTTTCTTTGTGGCAGGTACAAGTAAAACATATGTAAGTTTATGATTCAATATGTTCATCTGAATCAACCATGAAAAAAGCATAATGTAGCTCAATAAAGGGAAAAATGTTTAAAACAGTTATTTTATTAAAAACACAGTTCTCCCAACACACAAGGTTGCTCTGTGCAGCACAGTTCAACGGCAGATGTGAATATAATCCGTGTTTTGCACCAGGACCATTTGGACCCGTTCCTTCTTATCTCTGTGACTGCAAGTCCTAGCGGATCATTTTTTAATTAAGCAGACCCCTGGAACCTTTGATAATAAAAGAAAGCTGTATGTATCTTGAAGCTAGCACTAAGAATTTGTGGTAGAATTCCCAGTAATTTCGAAAAATTAGGACCTTGGATATCAGTCGATCTCTAAATATCTGAATACCATCCAAGTGATAATGTGAAACCATCAGATGAGAGAACCTATTAAAACCCAAGACATTGAAAGTCAAATTGCAGTTTGGTTATTTAAAACAGCTGCTAGAGAAATGTCTTCTTGCATACCTATATAATTAATCTAAGCTTTGTGACATGTAAAATGACTTTGCTCTGGACTCCTTCCAAAGTTATGCCACTGTTCATGAATGGCTTGATCTGAACTAGTTCTGCTTTCCTGCCTACTTTGCTAGCAGCAAATAACAACTAATAAATATGTCATAAAAATGTGCCCAGAGTGTACTGTGAACTACAATTTCCATGAAATTGGTAATTGTCTGCTGCAAACAGTGATTTTCGTAGGAGATAAAACTCAAATTTCTCGAGGGAGAAAGGGTTAAAAAATTGGGTTACCTTGTCCCAAGTGAACCCGACTTATATGTTATGACATACATGCAGGCTTACTCTCTGCGCTGCCTCACAGCTGAGGCAGAGCCGGTGGAGGGGGTAGTTGGAGTGCGCTGACAGTCTCAGAGTGCACACAGCCAATCAGAGCGGGAGCTTGCCACACTCGTCTCATTGGGGTCTAAATAGCACAGAGAAAGACCCTATTTAATGTCTCCTCTATTTATCCCCTTTGAAAAAGAGGGTCTCTCTCTGCACTAGCAGAGAAACAGTCGCAGACCGGACCTGGCTGTCTGATTCCCATGGAAGCATGGCAACTGCCGGTAAGAGGAGAAACTATCAAAAGTACATGTTAGTTTATCCTCATACTAGGTCAGTGAGTTTTTTCACTTCAGCTTCTATAACAGAAGCACAAGTGAATAAAACAGTTTGGTTGTCCTTCCATGGGACCAGGCCCGGACTGGCCATCGGGCACACCGGGCAAATGCCCGGTGGGCCGCGGTGGCCATGGGCCGAGGCCGGCAGGGGAGGTCCCAGAATCTCCCCTGCCGGTCTATGCAGGGCCGGCACTATCCGAGCGCCGGCCCCGCTGTTTGACATGAAGGGCCGGTGAGGACATCAAAGATCTCCCTCACCGGCCCACATGCCTTCAAATACGGCCGCCGGCGGGGAGAAAGGGAGGGAGAATGGAGAGAGGACCCGGCGGAGCTCTAACTTGCAGCTCCACCGGGTTCCTCTCGCGAGATCCGGAGCATTGCCATAGCAACGACCGGATCTCGCGAGAGTGAACTCTAGCCGGCAGGCTAGAGTTCACTCACCACGAGGGAACATTGCCACCGCCAGTAGCAGGTACCAGCGTGCCGGTCCCCCCCTCCCAGGCTAAAGGTAAGAAAGGAGTGATGGGTGTGAGAGTGCTGTGTGTGATGGGTGTGAGAGTGCTGTGTGTGATGGGTGTGAGAGTGCTGTATAAATGTTAGAATGGATCGTGTGTGTGTGTGTGTGTGTGTGTGTGTAGGGGGGGGGGGGGTAGGTAAATAAACAAATAAAATAACAGGCATTATGTCCCCATAATTCTCACACAGAGCACTCTCACACCCATCACACACAGCATTCTCACACCCATCACACACAGCATTCTCACACCCATCACACACAGCACTCTCACACACATCATACACAGCACTCACACACATCACTCTCACACACCATCACTCTCACACACCGCCCCCTCACACACCGCCCCCCTCTCACACACCGCCCCCCTCATCACACCGCCCCCTCACACACACATACTGCACCCCTCACATACACACAGAACCCCCCAACACACTGCACAACAGACATACACAATACTTACATATATATATATACACACAGCACCCCTCACACACATACTGCACCCCTAAACACATTACATTCCAGACACACTCTAGATCCCTTACCCAACTCTGGATCATCTACACACATACACACACTAGATCCCTATATACACTCTGAAACCGTTATAAACACACACTCACTAGATCTCCTATACACATTCTGGGTCCTTCAAACACACACTAGACTCATATATATATATATATATATATGTATATATACACACACTAGATTCCTTGTAAGCAAACACATACTACACCCCTAAACACACACTACATCTATATATATATTCACACACACACACTATAGCCTGTATGCACACACTTGCTATATCCCCTATACACACATTCTCTACAGCCCCTAGCCACATATGCATCACATTACACCACAACACAACTAAAACCGAACCTTATTACACAATACCACACCACAATCAGCTTACTCTACACACACGCAATCCCACAAGCAGGCTCCAAACACATGCTCAATACTCTTTCCTGGCATTTTTGTCTCCTCGTATCCATTTATAGAGACACCAGAGACAAGTTGCAAGGAAACACAGTGCAAGCATGTTATTACATTTGCTTGCACTGTGCAGAACACATACAGGGCTTTTTTCTCATGCTAGAGCTCTTAAGCAGAGCTCTGCGCATGGTCTGCCCTGGAAGAGCATTGAACCAATATGCTCACTTTGAGAGGGAGCGTGTTTGTCATTGGTGATGACAAAACACACCTCCTCTGCCCCGCCCCCTTCTTAGTGGGCCGCTGTGATCAAAAAATGCCCGGGCCGAATTTTTTTCCCAGTCCGGCCCTGCATGGGACACTCCCACCAAGACTTGAAAAAGGCTTTATTTTTTTATTTTGCATTGTTGATTTCAGATATGTCTTTTGTTTTGTTATGTGAGTTTATTTTATTAAATATTTTACTAAACAAGTGTGACTGGGCGCCGCCTTTTTGTGAAATATAGTGTTTTGGGTGCCACCCCACAGTGACTTTACAGCACTAGTATCTCACTTTGGTGCTGGGGACACAGAATGCAGTCTAGAAGTCAGAATTCTGATCATAGACTTGCATTGAATGGGAGGGTAATGTAACTATTACATCACAAGGGGTGAAGTTATGATCCTGTTTGATCGGGTCAATCTCCTCTCTTTGTGTTGGAAGGCAGGTAACTAGTGATACACAGGAGCCAGTAAGAGAGCTGGGGAGTAGCTTATGACATTATCATGCAGGCTTTGGCCTCAGTTGTAAAGTGAGACTAGCTGGAAGATTTTGGATAATATTGCATCATGGGTAACATTCTCAAAGCAGATGTTGGAGATAAACACCTAATTTTATTTTTACTTTTATATGCAATTAATTGAAACATAGAAAAGAAAAAAACTGTGGCATATATTTTATATATGTGTTTGTTTTAAATGCACAGGCAATCTAGTTACATCTTGTGTAAGTGGCAGTGTCCGTTAAAGTTCAGAATAAATAGTGGTGCTAGCAATGCTTTAGACTTTAACACCATAACATACGCTATCTAGACTGGGCAAACAGATCAGCATCACTTTAGACAGGTCAACCACACTGGGCAATGTAGATTTGCTTGCTGTCTCATGATGTGTCTCTGTGAGCAATAGATATCATTTTGCCACACAACCTAATGCAGCACATCTGGCCACTAGATTCTCTAATTCTAAACCAGTCTGCGATCAAACCATTTGCAGTGGAAGTGTGACGTTAAGAATATAACTGAGACAATACATGGATGTATGCAGAGGGGATAGAGTGCCCGGTTCCTGATAACATACCTGATACCACCACCTCCCCCGATACCCAAGATCCCATCCAGAGACCCCCCAAAAACTAGACACTAGACTGGTGATGGTAAAAACAAGGAATTTTATTAAAAACAACATAAGGCTGTATCAGCCAACCACCATCCTTTTCAAATAGATATATATAATAAACTGAATACAGCCTGACAACATTACTAACCCCTTGCCAGTCATAACAATTTAACTTAAATATATATACATAGTGCAATCTTTACCAAAACAAAAGGTGCCATACCTTAACCTGATCCATCTTACCACAATGCTCACCACTAGCCGGCTCTTTTAGATCAGTGGGCATATCCACGAAAACCAACTTCCACGTGGAAAGGTTAGGGGAGGACCGAGCGCCCCATTCTCATTCTAATATCCCCAACTTCCGTTTCCCAAAACCACACCCCCGACTGGCAAGGACGGAAAACCCCCGCCTGCTGAGGGAGGGCAGGAAATGGCTACTAAGTGCGTGGTATACTGAAAAATGGCTGCCGGGGAGAGGGATTTCAGGGCTTTTATCTACTTCCCCTAGACTCCTCCCTCCGGCAGCCGACAGTCATCCATACCCTCCCCCTCGCCCTCACCAATACATGTCCTGTCCAATTCATTAGCATCAATTCCCAGGGTGCTGGTGAACTGACATTACTGAATGGTCCATCTGTGTTCATGAGAGGATATCCCGCAAGCTTATTAGGCCTAAATATGAGAGCAATGCAGGTAGTGTTCCCCCCCAGCTGGTATATTACTGACAGGCAGGTAAAATTGGTTTGAGGCCAATGTCTATTGGAGACACTAGCATTCGCAGTATTTTATTTATTTATTTTTTGGAAGAAAAGGACACATCAAATTCATACACTGCAGGATAACTAATAATGAATATGGAGGCTAGGAGAACATAAAAGGAGAATATAAATTATTATTTACTCTTTGAGTACCAGAGGTATGATTAATACATTAAAGAGATTCAGTGAAAGAAGTGTAAAGGGACTGTATCACCTGAACATTGTTTTACTGTGCATGTAGAGCATAAAAACTGATTGAAAATCATCTATACATTGTTGTTGCAGAATTGTGAGCAAATGCCTACATTTGGAGAAAAATGTGTTTTAATTGTATCTGTGGCGGCTCCTGCTTATGACACCACCTATGGCACAGTATGCAAATGAACTGCTTTTCAATGGGAAATGTGTAATTTGCATACCGTGCCACAAGTGATGTCATAAGCAGGAGACTCCACAGACACATTTAAAACATATTTTTCTCCTAATTTAGGCATTTGCTTGCAGTTTTGTTAAAACAATGTATAGGTCATTTTCAATCATTATTTATGCTCTACATGCACATTATAAGCAATGTTTAGGTGATACAGTCCCTTTAAGAACCTTATGAGTATCCCACTGGCCTGCAGAAGACATAAAAAAAAGTACCCGAATTTATGTTACCCTTATGGTATAAGAAATGTTTTTAGCCATAGGATTATTTGAAGTTAAATGCCCTGTAACACTCAGGGGTCATTTTTTTCCCTGCTGTAATTGTGGGCTAAATCTGTCAGTAATTATTGAGTAAATGATATGCCCCGATAACACACTACTGAATGCCTTGTTAGTGTGAGCACGAGAATGATTGTATGAAAATCTGGTTAGCATTAGGTAAGACCATGCCGAGGTGTGAGATAAATCACATCATAAGAACCCAGGAGTTAGAATGACATCAGGTCATATAAAACACTGTGCGCATTACTTAAGCTCCAATAACAACAACAAACAACACTTCGAACCATTTATCATTTAGAGGAGAAAAATCTCATCTGAAAAAAAAACAACTTTAAAATCCCTATGTTACACTAGTTATCCGTCAGGTCGGGGTTTCGTCCAGTAAGTATTATGAAAGCTGTAATCTGACCACAGCTGATGGGATCCACTCACATGCACTCTTGACATAGAGGCAGAAGAGGGCTCGCAAGGCAGGCAGAGGGGCAGTTGCCGCCCGCACTGCTCTCTAACCTGACTCAAATGCCTAAGTGCCTAGGACTTTTATTGTTTATCTCCAGTTATCTTGTATGTCTATCAATCTCTCCACATATCTGTTCTTCCTGTTTGTGTCTCTATCTCTGTTGATAATGGGCGGCTAAAATTGCACTCAGGGCCACTAAATTGTTTTGACCCCCTGGCCACAAGTTGCCAGCCCTCTCCTGCATGAGGACTTCTTTACTAAGTAAAAACATGGTTGGTAGGAGCCAGTGGCGTCCTGAGGGGGTTGCGGGGGGTGCGGACCGCACTGGGTGACATGACCAGCGGGGGTGACACCCGTTCTGCCGGTACCCCCTGCATTGCGCTGCTGAACTTTTTTTTTTTTTCTGGCAGCCACATCCGCTGGATTCGGCTGCCGGAAAAAAAAAATCACTGAGGCCGGCGCTACCGTAAGGGGGGAGGGGGGCGGGAAAATCAAAATCTTAACTCCTTCCTGCTCTGTCTCCCGGTGCTCTGCAGGTCATTGTGCGTTGTGCTCTTCCCTCCAACCGCGCGGAGGGGCATATTGTAATTGGCATATTCGGGGGCAATCTCCTGGCATATTGGGGGGCAGAATCCTGGCATATTAAATGGCACACAGTACATTCGGACGCTAGGTGTTGCACTATGTGAGAGAGAACTACACAGATCAGTAACATCAAACAAAACCCTTCATGCACATTTTTGACCAATAATAATTCAGGCCCCATTTCAACCTTGCAATCTACTGAAGCCGTTTCCTGACCGACCTGTCACACTTGTAACTCTTCAATGAGTCAGTGCTTCGTCCTGCAGCATGGAGAGGAAAGACTTTCAGAAGATCAAAGTTGTCATTCGTCACAGACACTTGGACCATCATTTCTACATGTGACTAGCTCAAGAATGTGGCAAATGCTGCTAATGAATCAAATCACATGTCCCAATAAAGCTTCCTTCCTGCTGTGTAATATCCAGGTTATGCAGTATTTAACATGTTTAATACTTGTTTTTAATCATTTTATATTATTTATTTTTTGAATTTGTGAGTGCTGATTATTTTTCTGTATTATTTTCGGTTTCCTTTTACCTCTAAGTTGTCTAATTTGTTAAAGTGTCACTAGCCTGTTTTTTTTTATTTGTGCTTCTTCTTTCTTTACATATGTACAGGTTTTCTTTATAGACACACGCAAATTTAATCTGATGCTGGCTGTGCTCAGCCAAACCACTTAAGAGCTTTCCCCACACTTTCTGGGGTCTGTCGGGGCTCTAATTATCTCTTGGCGAGTAATTTGAATGCCACCAACAGAGGAGACCTAGTGTTTATAGGAAGTATCAGGACTGGACAGTGACACAGAAGGAACTTCAGTTTTGAATTCCACCAACAGTTAAGGTCCCCTCTGTTGGTGGCATTAAAAAATGAAGGTAGAGATATAGTACTTAGAGCCGTGACAGAAGACTATCAGATGTTTCAGGGCCAGCGTCAGCTGATGGGCAGAGCTCAGAGTAAAGCCACGGGTATCTATAAATAAACACGTTGGGGAACACTGTTTTTTAATGCTTGCTTCTTCTAAGGTTAAAAACGTTTTAGTTGTCCTTTATGTTGTAATTCGGAAGCTCAGGTTGGATGGCTGGATCCAATAACATGACCATGCAGAACATCTGAGTTTTTAGAGGCCATGTCAAAACCTTTGAAGGCTTTAGCAGGTCAACTTGTCTCCATTTTGAAGTTGGACAATAATGGTCAGCAGTGTCATGGGTGCCAAACTATGCTGGTTTCAAAATATGCTTTAGCTGCTGATGGCCTTCATGTCCAATAATAGCTAAGAGGCACTACCGGTCTATGGAGAGGATAGTCCTCCATAGACTGGTGAGATGCAGTGGGACACTCCTACTCTAGATCATTGATATTCTACTAATGTTCCACAGGCCAAGTCTACTCCTGATGGATTTTAGTTTGCTGCAAACCCTTTAGGATCTATTGTGTTAATCCATGAAATTGAGAATGTCCGTTATTACATAGTATGGGCATAACATGGACAATACTGCTCTAGATTAATAGTCCAAGCTGCAGTCTTCAGGTTACATACATTTAGTACCACAAATAAAGCATTGGCATGCGCAAATCATGCTGCACTAGGCTTCAACTACATTAATTAAATATAAAATATTTTTTTTGTGATACAATACTACACTGTTTGCTTGGCTCGGCTAACCAGCTATTAACTTTCTATCTCATGCTATTCAAGCTATGTACTAAAATGTAGTATGTCTAGAGTTCCAGCAATAACTGAAAACGCTAAATGAAATGCTGATTCTTAGGCCCTGGTCAATTGTTCGCAATATTGACCTGAAGGATTATCAGACAGTGATGCAGGAACACAATTATTCCCAAAGCAGAGAAGAGATAGAATAGCTCTAGACTATGCCTCAATGTAAGTCAAGAGCCTTGACGTCGGAGTGCAAAAAGAGTGAGAACAATACCCCTTATTGGCTAAATGAAAATTGGATTGCAAGCTTTCTAGACCAACTTTAACATATTCAGTCACAAATGAAAAAGGAAAGTCATAAAGGGGATCTAGTTGATTGCAAGTGTTCATGACCAACCATTAAGGTGGTCAGATACCTATTAAGTGAAAGGGAGTGCCATAAAGAGGACCTTTCAATGTGGTCAAAGATTCATTGGTAAATACCAATAGGAGGTATCTAAAACTAGCTTACATTTCTCAAGGATCAATACTCTGTATTATATAGTGCCAGTTTATGTCATACCAATGTACCATGCAGGTCTGCCTCTAACACATGTTTTAAGAACTGTAGTTTAAGACATCTGTTCAACTTATAATGACTGTTTGATAGTCTAGAATAACATTATATGGCTGAATGTTGTAACAACATTCCAGACCATACAAACAATTCATTCATAAACACTGGTGATGTGTCCATGTTATGTGACCACATCTGAAGAATAGATTACTTAGGCACTAAAATATACGTCAAAAAGTCTGTAAAATGACACAATAAAAAATAAGCATATGTCCGGTTGAATGTAATGAGTGTTTACAGTAGTTTGTCTTTGTATTTGTGCAGCGGCCCTACATTTAAATACATATTGAGACATTAAGTAATACGCCATGATGTTCAGATTATGATTGTTTTTAAATCAATAAACAATTTCTATGGACCATTATGAAACTGCATGTTCCATTGGCATTCAAGAACAAACTGTGGCAGTATGTAACCCTGTGAAATTGAACGTGCAGTCATATTATATGACATTGTGAGTGACTGGCAACTGCTATACCAGATGGGAAGGGTGCAGACACTGAAAAGCTAGATATTATACAGCGAAACATAGAATTCTGCAGAAAATTATGAAAAATAATGATATCTCAGTTTTTCTTCACTGCTTGTTGAATTCTTTCTACTTAGTAGCTGCCTTTTTTAAGCACCTACTCCCCTTTTTTTGGTCTTCAGCTACCGATTCAAAAAAGCTTTACTTCCTAGAAGACATTCTCTTGTGGAAATCCAACCAAGACGTGCATGTTTAGTAACATTATTTTTCATTCCAGTTTTTCCGAACACAAAAGGCAATAGAAATGGTATTTACAATAATTTAGCAATAAATTAGCAATAAATTGCACAAAAAATGTGTTCATTCAACAAATCTGATGGAAACCTTTTATAAATTAATATTTCGTTGGTACCTAACACCAGAAAAAATAGGGAGAATATCTCCAAATTATACAGTACAATGCTAGAGGTGTGGGAGAAGAGAGGGATCCTTCAAACACGTATGGTGGGATTACCCACAAATAAATATAGTGTGGAAACAGAATAAAAAATAAGAAACTTGATAAATAAAGACATTAGGTCTTAGAATTCCATTAGAATTCCAATCCCTGTTGATCCATATAATTCTGGCTGTAAAATTAGAGATTGTCATGAATTCAAAATCCCCTTCGGCTCCTTCTTGGTTTAAACTGGAACACCAAATTCAGTACCAAGCCCAAATGGAAAAGGTCTTCTGGTCTAACAATGGTAAATCTTTAATAATCTATGAATAAATCTGGCATAAATGACTCAACAGAGAAAATTGCATATAATTTAAGTCCAAAAATATATCTATGGCTAGGTGCCAACATGAGAGAGTATGATGTATGAATGGGGTATAAATGGAGATTAAATTTGAAATGTGAAAAGGAGAAACAAACCACTTTACATGAATTGATTTACTAAAAATGTTCTTGATAACACAATGTATTTAAACAATATAAAATGTAACCATTTCTATATTTGATAATACAAAAAAAAAAAGTAAAGGTATTTACAACCTACTGCCAGAACTGCCCACTAACGTTTCCCAAGAGTAGGCTTTCCGACCCATTGTACCATTAATATGTCCAGTTACGTAGGTGAGCTTATTGCACTTATTTAGCTTATTTGCACTTTCATTAATACGGAACTCAGCCCTCCTAACCATTCATTTTGTAAGCGTTTTATGTACTACAAAGATAACAGTAAACACAGTTTACTGGAGGTAGAAATACTGTACACCAGTAAAGAATTTAGTAAGGTTTATTATTTCTTGCAAGGTATTCTTACATTGTGCTCACATAGCTCATCTTCCCATGCATGACAGTGTAAGCACCCAGACATAAATACATCACATACCCAAGCCCATAGTCCAGACCACATACCCTTAACTAAAGCAAGGACACATGTTATGGTGAAAGGGCTTTATTACATAATATAAACCAGTATCAACGATCCATAAAAACATTCATCCTCAAGGCTCAAAGCTGATCCGACACACAAACGGTATTCAAAAATCAAAATAAAACGATCCTAAAGCATTGTCAGATCATGCCACCTATGATATGGTCCTAGCTAAGGGAGCATCCCAGACACACTCACACCTCCCCTTTATGGTAGACATCCTTGGCCCCCTCTCTGACGAGGTTGTCTGGAATACTTAAATGAAATAAATATTGTTTTACTGTGCATGTAGAGGATAAAAAACATATTGAAAATGAGCTATACATTAGGAGTTATTTACTAAAAAGTGAGTTGCGGTAAGATGACCATTTCATCTCGCCAATTTAGATTATATACATTCTGCATGGACAAACCTGGTGAGTTTCCTTAGTGGTGTAAGGTGGTTACTGTTTAGGTACTAGAGACCCTTTTATGAGCCATATGGTCGGATGAGGTCCTCTATATGTGGAATACTCATTCCTAAATCAGCGTGAGTTAAACCACTGACGCTGACTTTAGGTTTAGAGGCAACAGATTCCACGCCCACACGCCATCAATACCACACCAGAGGAGGCGCCAGTACCAAGCCAAACCTGTAAGCACTAAGTCTTTAAAAACTACAGAATTTACTTTACATGGGTCTCTTTATCTTTTTAAGTCATAATTTGAATGCTCCATTGGTCAAATCTATCAGGACACAGTTAAAGAGAGACTTATAATTTGGTGATTGCAAGGCTGCCAATGGGACAATTCCCAGATCTCTTTACATTGTCTGACCTGGTCACATTCGAAGGCATTATCCACACAGAGGCAGAAAAGTTTGTAGAAGGCTACCTCTGCAGAGTCTTCTCCTGTGCTGGAGAAACTAGGATTATGTAAACACCAATATGTGGAGTGATTAATGTAAATCAAATTTCTTATGAAGAATTTTTCCAAACCAAAATGGATTTGTTTGATGTTGGTGTATATATGATGGGATAAAGTCCTTTCTGGGTGTTTATATACCATATTTGTATTGTAACTACTCGACCCAAATTGAATCTATTATATAAAAGTCCAGGCTGAGTATAATTTGAATGTTGTATAGAATACCGCTAAGCCATTTGGTCTTCTGAGTAAATTACTTAAATAACTCGAAAATGTATTACAATTTGAGTTGGTAGAGAAAATTGTAAGGCCCTTAATTTAAATAGCTCCAAAAACACACTATTAAGTCTGTGACATTGTGATTAACTAAGAATTATAGTGGCATAAAGTCATAGAGTGAAAAGATTCCTATACTGGAGACTTGTCATGAAATAGTGAATTAAATATAATAATGCATGCAGGCCGGACCCGTCCTGTTGTGATATTAACTCTCGATGGATCAATGGAATAGAATTCCAAAGTCAGAATGCAGAAAAAAAATTGTTACAATACCCCTGAAGTAAGAAGAAGACAAGGGGAGAAAAGGTCCACTGCAAATCGAGATTTGAATAAACTATAAATAATGGCATCAGGAAAACAACAGGAAACGAAGGATCAAAAAACTTGTTCAGCACAAGCTCATGTGGGAAACTCCCCCGAAAGTAAGGGAAAGGAGTCAAGTACATTGCCCCATTTCCTGAACGATTGTTTCGACTCACAGTTGACTCTTATACATAAGGCGATTACCATTGGTTTGGCGAATATAAAAAAAATATATCATTCCCTAATTGTAAGGATTAAACTTCTGTAAGAGAAAATGGATAACCTGTAATGCTAAATATAAGTCTGTAGAGTTGGGAAAAAGGTTTTGAGTCTGGAAAGCAAAATGACTGGAAGATCGTTCATATAGAAACAATCTCAAATTCAGAAATATTCCTGAAACTATAGCACAGGAGAAGATTAAGGATTTTCTGATTGATCTGTTTAGGGCAATGTTAGAAGCCCCTTACTAGCTCTCACTTCTAAAAGGAACCAGATCGAGGTGTGTTCTCTGTCAGTGCTCCTCATATGTGGATTAGTCTCCCAGATTCCATCAAATCATCCTCTAGTCTAAAATCCCTGAAAATTACATACCTTTGGAACTAAGGGTGGGATGCACAGAGCAATAAAGTCCCTGTACACAAGAACGGTAGAACCATATATTGTTCTCTTTGGCAAGACAGGGGACAGGTGTGTCCCTTATACCCTATCCTATTTATTTAATCAGTCTAGCCACTAGCATCCAACATTTGTACTAATGAAATGATAATGGGAGTTCCAACTAAGAAGGATGATCTGAAGATCTGCCTTTATCTAGATGACATTTTGCTGACTGTTACTGACCTTCTGAACTCAGTGGAACATCTGATATTAGCATATGGCAAGATCCCAAATAACAAACTGAACATTGAAAAAACTAAAGCTCTATTTAGTAATACATTAAAATATATTGTAGAAAGTTAAAGCAAAATATAATTTCAGTAACCCTAAAAAATATTTTCAATACTGTAAAAATATCACCAGACTATGATAAATATATTCTTCTTGCCACTACTAAAGCAAACATATAGAGATGTGAAAGAATGGAGACAAGTGGATGTATCCTGGTGGGGAAGGACCAACATTCTTAAGACAAATGTCCTTCCAAAGTGGATCTACCCTTTTCAGATGCATCCCCTGAAAGTACCAAATAACTAGCTGGAGATGGTGCAATCCAGTTACTCTAGTCTTATGTGGAGAGCAGCAAAAAATGATAGCAGAGGATTGGGATTGCTAATGATAAAACAATATTACAAAGCCAGTGTAATATTTCACACATCTTTGGTACAAGTGGAGAAAATGAAATAGAGAGAGTGGTACAAAATTGAAGCGGAATCATGTGATTACAAAGATCTGAAGCAATATGGAATACAGATACAATCAAATCGGGTAGGGAAGATCATTTTTATTGTGAACCAAATCATCCTAATTTGGGGGGGGGGAAAAGACATGATATTAAAAACAAAGATATCTATTTTCATACTTTAAGCAAAATTGAACACAATGTTAAGGCTATTATTATGAAACTTGGAAAACAAAAGGAATACTATATATTAGAGATTTATATTCAGTGGATTTACATATTTAAACACTTCCTCTGTAAATACAAAATCCCAATCAATCCAGAAATAAATAAAAACATTTTGGAACAAATTTTGAGTTATTATCTGGTGAATAGATTTATATCTAAAAGTATAAATTTAATGAAATTTCAAGACTCCAACATATCAGTAATTAATTTCTGGGAAATTTAGTTGAAAATGTCTATTGATAGAGAAAAATAAAATAGAACTTTCTACAGGGTCATTAGGTCTGTAATGTGTAGGTCATTGGTGGAAATCCAATATAAGATCATTAACAAATGGTAAATAGTACCTTCCCGACGTAATAAAATGTATTCTTAATATACTAAGACCTGTTAGAGGTGTAATAAAGAAAATGGGACAAATGTGCATATATGGTATAGCTGTGATATTGCACTTAATAGGAATTGAATTTTGGAATTATTGCAGATCAGTTGGCCACCAAGGGAGGAATTTCAACTGACGTTGGTTATAAACTGCTTCATTGCCAAAAAGATAATAATCGCCAGAAACTGTCGCCAGACTCATCATTTCTTGGAGATCCAGTTAGTTAACTAATTACTATTTCAATGCAGAATGGAAGGAAATGTAGGCTGGGTAATTAATATTAAAGTTATAAAATAGAATTTTTAGATAGTTGGTCAAAAAAATGTAATGGAAAAAAAGAAAAAGAAATACCTTCTTTGGAGGAAACAATTCCATCCTAACCATAGATGAGATTCAGTTCTGAAGATTGTTCCATAGGGTCCACGGGTGCAAGAATGTCTAATTTTGTGGTGCGTTTATTTTTTCCATTAGTAAATCTATGACAGTATCCTTCCTGAAAGGTAATAATTGATTTTATCTCTAGCTGGTGAAAACTATGTCATTTTTATACATATTGTGTAAATGTGATATATTGTTTTTTATAATGTGGCTACATAAGAAATAAAATAAACTATCATTTAAAAATAACTTGAAATACTAGAATGTGGAACGTGAAACCCCATTAAAGGTTTTAGTTCCATTAATTAAATTAACCCTAGTTTTCAGGATTGACATCACCTACCACAAAAATGCAACACAATGATAGAAAATAGGCAAGGGCAGAGAGAGTCGTAAAGGTCAATGTTTGAGTATCTGGTCTGAAACAACAGGAGTCACATTGTAAAGTCAAAGGTTATATGTAAAACAACGGACCAGTAGAACACAGAGACATGGCTAAAGCATAACTATGAATACATAGTGGGCCCTAGGACCCAAATACAAACCACAGTATTGAAAGACAGCCTTCTGTAATGGACAAGCGTCTGAACACATATACCAGGTGAATGGGTAAGAAACCATACAGGCCAATACTGCACATAGAATGGACCTGACACTGAAAAAAACATATGATCCTCTCAGATCAGAAACTCCCAATATTCATTTTCTCCAACCTTATGATATACTTTTTTTTGTTCATGATAAAGGCATATTCTTCCATTACTATTTATTTTCAAGAATGGGTCCTTTATTAATGTACACAAACGTTTTATGTCTTGGTATAATTTAAAATGGCCACGTTTGTTAAGAAATGATGAGTGACATTTTATTTGTATTGGATTTTTAATCTCCAGTTCCTGTTGGAATGCATCCTCTGAAGAGTTCTGTGTGAACATGTGCATTGAATATCGCTGTTATCGAAACAAACTTGACCCTTTTTTGGCCATAAAATATCAAGCTTGTAGACACAACACAGAGAAAGGCACAGCTGTGAGGAGGAGGAGGTTATACTGAGCAAGAATGAAGCATTATACTCGGCAAGTAAAGCATCAGATTGTATCATACTAGACGCCAAATCATGTTCTAGATCTCCTTCACAAATTAAAAGGAGATTCACTAAGCATCACTGTGGGAATATCACACCCCAATTTGGCCTTCGCGACCACTGATTTTAGCGCCAGTTAAACAGAGATCAAGGTGCAGTATTCCACATCTGCACTTAGTGTATGCACACATAAGAGGTTAGCCAATTATTTAATACAGGAATGTTTAGCTGGCCAGTTCACTTGTGTGCATATAAACACAAGCACACCCATGAACGTATATTTGGGGTGGAGAGCTGTTGCCACTTTACCTTTTGACTCTATGGAGTCACAGAAGCTAACGATGTATGCAATGCATCCAATCAGAACTATTTTTCTAAGTTCTCAATCATCTCTACTTTGTAGTTATTGAGATAGTCTATCATATTCCTGTGTCTTCCATTTGTAGTGTTAAGATTAGCCATCACTAGTTCAACAAGATGGTATGGAGAGCAATGTCCCATCTAGACTCTACGCACAATTATATAGTCTGGGTAAGAACCACATCCTACAATTTGCAGTCACTACCGCTTGCTCCTATACAAACTACAGGCTGTGATTGTTAAAAAAAAAGATTCTGTTGGTAATTATGAGCCACGCAAAGAAAAAAAATGCAAGAAAGGAACACTGCAGGGAAGATTTTCGGCTTCCATTCTCTAGGTCACCAGGAGATCGTTGGGTCATGGAATGTGGACTTGGTGGCTCAACTGTCTTTTGCATCCCCATGCGATCTCCACTGACAAGCCATTGCTTGGGAAAATATTTGTGGAATGTTCCAATTAATTAGCACTGTTAATCAACACAACTGATAATACTTTCTACGAGTTGCAAGAAATATCTGGCATGAAATATCATCAGTTTACAATCCAGGAAGGAATATGTTCTCAAGGAATTTCATCACTTACGATTACCACTTAATGCCCTGCTCAATATTTCACTTCGAACGGTTGCAGAACATTTTTTTGTTATGCTAGTAAAGGAAGGGGGAAAAAAATAGTTTATGTCTGCTGAGCCATATCTGCTTAATGTTCAGATTCCTCGGCCATGTTATGTCAGTATATCAGTTTCTCTCATTGTTTTAGTAGACCACACACTTTGGCAAAGTTTAGCTATTGCTCAGTTAAGAAGGCCTCTGGGACCCAAACTAAGGAACTAAAAGGGACATTGATTGATCTATACTTTGAAGAAAGGAACGGGGATATGTCAGCCCCTATTAATGATCTCGAAAACTTTGAAATCTGCTTGTGTTTCCAAAATAATTTAGACAGTAATGTATTTAGTATGCACTGAGGAGTATACTGCAATGCTTCTTGGGAAGAAAACCATTTAATATTGATGTTGCCTCTTTTTCTTGTTGTCCTTCCTCCTCCTTGTCTTTTGTTTCTGTTTGCTGTTCTTTGTGTGATCTCCTTATATGACATATGACAAGAAAAACTTTGTATTGAACCACTGCACCCTATTTTTTTCCTATGAGCATTTTTAGCAGGACCCCCAAACACCCCCCCCCCCCCCCCCCGGCAACACCTCAAAAACAGCATTTTAAACAACATAGTTTTGGCAGGCGGCACTATATTGTATTAAGACTTGTGAGAGGAGTCCAGTATCATTTCTGTGGGCAAGGAATGAGATGGAGTCTATGTAATGTGTGGTGAGCTGTGATCCAAATCTGGTTCAGCTGAAATTCATCTATGTTCGAGAAAATCTGGCACCATTCTTAATCTCCAGCTTTACGCTGCTATAGGTAGCATGAATCGGAAGACCAGCAAAATATAAAATGGAAGTAAACAGAGGACATGAGAAAACGTAGGACAGAAATTGCCCACCAAGTACTACTCAGGAAAACAAGTTATCAAACAGCTGCTGTCCAACAGAGAAACCTGCTGACAAGATGCACTTTCAGCAAGATCCTCATGTAGTTAATAAAATGTAAAAAAATAAAAAACTCATAAATGAATATATTTTGTTTAAATGACTTGGAGACCCTTGGATAATAATCAGTGGTCGGGGGCCTTAGCAAAAACATGCAAAGGTGATCGTTCATGTTAACAGTGGGTCCCAATACTGAACTCCACCAAATACATTCTGTTATCAAGCCATGCTGCTGTGGTAGAACAATATTAACTTCATTGCAACTGTAACATTGCAATACTAAAGTGCTAATAAGCTTCTGGCTACCAAACTGTTTGGTGAGCTTCTTTGGCATTTTAGTTTATCAACACTACAGTGGCAATGAAGCCCAGGTTTGGAAAAATAGGAGATGCAGCAGGTGCAATGTACCCAGTCCTGTCCCAATAATACCGCCCCAGATACCCGATATTGCTAGAGGTGGGTCAGAATTATTTTAAATGTATTTAAAGGTAATGATCTCAGCCAATTAGAACATGAATAATCTAGCATACAAGGTCATTAATTAACACATTTACTGTGGTTTAAACACAATTATCAACAACTTTACTGGTGTAGAAATCTTACACACCAAACTTTACTAGGGTTAGGTGCTGGGTTTCGGTGGGCAATAGGGCTAGTGGTTATTAAGGGACATTATGGATTAGGTTTCCCAATCTACTGCTCATCCTAACGTCAACATATTGATGCATGCTGCTGACACTATGCCCACATGACAATAATTGCATTACATACTGAGATATATTTTTCCCATTTTATAGGGTGTGTCACCTTCCAGTAGTCTTAATTATAGCCCTAATGTCCCCACTTTATATACAGCAGCTTCTACTGAGTTATGTCCTTTTTATTATTTGTTTTGTTTTGTGTTATATACCTGGTTGAAAAACTTCCTAGCATTAATGTGGGTTTTTCCTCCAGCCAACCAACAACAGAGACCTGCTCAGTGTTTCTTAATAGACAGAGGGTTAGCTGAAGTTATAGGTTGTGAAGTTGTAAACCTCAGCCTAGGTGGGTAAAGCAGGCAGTTTAACAGATATTGGCGCCGTATGTTGTAATGAATCTATTTATTCGGCTTTACACATCCAAGATGCTCAGGGCGCTCTAAATTATATAGCACAGTTCATTTGATATTTACGGTATATACTACCCCATATGTGACGTTATCACAGACACTCCAAGAGCGTGAAGCCAAATCCATTCATAACTTTTGTAGCACTGCTCCTTACACTTTCATTATTTTAGTGTTTAAAATCTAATGTAGTCACACCCATCTGACAGTCAAACAGTTAACAAAACAGCCTGTGACATTATAGCTCAAAATATTGAAGACATCTGCAAACATCCCATAAGAAATTTGTAAAGTACAGTTTGAGTAAAGCTGCAGGGTGGGGCTTTTTTTTTTTTGTAAGATTATAATATACTTTGGCACAAATCAGCCCATCTGGCGATCTTCATACCAGGAAGACGCAAAAGAACTGAAAAGTGCATCAGGTCACATAACTCAGGTGCGCTGGGACACATCTGTTGCATGTGGGACATTTGCTTCTATCTCCTGGATATAATGTGCCCACAAGCATTTTCTAAAAATCTCTCTAAAGGCAACACTGGGTGTTTAAACACAGGTCCACAAGCGGATTGAATTATTATATTCAAAGCTTGACAGCTCACTATTCTCTCATCCCCTAAAAAAAAGTCACGTTCTCCAAGAAACATCTTTCTTGAGAACATTGTGTTGATTACTCTGAATTTTGGTGATTATTCAAGAGGATGTTGAAATACTTTTTTTTTTGGTAAATTTGGGCAAGACTCTGGACGTATTACAATAATGACTACATTTGTGGTGTTATAAAAAAAAAACATATATTTTACTATTATTTAATATTACACACTTAAAGACAGATTCACTGTTTAAAATGCCATTTGGATGGTGCTTCCAGTGTTATTTAAAAAGCCTATTCTTTATGGCTCTGTCCTTGGTGTATGGGCATGTCAATCACACAACCTATAGCTGCAATGAGGTAAGTATCTCCTCCCAGAGACTTCTTCAATGCCAACATATGCCAACATGTGTTGCAGCTCTGTGAAATGACAGCTATCAAGTGAGTAGTTGCCCTTTTCAAATATAGATAAATATATTTTGCACGATGGACATTAGAAGCACTGTTTGAAATGTATTTTAATCAGTTTCTATAATGTATATATAGGTTCCTGCTCAGGAAAAGGGACATGAGAAAAATAAATATATAAATGTATCTACTATTATAGTTATTATTGGTGGCAATAAGAAACACAAGGACAAACTCCGGTATGGCTCGATAGTTGATTCTATAGGACAGAGGAAGTTAAAAACAACTAAACTCAATAATCAATAAAAAGTAAATAATTAGCTCATGTGTACTTATTTATTTGGTGGCGGGGGTGGACTTACTTTATACTTGATTGCTACTTTATTTCTAGGGACAATGCATACATATTGCATTGCTGACAATTGTGTCTGCAATTCAGTTCGGACACTATCCCATCATAGGCGATGCGTATACCTATTGATCAATTAAACCCTCATACTTGAATCCTGTGTGCCGACTTTGTGTTTGCAACATTACTGAGTCAATGGGTCAGAAATGAAAGCAGGAGGGGCTGGGGACTTATCGAACCAAATAAAGTAAACAGTGAGGAAAAAAAAGTTTAGTTGTCCTTTAATGGACAGCTGAAGGTCAAACAGGAAAAAGAAGTAAAAACATTACAAATGAGAGTTGTGATCACAGAAATACTCACGAACATTCTATACTTTTAATCAATGATGTTGACATCTTGAGATGTTGAGCTACATACTAATAAGACCAGGACAATTTGCGTTGTTCACAGAAGTCTGATTGGATTTATAGATCTTAAACATATTGTATAATTCATTCTCCTTTACTCAAATGGAAATAGTTCACATGTGCCTTTCTACTCCAGCCAAATTTCCTGTTGGAAATACTAATACTTAGCAAATCTATAAGTCTATTTGTTTGGTAGGTTGCATTTTGCCAACAATGAATGTGCTAGTAAATGTATGTTTCCGCTTCCAAAAACGTTGGCTTATAAAGTATAGCTAATTAAATAACGATAACATGGTGGACAGACCAGTGGGGCACAGATAGAAAAAAACACCTCTTCACAGGATAGGGCTGCTAATTTGGACTGGAGAGTCAAAAACAATTTAGTGGCCCCAACTTTAGAAATAGAAAGGGGTGCAGTGTCAGCTCAATGAGTCAGGATAGAGATCAGCCTGAAAGGGGTGCAATTGCTCTGTTACACCCCTTGCCAGCCGTTCCCTGCTACTTCGGTAGGGCCCTGTACACCATTTGTATCTTGACTGACTATTGTCTCAAGTTGACCAGTTGACTGGAACTCTATCAAGGGATGTGCATTTGTAAAAAACTGTCACTATTATTTACACGTAAATTATGAGGTGACAATACTTGTAGAGACATACAGGAACAAAAGGTGCTCTAAAGATTGTAACATTTTAAATCACATCAGGGGTAGTTACACAAGACTAGACATCAATAAATAACTCAAGAGTAAAAGGCATAGTAGAGTTTGACCAGACAGTGGGTGGGTAGGCTGGGTGAGGTGAGTCAGGGGCTTTAAGAAGGGGAGTTAATTAGTTTATATGCTTTCTTCAAAAAAAAAAAGTTTTGTTGTGAAGGATTCTTAAAGGTCTCAAAACTCGAGGGGAATCTCTTCTAGGGTGGGGAAGTGCATTGAATATGAGATGGGCAGCCCAAGAAAACTTCTGTGTGTGAAAGAAAGAAATGGAAATGGGAGCCGAGGACAATCTAAATGTGACAGTGAAGAAAAAGAGTGAATTAATAAAAACACATAAAAAAAAGAGAATTGTCAGCTCTGATGTATATACAGTTTTAAACTCTAAAGTCTGACATTGCATCTCAAAAAAATGTAAACTACATTAACATTTTAGTTATAAAACACAATGACGTTATTTTTTAATGTATAATGAGATTAGAGTTGCTTGGGATACATGTAACATTTTAATTCTCCGTCTTGCATGCCAAGATGTTGAAAGGATCTGAAAGAAAATGTCATCTGTTAAAATACTATAATTACAAATGACATTTTCTTTCCAATTTTTACAGGCAGTACCCGCAAACCTTAATCAAAACCCTTTCTTTTCACCTTTAGAGGGATCAAAGATTAAATGAGTGGAATGAATGACAACGATAAATAATAGGATAATAGCAAGGAATGAAAAACAAGCTGGTGAGTCACGAATGGCACGGAATACTGTGTGCATGAGAGAGTCAGCATCGTCTAAGGTATTTATATAGTGTCATCCATTCAGATAACTGCAGTGCCCATTTATCCTGCTTTCAATGTGTTTTCACCATAGCTTTCACACAGCATGTTTTGTGACTTGAGGTTAACCTCCTGGATGAAGAGAGTGCAACAAGTAAGAAGAGAAGATCTATGATAGGTGGAAAAAAAATCACAGATACGCCACATGAAAATAAGATTGTTACTAAGAAGTAAAATGACAGTAACAACAGAGATTTAGAGGTGAATGAAATAGGGTTAGTGCAAATTAGGTACAGATGGGCCATGGGCAGAGCTTTCAGTAGAAAAGCAAAGCATTACATAGTAACATAGTAATTTAGGTTGAAAAAAAGACACAAGTACATCAAGTTAAACCCTTCTAAAAAAATTAAAAAAAACATCCAGACCATTTTTAAATGCATCTATTGTGGTTGATAGCACCACCTCTCTTGGCAGCAAGTTCCATAACTTTATTGTCCTCACCGTAAAGAATACCTTCCTTTGCTGTCTATGAAATCTTTGCTCTTCCAGTCTCAGGGGGTGACCTCTTGTTCTTTGTACATTTCTGTTAATGAACAGGTCACTAGAGAGCTCTTTATATTGGCCCTGCACATATTTATATAATTTTACCATATCCCCTCTCAGATGCCTTTTTTTCTAAAGTACATAGATGCAATTTTTTAAGCCTCTCTTCATAACTAAGATCCTCCAACCCCCTTGTTAATTTTTTAACTCTCCTTTGCACTTTTTTTAGTTACTTAATCTCTTTTTAAGGATTGGTGCCCATATATGTACTGTGTATTCAAGGTGAGGTCTTTCCATTGATTTGTAAAGAGGCAAGATGATATCCTCCTCCCATGAATCTATACATTGTTTTATACATGCCAATATCTTATTGGCCCTTGCAGCTGCTGACTGGCATTGGGCACTGTTGCCAAATCTGTTATCTACAAGTATTCCTAAATCATTTTCATTAGTAGTTTTTCCCAGGGAAATACCATTTAAAGTAAATGTTGCTTTGGTATTAGTTTTCCAATAATGCATAACTTTACATTTGTCAATATTAAACATCATTTGCCACTTAATTGCCCAGTCCCCCACTCTGTCCAAATCTTTCTCTAAAGAAAAAACATCAAGATTAGTCTTTATTGCCTTACCTACTTTAGCATCATCAGCAAACACTGAGACATGGCTATCAGCACAAAGTAGGAGATCCTTAATAAACAAATTTAAAAGAAGAGGGCCCAAAATAGACCCCTGAGGTACTCCGCTCAATACCCTGGTCCAATTTGAGGCTTTTCCATTTACAACAACCCTCTGCATTCTTTTAGCCAATTTTCAATCCAAATCCATACATTTGCCCCCAAACCTATTTCTATCAATTTGTAGAGTAACCTTTTGTGTGGAACTGTATCAAATGCTTTAGAAAAGTCCAAATAGATCGCATCAACTGCCTCACCTAGATCTATATTTTTACTCATCTTCATAGAATGTTATTAAGTTTGTTTGGCAAGACCTGTCTTTCATTAAACCATGTTGAATTTTACTAATTATATTCTTGAGTGTATACCTTTAGCAATCCTTCAAATAATTTCCCCACTAGAGATGTCATTATAAAAAGAAAGATATAAACTATTAAACCTCCTCTCCCTCCATGTTCTTATTAATAGAGCCCTGGCCAGTCAATCTCATCATCATACCTAGTACCATGTCCATTGAGTGGCGGAAGAAGGAGCCCAGCTATGTATTCATGCTTATTATCGCTCATGATGCCTTTTTAACTTGTTTTGAACATTTTTGTACCATTTTTTGTCCAACTCGGCTATGGTGGGCTGGGGCAAATAGATAAGTTTGGTTTGCTAATTAGTCATATACCTGCATCAAGGTAACACTTTGAAAGGTAACACTGCAAATGCAGAAGCTGGCTTTAATCCGTATCATTAATACATTGTTGGGTGCAGTGCCGGCATTAAGTGTTCCGGTGCCCTGTGCGCCCCCCCCCCCCCTTTACCCCATATGTATGTGCCTCTTTCCCTTCCCATGTTTGTCCCTTTCCTCTTCCTTGTCATGTCTGACTCTCTATCTCTCCCTCTGTTCTGTCTCTCCCCCCCCTCCTCTGTTCTTTCTCTCTCCCCCTCCCCTGTACTGTCTCTTTCCCCCTCCTCCCCTGTCTGTCTCTCTCCCCCTACTCCCCTGTACTGTATCTCTCCCCCTCCTCCCCTGTACTGTCTCTCTCCCCCTCCTCCCCTGTACTGTCTCTTTCCCCCTCCTCCCCTGTACTGTATCTCTCACCCTCCTCGCCTGTACTGTATCTCTCACCCTCCTCGCCTGTACTGTCTCTCTCCCCCTCCTCCCCTGTACTGTCTCTCTCCCCTCTACTGTATCTCTCCCCCCGTTCTCTCTCTCTCTCCCCCTCCCCTGTTCTGTCTCTCTCTCCCACCTGCCCTGTTCTGTCTCTCTCTCTCCCCTCCCCCTGTTCTGTCTCTCTCTCTCTCCCCCCTCCCCCTGTTCTCTCTCTTTCCCCCTGTTCTGCCTCTCTTCCCCCCCCTTTGCCTGCAAAAGTGGATCCGGGGAGGGGGCGGAGCTAACCGGCTAAGAGGTGTCGGCTTCACGGGGAGTCACGGGCAGCAAGAAAAGGTGCTGCTCGGCTCCTGATACTTAATGCAGGCATGGGGAGCAGGATTAGCACTTTCTCTTGCTGCCTGCAGACTCTGCTCTGCTTCACAGGGTGGGGACGGAGCTACACCTCTCAGCCGGTTTGCTCCGCCTCCTCCCCAGATCCAGCAGAACTTGCCGAGCAGAGGGCTGGTGAGGGGGGATCTTTTGATCTCCCCCATCCAGTGCCTCTACCGGCTTTTTTTTAAATCTTTTTTTTTTCGAGTGGGAGCCCCCTGGGGTTTTGCGCCCTGTGCGCTCGCACAGGTCGCACACCCTTAAGGCCGGCCCTGGTTGGGTGTTTCTGTTATAATGTTCAGACCCTATCACTTTATCCATCAATCCATGCCCACTTCAGGGACATCCCACCTGTTCAGCATTTGCAGGCAGTTGCACTTAAGCTAGGACATCCGCATTTTTTACAGTTGTTAATGAATTTATAATGTAAACATCTATTAAGGTAATTGCAGCCATGCAATAAGATTGCATTATTATGGGGCTATTCAATAAAAGGTTCAACCCTTCAACACACCTATATTTGTTGATCCATAAAAAGGCAAAACAATAACCCCCCCGAGACACATATGGGGCTATTCACATAAATGTGAGTTGAGGTGAGTAGCAGGTGAGTTGAAGTGAGTAGCAGGTGAGTTGAAGTGAGTAGCAGGTGAGTTGAAGTAAATAGCAGGTGAGTTGAAGTGAGAGGAACATTTCATCTCACCAATTCAGCAATACAAAGTGCAGGAACAAACCTGATGAGTTCACTTAGCAGGGGAACTAACCAGGTTTGTTCCTGCACAATGTATAGCTGAACTGGTGAGATGAAATGTTCATCTCACTTCAACTCACCTGCTACTCACTTCAACTCACCTTTTAGTAAATAGCCCCATTAGTGTCTCGGTGGTTATTGTTTTGCCTTTTTCTGGATCAACAAATATAGCTGTGGGGAAGGGTTGAACTACCTGTTTTTATTTAGCCATATTAAAGAAAAATTAAACTTTGTTTCACCCTTGCTTCCTTTAACCCCTTGCCTAAATGGTCAGGACGTGCTAGGTCCGTCCTGTGTGGCAAGACGTTAGTGACACGGAGAGAGATAGAAATTCACAGTGCCTTTAAAACGACGGGCATAAAAAAATGAGCACAGGAAGAGAATTTAATCGCTTCCTATGCTCTGTAAGTGTTGCTGATTGCCTCGCAAGTCGAGGCAATCAGTAACACAAACAAAAATGCACGATCTTGGTCCTGTGCTCTTCAAGCAGTCACACGATTGCCTCATCACAGAGGCAATCTGTGACTGCAGGCAGACTGACAAGCAGTGGGGATGCTCTGATGAGCACCCCCACTGCTTGGTCAGGTCAATATTAACCCTATATTGATCTGACCACTTAAATCTTCCTCCCTCACCTCACATTTTTTTTAGTGAGGGAGAGAGACAGATCAAAGTAATAAAAGTAAGTTTAAGTACAATAAAATAATAAATACATAATACACTAAAAATAAAACAATAACTTTTTTTTATAAAAGCAATTCCCTGCTTTTAACCCCTTCCCTGCCATTGATCTTGCGTAAGCAGTGATCTTGCACATCAGCGCATTTATTTTTGCTGTTTGTGCATTTTTTAGGGGTTCCATTTTTTTGTACTGTAATTTATTACAGTACTACAAATGCTCTTCTAAGAGTTATTAACCCCTTGCCGTAGATCACGGCTTATGCAATGACAACGCCAAAACAATTTTTATCTGTCTGCATTTTTTTTTTTTTTTTTTTTTTTTACACACACCCAGTGGGTCACGCGTAAAGTAAAAATATATATTTTTTTTTTTTTAAGCTGTCTGAGCGCATAGCGATCAGTAACAGCGAATTAGTGGCAAAGGCGGTTTGGTGATTGCTCTGATGAGCATCACCATTCGCCTGGTCAGACCAATATTTGTGAATATTGATCCAACCACTTTTGATCTGCCTTCCAATTTTTTATAAAATTGTCAGGTTATATGAAAGCCATTCCCCATGTATTAACCCCTTCCCTGCCATTCATCACTGTATAAGCAGTAATCTTGCACAGCAACAGTATGTTTTGCTGTCTGCACTTTTTTATGGATTCATTTCTTTGTACTGTAATGTATTACAGTAATAGATAGGCACTTCACAAATTTTGACAAAGGCTGGTGGTAGAATTAGTACACATTCAGTATTAAAATACCACCATTTGAAATACCTTAGGATGTCTTTTTTCCAAAAATATATGGTTTGATGGGGTTAAGTACATTGGACGGCTTCAAAAATGTTCCAAATGGAACATGGGCGAAGGCTGACTGCATGTCAAAATTCCAAGTTGGAAATGCACACCCCCTAAATGTGGCCTTTTAGCCCCCAAACAACCCAACAAACCTATGCATGCGTGGTATCCCTGTACTCAGGATATGTTGCTGAACACATATTGAGGTGTTGTTTGTCACTGAAACATAACAGGATCTGTAAATCCATGCCTGAATTTTAATGTATGTGAAAAAAAAATACTACCCAAAACTTTGACATAGGCTGGTGGTAGAATTAGTGCATGGAAAGTGCATTTGAAATACCCTAGGGTGTCTGGTTTTTAAAAAATATATGATTTTGTGGGGTAGAATACACTTTCTGGCTTCAAAAATGTCGCAAATGGGACATGGGAGCCGGTTTTCTGCATGTCAAAATTCCACGTTGGAAAACCAAAAAGCGCATCTCTCAAATGTGCCCATTTTACCCCCAAATAACCTAACCAACCTATACATGGGTGGTATCCCAGTACTCAGGAGATGTTGCTGAACACATATTGAGGTGTTGTTTGGAAATACCCCTTCACATTTTCAGGTAATGTTTACCTAAATTGAAATCTATGTGAAAAATGTAAAAAAAAATATTTTGCTGCAAACTTTGGCAAAGGTTGGTGGTAAAATGGCTACATGAAATGTGTCAAAATACCCCAAGTTAAATGCCCTGAGTTGTCTAGTTTTCAAATATATGTACATGTGGGGGGTCATTCTTGGATTTAGTACAGATATCAGTGTTACAATATCCCTATCGCTAATTTTGAAAACATGAATAAAAAAGCACAAAAACATAAAACATGGGCTATTTCTGAACTCAGGACAAATATTAGAAACTATTTAGCAGTGTTTTTTTTTGTTGTCTCTTGTAGATGAATATACTATTTTTCTGATCAAAGTAATTTTTTTGCCATATTTTATTATTTTTTTATATCAAATTACATGATAATATCAAAATAATGGTATTAAAAGAAAGCCCTTCTTATGACAATAAAAACGATATATAGTTTGTGTGGGTACACTAAATGAGACAGAAATAAATTAAAGCAAAACACAAACACCTCAGAAATGTTAAAGCAGCCCATGTTACCAAGCGTCGGACAAGCCAAAAAAGTCATGTCACTAAGGGGTTAAGGAAGCAAGGGTTAAACAATACATTTCCCGGTAGATTGAAGTAAACACGACATGTATCTTAATATCGCATGCAAGACACTGCAGGTCCCGGTTGTCGCGTGTTGACAAACGTCAGCACGCGCACAGCCAATCAGAGAGGGGGCTCGCCCTGCTCTGACAGCTGAAGCACAGCGAGAGACTAACGTTTTTGCATGGGATCAGCAGGGGGTACCTAGTTAAGGTCCCCCCTGCTGATCTCATACAAAAACGAGGGTCTCTCTCTGCGCTAACAGAGAGAGCCAGTTGCCTACCAGACGGCTGCCTGCTTCCTATGGAAGCATGGCAGCTGTCGGTCAGAGGATAAACTGGCATGTACTATCAAAAGTGCACACCAGTTCATCCTCATACTAGGGGCAACTAACTTTTCACTTGTGCTTCTATATTAGAAGCACAAGTGAAAAAAAATGTTTAGTGTCCATTTAACAATGCAACAATGTGAGCTGTTTTATTATATGTTTTATAATTAAAGTGACAGTATGGTCACACTTACCTTAATACAGGTATGGCTAATCTTGGCATTGCTGATGTCTGGGAACTGCGTTTGCCATGATTCATAGTCAGCCCTAGGGCTGATCAAGAATTATGGGATATATTATTCCTAAACATCTATGGCACCAAGGTTAGCCATAAATGCCATAGTACATTTAGCACAATGTGTAGAGCCTAAGATTGAGGGTACTACATTTGCTGGTGCAAAAGAGGTTGTATTCTAAAAGTCCTAAAGGGACAGTAACACGACAAAAAATATTGCTTCCGTAAGCAACAAACATGTTAGACCTAACTGTTCTTTGATCCTCACCAGTTGCTCCCTTGTATCTTTTCGATGTCTGAAGCATAAAGCAGAAAATGGCATCTGAGTTACATGTGAGTCCAAAATAATCTTCTCATAATGAGTTCCATGACCGGTAGGTTGGAATATATTTCTAAAAAATCTCTAGTAAACTGCTTTAGAAATGATTACCACAATAAATGACAATATCTCATGCTCCAGTGATTGTGTTTGTTTGTTTGTTTGTTTCGGACCAGTCCACTGATTCTTGCTGACGTTGCTGACTGTTATGATTTGAAAGGGGAAAAGAGGGAAAGAGAGAAAGAGCAAAAGAGAAAGAGAGAAAGAAAGAGTGAAAGAGAGAGAGAGAGAGAGAGAGAGAGAGAGAGAGAGAGAGAGAGAGAGAGAGAGAGAGAGAGAGAGAGAGAGAGAGAGAGAGAGAGAGAGAAACAAAGAAATAGAAAAGGAGAGAAAAAAGAAATAAGGAAAAAAAGAAAGCAAGCAAATGTAACTAATTTAACATTTTGCACTGTTTGATGACATAATGGAATATCTGGCAATAGAGGCAATCTTTCCAAAAGCGCTGTCTTACAGTACCAGCTGAGGAAAAGCAATCTGTATTCGTAAACTGGCTAGTGTATACATTCTGTGAAACACAGCTTGGTTAATGTTCAGCGTAACTAGCTTTGATTCATGGTGAGGACATTATTTCCAAAGAAAAACACAGCAGTGAAATGATGGCTTTCACAGACTTTTCAATCAAGGAGTTGACTTTGTTTATTTCTTTATACTCATTTTTTTTCTTCTTGTAGTACTCCTCTAATAACTTTACTAGATCAGTCAGGGGGGAAATCTTTACCAAGACACAGAAATGCCATAGAAATCTTATAATTTAAATACAATCTTCTATTGTGTTTATAAACTATCTCTAAGTTACACGCAGAGACTAGAAAGGAGAGTTGAAACATATCTTAATATGTACTTGGTAAACAGCACATGGAAACTAAATTACCACCACCATGTTATCTATTTTGACCCCTTTGAATGCTGATTTTCTTTTTTGGGGTCTCAAAAGTAGAGCATTAGTGTATTTTGAAAAAGACAGGGAGTATAGAGTCAAATATAGACTTATAGTTGTTATCACACACCTGCTCCCAGAACCCCCTGCTGGTAACTAACACAGAAAACAGCCTAAAGGAACTCTATCACCTAAGACAGTGCTTCTCAAACCTGTCCTCAGAACCCCAACGGTCCAGGATTTATGTATTACCCAGTTGTATTTAATTATGAATATGTACAGCTGGTGTTGTTCCCTTACCATTAAGCAACCATACCAGGTGTTCTACATATTCTTATTTAAATACAACTGGGTAATCCCTAAATCCTGGAGAGTTGGGAGGTCCTGAGGACAGGTTTGAGAAACACTGACCTAAGACATCATCTTGTGGCTTAATATGCAAAATACACATTTCCAACAACAAAAAGTTAATTTGCATTGCAAGATACATTATGTCATAAACAGAAATACACCACAGACACATTTAAAAGACAACTGAACTTTAATTTGCACTTTTAATATAGAATATTCTGATATAGGCGAACAGGCAAATAAATTCCCTGCCCCTAGGCAGCTGCCAGAGACATATAACTAATATCATTTAGATTTACAAGTGGTATGTAAAGAAGTAACTTGTGACATATTCTGTGGGACTTTATGATACATTCCGTTCTATGTACAAAAGTGTTTACATCAATAATGTAACAGCGCCATAATTCTCGTCTACTCCTATGTATAGAATTATTTTCACCAGAAAAAGGCGCTGTGCCAAAATAAAAGAAGTGATCTAATTATTGTTTGAGATTTTTTGTTGCAGACTATGTATAAATAAAGTCACTAAAATGCTCCTATTTTAGATCAGTTTCTGTGAGCTGAATAAAGAGTCGCATATTGAGAATAAAAAGTCACCGTTTTTTCCCCTTTGTTTTCCTTATGTATAAAACCTATTCTGACAACTTTATACATAGCAAAACTTGACAAAAGGAATAAACAAAAAACACCTCCATTTTTTACACATAACCCTATGCACTTTCCATCTCATATTGTGTTTAGCCCAAGGACCATATCCTGGGTATATACATATACCATCCCAATGACATCTTACATGTATGTTAGGCCCAGACAAGACACCTTCTATGTATACTAAGAGTGGCATGTACTAAAAAAAAGCAGATATATTTTATGTGCAAAACTATTTTTGCGCTTTGCTCCTATTGCAATGTACTAAACATTTAACACCTCAGTGGTACATATGAGCAAACTGCGAATAAAAATGGGCAATTATGCGAATATTTTTTCTACCTCTTTTGATAGCAATTGCTAAAAGCTGGTGTCATTTTCACACGCAAATGAGATAATAAAAAATGTATTTATCATGTGCAAATATAATCGCAATTTATTAGCGCAGCCGGAAAAATTCACGCTAAATGAAAATAAACAGAAGAGGCGCAAATCAGGAAAAAAATTGAAAACCTTAAAAATTGTCGCAAATTGCTCCTTACTCTTATTTTACCTACTTTTTTTCCCATTGCACTTGTTTAGAACATGACCTCCTATATCTAGACAGAGAGAGTGGATCAGAAAAACAGTTTCTGTGAACTCTCTATTCTAAGCTCACACTTATATCAGTACCATATGTGGCACTGCGCATCATGAATGTATCACATAGTTACACTCTGTGGTGTAGTAACAGCTGGAATTGGGTGACTTCCAAAATGACCAGGTGAGACAGAAAGAGATCCCTGCTATCATGATAATATATTCTGAAACATTTCCTTGATTGGATCAGTGGAGAGGTATTTTTACGAGACGGATTCACTGGAAAGCAATGTCACCTGAGCACAGGTGAGTTTATCAGTCTCTGTACTGTTTGACTCACCTGGTCTGAAGCAATCACATCCATTGAACTGTGAACTGCCAGTATTAACTGAAGACATGCATGGGAAAGGCTAGATTAAATGACTCTCTGGATAGTCAGGATGAAATGACCACTCTGGTTACTCTTTTAACATACTATCAACTAGACATATTTTATATATATATATATATATATATATATATATATATATATATATATATATATATCTTTATATATATCTCAAGACACATTAAATAAGACAAAGCCGGATGAGATTTATTTTAAAGGAAGTTTAATAATATGGTAATAATAGGAATATTATCCAGTAAATTGTATTGTAAAAATGGTTTGGATATTAATTTACCTCAGAAACCTTGCGATTTGTACTTGAATTATATTGAGGTAGACAGTTACATGTGGATCCAAAAATAGCACAGGAAATGATGTAATAATATTTGAGGAAATGTAACATTATGACTTGAGACATTAAGTAATGGTTAACCCTGTACAGCTCAAATATAAACTTTTTTTTTTTTTTTTAAACAATTACAAATTATAACATTTTTTGAGTGAATACTATGTGGTGGTTTGTTTTTTGTACATTAACTCTTTGCTGTCTGGGCAAAGCATTTTGGCCACAAAAGGGTTACAGAGAATGCAGTTGTTCACTTCCATTTGCCATAAGAGTCTTTTTAATTAAATAAACAAATATTTACAACCTTTTTTATTTTATTCTCATGAACAACAGTGCATCAGAAAATGTGCATTTCTTTTTTAATTATTTCCCTTGGCCATTTCTGCCATAACTATGTATATTCTAAGGCCTTCTAATCAGTTTATTATATTATCTTTGTGAAAGCAACTAGCAAGAATCCAATTTACAAGAGACAGACATAGCAGTTTGTGTGAATGAGTCCAATGATGAATGCCCAGAAGTGCACTTTTTTGGAGGAATGGGGTAGAAAAACAGAAAAGACCACTCATGATACATTTATGATACATTTAACCCCTTGAGTCCCAGAGGGACGTACTATGGACTGCTCACCCCCTCAGGAACTCAAAGAGGTAAATGCTTACCCTAAAAAAGGAAATACTGTTGGATGTGGATTCATTATATACTTGCATATAATACTATACAGTCAGACTTGTGAAACCAGAGCCAGTAGACTGCATGGTTTTCTATAAGAGTGCAAGGAGGTACAGGAATATCTCATTTATTCTCAGTCATGCTATGCTGTGCTGTAATCTTAAAGTACAGAAAACTGATCATTATAATCTAGAAGATATTTTCTTTTCTCCTTTTGCCCTGGGCTGTTGTAGACTGTTAATCTTGTAGGAATGTAAGATAATAAGAAAGCTAGTGACATCTTTTTTTTATCATGCCAAAGTTAATATTTATTATTAAACAGCTAGATCTCACGCACACACTCTTTTACAGAGATCTCTCTTACGTTGCTGTCTCTTTTTATTTCTTCAGAATTCCTACCTACTTTGTCTCTCTCTCTCTCTCTCTCTCTCTCTCTCTCTCTCTCTCTCTCTCTCTCTCTCCACTTTTAAAGCGTTACAGATAGTGAGATAACTGTATGTAGAAAACATTTGAGGGGGAATAGGATTGGAAGAAAATGATGGGGGGGGGGAGGGCTTTATTGGGGTCTGTGTGCTTGTTGGCTGTTCCCATTACTCTCCGCATGCCAGCCCATGAAAAGGACCGGCTATTGCTTTCCTGTAATCTTAAATGGACTCAGTTTGAACAGGTGCCTGTCACTGCATCTTGTGTACACTCCAAAAATCAACAGAGGAAGCAGCAACATAATCCTTTTTTTTCTACCCAGACGTGACTCCCACCACTCAATCTGGATGGCCTGGTTCCATCAGATTTCAAGTAGAGGAGAGGTGGGGGTTACAAAGTGCCACAATCAGACTACCTCCCCCTTCAGTTCTCCCCTCATACATTGGCCAGGTGTGGAACCTGAGCCAGTCAATGTACACATCTGAGCTGTAATCAAATGATAGTGTATACACATCCCAGCTCTCCTCTTGGAACCTACCAAGATGCCATCTATGCCATTCCTTTTCAAGAGGCTGTAAAATGCCACATTCCTTGGAGTGACCTATTATTTAAGGTAAAAGGGTAGAGTTCAATGGTCCCTCCCTAGGATTGAGAGTTGACCTAGCAAGCAAGAGTCCCCTAGCTTTGCTTGTGCTTTGTAGCAGTACCTATTCCTGCAGTGATTGAAAGGGGTGTCCTGGTAGAATTAGGGGCAGCAGACCCCCTTCCTTGGTGAAGCTGACACAACTTCATTCTGGACCAGCCCGTACTTGTCCATAAGTTCCCTTCTTTCTCCATTATCTCCACGTTGTCATGAAGAAGTTTCCAGCCATCTGCTACCTACACCCACATGATTCCACCACCATGTCCTCGTACTGCTTATACACCACGTTATTCCCCGCATCAATGTACAGGATACTGATAGGAGTCAATTTTGTAGGCACACAACAGCTGGGCGGCGTGGTCCCTGGGTCCATAGAGTTCATTAAGGTTTGAATAATAGCATGGTTAGTGGGCTCTAGGTGGGATCTAAGGGGAAAGTCGCACACCCCTTCACAATGATATGCTTCATATTCCAAAGGGGCTATAATCCAATCATCCCACCCTAGCTCCTTAAAATTCACATGAAGCGGCTTTTTGCTGCACCTTAACCTGGATTTCCTCCCATGCCTTTTGCCATGGCGACTGTTGAAAGTTGTTCTCCTTCTCCTTCTAGGTTTAAATGGAAACTTAGCCTCCTTTTCCAGACCCTTAGATGAATGTACCTGTTCCTTTAACTCGTTGTACAGGTTCTTTCTTTTGGACCTGGTAAAAACCACTAGAAGCGCTTTCTCCTGGTGGGACTTAGGTCTCCTGGCCAGACCTAGTCCTTTGAGGTTCACCTCCATGCCAGAGGTGGCTGAGGTTGCCCTTAGTTCCAAACAGAGCTGTTTCTTAGGTTTGGTTGAGCTTTGTAGGATTTTCCACACATCAAACACTTCCCACCCTGGTGTGAGGGTATCTCTAAGGTACAGGGTCCGAGAATCAAGTGGTACTTGGGAAGTGCAGGATGAGATCTGCATGTGGTATAAACCCCAAGGGGCTTTGGCCATCTCCATGGGAGCTTTCCGAAATACCCTTAGTTCAGCTCCCACTAGATCTTCTTTGTCTGACAGGGTCGATACATCAAACAAATATTTCTGTCTCTTGAAAGGAGAGTGTGAGAGATCATCTGCAAGATAAAAAAAAAAATGTATAGTTCATTTCACCTAGATAAAAAATATATATATAGCAGTCTACCTACATGGAATTTATACCCAATACATTGGATGCTTCTGATTTGTGAGCATGATTTAACCTTATAATCTAAAACTAGAGAAAAATATGCAAGTTACACAAAATAATGTTCCTCATTAGCTAAAATTATAAAGTCGGTATTTGTAACGATAACATCCTTATTGGTCAATAGACAGTAAGCATAAATTCAGACATATTATGTGGTATCAGCGTTTATCACAGATTTCATCTCCAATTTTTATTTCTGCTGTGATTTACTGGGAAAATTTGCAATTATCTATCAGTTAACATTTGGTAATAAAACCAAGGTAGATATATGGAGTATTAAAGGGAACTACAAATAGAAGATAAGATGCCCTGGAAATAAAAGCGTAGGCTTTAAATTAAAAGTATCTGATGTAATTGTAATTAAATGTTTTCTAACTCAATACAGATTTTCTGTGTGTTTAGGAAAGAAGGAAGTGTATGGCATTGTGTAGTAAGGGGGGACATATTCCTGTCTAGAAGTAGCTGGAATATTGCCCATTTGATGCATAAATGGTGACGTTGATACGCTTCGTTGAAAGGGATGCTGTCGCTTTAAGAGCTCAAGCGGTAATGCTTTCCCACCTGGCACTCAAAGTGTTAAACATGCATGAGTGAATGGCTTAAATGACAGAAATATGCGAGTCTAGTGATAGAAGGAGCCGGGGGAGGAGGGTGAAATCCAAATACCTTGAGAAAATACAGCCAACGTGAGCTGCATTATTGCCCTTTATTGAGAGCACTGTCAACATTTGAGAACACTCTTGCCTTTTGTGTTATGAATTATTCAGGGCACATAAAATGGACTCCTCTTTTCACAGGACTGTGGACACAGAGCAGAGGGGACGTGGTGAGCATGGAGTGTACACACAGCCCACAAGGGGGGGGGGGGGGGGAGGAATGTATACACACTGCTAAAGCATTATCTGTCTGCTTTTAGGACCCTGCGTCGATACACCTTTGGCATACCACAGATGTGGCTACAAACTCATCTCTGACACTCCAGCCCTTGCGGACTGCAATTCCCATGATGTTCCTCGTGACAAGTGAGTGGCTGAGCATCATGAGAAGTGGAGTCCACAACAGTTAGACTGCCACATCGTGAAAGGCTGTGGTAAGCTGTCCTTTGCTGTTTTTCAAGTACAATTAATTAGGGACAAACCTGTGTCTTAACCTCTAGTACCTGTGAGGTTAAACCCAGGTCGCGTGAGGCTACTTAAATTATAATAATGATAAAAGACTAAAAAAAAAAAAAAATTCATCCATATGTCAGGGAAATGGTTAATTAAACGTAAAAAGACGATAATAAATTGTGGTTCTTCAATCTGTATGAGAAGACGCAGGAGTTCATATGTGTAATTATTATTATTATTTCATTATTTGACACCAGTGAGAAATGCTTTCATACTGATGTCGTATGATTTATTACACAATACCATTATTTACTACACAATACTATAATGTATTTATTACACAATATTATTATTTACTAGAAAATACCACTATGTATTTATTACACAATATTATTATTTACTACACAATACCATTATATTTTTATTAAACAATATTATTATTTACACAATACAATTATTTATTTATTACAAAATATAATATATTTATTACATAATATTATTATTGACTACACAATACCATTATTTATTTATTACACAATATTCTTTACTTCACAATACCATTATTTATTTACTACACAATATTATTACTTACTACACAAACTATTATTTATTTTCGACACAATATTTTTTAAAACACAATTCTTCCAAATCCACATTCCCTTGAAGACTATCAAAACCTTAAGATTAATCGAAACAGTTCATGGCTACAATGATAATATGAGACAATAAATATATATTTATTTCTCCATAGAGAAAAGAGATGCAATGCAGCAATATAATATTAAAGACATTAATGTTGTAAAGTATACTATTGGTGGGGAGCTTGGCAGTAGATACACAGCTATTCTGGATAAAATGTTGGGTAAACACACACTGTGGTAGAAAGTAGAAAGGAACTAGAATATACAAAATCCAAGAAATGGAAAATGAATTTTTTACACATCTGCATGGAAGAGACTTTTATGAAAGTCCCATGGTACCCAGAATAGCACCAGGCTCATAAAAATATATGACTTTAATAAAGACTAATTGCAGATCTTTGCTTTTTTATTTGTTCACCATTCGGATGCTTTAATTAATATACTTCCCAAGTGTATTAAGTACTTAAATCGTACTGTAAATCCAGAAATCCAAACATTCCTCATATTATTGCAAAGTAACCATGCGCTGCAAATAAAACGGAACCAGGGGGAATGGGAAAGGGCATTTGTTTAGTAATTTTTAAGATCACTTCACATTTCTGGAAGTATGCATTTGGGTACTTTGTATAACTAACACCAGATGGGAGACCACTAAATAAAGTTATGAACCTGTAGTAAAGAGAACTCTTTAAACATTAAAATGAAGTGTGTGTATTTCTGTACTATATATACTGAGAGTATAACAAGGATGGATAGACAGACAAACAGATAGACAGACAGACAGATAGACAGACAGATAGATGTGTAAGTTTTTCACTGTATACTTAGCTTTACTATATAGATAAATGTGTCTCTAAACTACGCCCATCACAGATAGAGATGGAGAAAGAGAGAGATACATAGAGAGAAAGAAAAAGAGACAGAGGAAGAGAGACAGTGGATATGTAGACAGATACATGTGTGTGTGTGTGTGTGTGTGTGTGTGTGTGTGTCTGGCTGTGTCTGTGTGTGTGTGTGTGTGTGTGTGTCTGGCTGTGTCTGTGTGTGTGTGTGTTAGTTTTACATATTTTGTTTAATTCTAACCCCAGTTTTCTTGGTTACACTGTAGAGTTGATATTCATTTTCTAGTATGTGACCACACCCTGCTTCTCGGTGCTTGCAGCAAATGATATAAATGTTGATGTTGAGAGGTTATTATAATATTATAGTTAACCCCTTAGATGACCCGTGAGCAGAGCACTGCTGGCTCCTCCTGCCTGTGATAACTAAAGCATGAATGTGTCATATTATGTAATCTGTTTCCCACGGGATAATGATGACAGCTAGATTGTCAGTTTACAGTTTGAGGTGCCAAATGCCACAGGATTGTGCTTGGCTAAGCAGTGGAAGTGTATGCGACTGTCAGGGCTGGGGGGGGGGGGGGGGGGCTAATGAATGGTCAGCAGTCCCCCGCCTCCCTGTTCCTCTGAAATACTGTGGCTGAGCCAGCGACTGATAACTTTTAGCACTCCAGCTCTCTTGACTACATTTCCCAAGATGCTCCGCGGCCAAATGAAGGGCCACATGTGGTGGAATGGTAGTGGTTTTCCATAATCTGCATTAAGCACGCTGATGTTGCCGAACTGCAACTCCCATTACGCTTGCCAGAGAGATCACTGTTTATTAATAGATGGTGAAGGCTCTTATTTCCTTACAAAGTGGCGAGAAAGGAATTGCTGTTTCACAAGAGTAGAGTAATGTGTGTATATAAACAAACATCACATTAAAACGTTTTCCTAATACCCCAAACCCTATTGCACACAGCACAAAAAAACATTATATACGTTTTTCTTTGTTCCCAATCTGATTTGATAAAAACATTTTTAAAAAGCATTTTAAAGAATAGTATTGATTGTAATTCCACAGCCAGGGAAACGTCAAAAAAATATTGATCAAGCAGTTTGGAATAATTTACTTAAACATTATGGACAACCAATTGGCAATTCTGAGCCATCAAGAAACTGCTAATTAATTTATCGATATTCTCAGGAATTCTGCAGACAAACAAAGCACTTGTCACGGTTATTAACATAGATAAAAAAGAGTTTATAACTATGATCCTTATGCCTAATAATTCCAATTTAGTCTTTTCTTTTTGGATTTGTCTGTAATATTGTAACATTTATATAAGCAGCCATGAATCAAATAAAATGCAATTACCAACTAATAAAGAATAAGTAATTAAAACTCTGTTTTACATTTTTTTTTTATCGTTTTGTTTATCTATTGTTTAATTATACACACTATTAATAATAATAAATAGTGGAGACTATCAAGCATATTCCTAGCTCTCTATCACTTTAAGAGATGTTCCTAGGAATAGTAAATAGCGACAATTCTGTTATTAAAAATCTCTAGGTGATTAATCTCCGAACCCCCCCCCCCCCCCCCCCCCCGACATAATAATCATAATATTTTCTTTATAATATAGAAAAATATATGAAGTACTGTGTCCTGTATTAACCCTTTTCAGTGCCACGGGGGAGAATGTGAGGCAAAATAAACCTTGATCCTTGCAATTTACAAAGCATTGATCAAAGCTTACCAGTTACAGAAACAATACACTGTTAAAGATGACCCAGCAGAAAAGGGTTAATCTATGACTTGGTGCACAGAACACAGCAGCAGGTGTACACCCCTGAGCACAGAGAGCTCCCATGAATACATAATCATAACCACTATTGACAGACCTAAAAGGCAAACACTCAAGGGAGAGGGACACAAAGGGATGAGACAAAACCCCAACTATTAGAGAAGCCTTGGCTTGTAATCTTTCTTCAAATTTGCTTTTCGTTTCAGCACTTAAAGAGCACACAAAAGAGACACAGAAAAGGAATTTGGGAGTTGTATTATATTTCTTCTCCCCCAAAAACAGTTACTTGTTTACTCAGCATCACTTTCATGTGAAATCTGCTCCATTCTCTGCAGGACAGGAGTCTGTTTTCAAAGATTAGCCCGTTTTTTTGTGTGGATTATAACTCCAACTAACCGCAGCCGGGACATTTGTATAACCTATTTTTATTTATTGCTGTTATCGTTGTATCAATATATTTGTATTGTTATTAATATTAGTATTCAAAGTCAGAATGATTGCATATGTTTATATATTTCAGTGCACTTTATGACCTAAAATAGACATACATTTCCACAACTTAGTTGTGTGTGTGTGTGTGTGTGTGTGTGTGTGTGTGTGTGTGTGTGTGTGTGTGTGTGTGTGACAAGGAAATAAACTTCAGTGGGTTTTTTTTTCTAGGTAAAATACGTTTTAAATAAAAACATTTAAAAATCCCAGACTTTCACCTAGGTTTGTAGTGAGTAATGGGAGTTGCGGATTCAGATGGTACAAAACTGAGTAGAGTAGTCTATTCAATGACCCGAATTATCGCTAATTTGTGGTTTTAACTCACAATATTATATTGCAATGTATGAAATTCAGTGACCACAGATACATTGACCCAGGTCATTGAATACTTTAATCTGTGTTTTTAAAATTTAACATAAAAAAATAATAATAATATAGTTTTCAAAAACAGGGGAAATGCAATTTCTTTCAAAACCAGCTAATTTTCATACTAGCTTGTATCTCTGTTGTTGGTATTTTCTGGGCAATGATAACATTGTCTATTTATATAGATGTAATTACTTTAGATTTTTATTTTCCCTTGTAGACACAAACTTCATGTTTAAATATCACCCCATTAATTATTTTTTAAGGATCAGTAATAATAAAATTGCTGTAACCCTTTCAATGCAAGAGTGGCGGAGAGCCCAGCTCTGGCGGCTTCCCAGGCAGTTAAAGTGTATGCACCTCTTTATGGTACATAATTACAGAGATTTGCCTCTCTTAGCAGTGGCTCTGTTGATTCAGTATCTCCAGGGCTTCATATAACTGCCGGAATGGAGTGGGGCTCTTTTTACTTCTAAGTCTTTAAAATCAAGTGATCACCAGCTTTCATTCCACTCCTGCACCATTAAAGCTGAAGGATCCATGTAACCTTCGCCAGTGAGGGCGAATCTCTGGCACGCCAGCTGTTTGGGACCACCTTGCCCACGACGCTCAGCCATTTGCAGTCCACAGCAGCTGGAGTGGCAAAGGTTAACCAATCAGTGACCGACATCATTTCCTGTTTCATGCCAGATCAGGTACTGGGCTCCTGGCCAACTCATCAGTGTTCAAATCTTAGCTTAAATTATACCAAAACCGCACTTTCAGGAATAATTTGCCAGTAAAGGAAGCTGTTTGAAACCACATGTAAAGAAGTACATCAGGAAAAGTTGTGTTAACAGACCCTGTGAACCATTCATTTGAGGCAAGCACTAGACTAAGAAAATATACAGACTTGTTCAGATGAGAATTTCTTGAGCCTCCGGGGAATTATCTGCTAACATTTTGTTCCAAAGAAACGATAAACTGTAAAATATATAGCTGGTCACATCTCTTTACATCTATGCAGACTCCATAGTCACTGTGGGACTGAAATCTGAGACAGGTATCCAAAAGATATGTGTGGCTGTATTTATACTACACTGGCTATATATAAACTATACTATGCTATGCTACACTATACATACTAAGCTATACTATACTACACTATACATACTAAGCTATACTACACTATACATACTAAACTTTACTATGCTATACTTCACTATACATACTAAACTATAATATGCTATACATATTAAACTACACTATGCTATACTACACTATACATACTAAACCATGCTATGCTATACTACACTGTACCTACTAAACTATGCTATACCACACTACACTATACATAAACTATACTGGGCTATACTACACAGTACTTACTAAATTATACTATACATATTAAACTTTACTATGCTATACTTCACTATACACACTAAACTATAATATGCTATACATGCCAAACTAAACTTTGCTATACTACACTATACATACTAAACCATACTATGCTATACTACACTATACATACTAAACTATACTATGCTGCACTACACTATTCATAAACTATACTAGGCTATACTACACAGTACATACTAAACTATACTATACTGCGCTACACTATATATACTAAACTATACTATACTGCACTATACATACTAAACTTTACTATTCTATACTTCAATATACACACTAACATATACTATGCTGCACTACATTATACATACTAAACCATACTATGCTATACTACACAGTACATACTAAACTATACTATGCTATACTATTCTATATACACTAATCGATACTATGCTGCACTACACTATACATACTAAACTATACATAGTAAACTATACTATACTACACTATACATACTAAAATATTCTATGCTGTACTACACAGTGCATACTAAAATAGACTATACTACACCATACATGAACTATACTATGCTATACTACACTATTCATACAAAACTATACCATATTATACTACACTATACATACTAAACTATACGATGCTATACTACACAATATATACTAAACTATACTATACTAGACTATACATACTAAACTATACTATACTACACTATATATACTAAACTATGGTATACTACACAATACATACTAAACTATACTATGCTACACTACATTATACATAGTAAACTATATTATACTACACTATACATACTAAACTATACAATGCTATACTACGCAATACATACTAAACTATGGTATACTACACAATACATACTAAACTATATTATGCTACACTACATTATACATAGTAAACTATACTATACTACACCATATACTAAACTATACTATGTGATACTATAATACACATACTAAATTATACTATACTATACTACGCAGTACATACTAAACTATACAATTCAGTATACCATGCTATTCAACACCTCACATACTTAAGTATACTATGCTACAATACATCCCATGCTATACTACACTATACATACACTATATATACTAAACTACACAGTGCTCCATACATTCTAAACTATACTATGTTGCACTACATTATACATACTATGCTATACTACATAGTACATACTAAACTATACTATGCTGCACTACACTATACATTCTAAACTATACTATGCTGCACTACACAATACATACTAAATTATTTTATGCTATGCTACACTATACATACTAAAGTATATTATGCTGCACTACACTATACATATGAAAGTATAGTATGCTATATTAAACTATACTTTGTGATACTACACTATACATACTAAACTATACTATGCTATACTACACTATACATACTAAAAGTATACTATGCTATACTACACTATACATACTAAAGTATGCTGTACTATACTACCCTATTCACAAGAAACCATGCTATACTACACTATACATATTAAATTATACTATGTCATACTACACTATACATACTAAAGTATACTATGCTGTACTACACCATACATAATAAACTATGCTATACTACATAATATGCTATACACTATACATACTAAAGTATACTATGCTATACTACACTATACATACTAAACTATACTATGCCATTTGACACTATACATATTAAATTATATCATACCATAAAATTATATATGATATACTGCAGTCTACTATATCATAATATACTATACATATTACGCTACTATACATACTATATTATCATCTCCTACACACTATACTGTTCAAACCATACTGCACCTTATTATACTATGCTACTATACAGTATATTATTCAACACTACTACTATATAGCAATACTATTCAACATGGTATACTATGCCACACACTATACAATACATACTATGGTATGGATCATATACAATACCATACTATTTAGACTATTTATCTCATTGCATTATAACACTGTACTATAATGTTTTGCTATTCCATTATTTACGGTAATATGCTATACCACATTTTACTACACTATCTCATGCTGCAGTAAAATAGTTAAATATTTTAAATGCGCAGTTATCATGTACTATACCATATTATCATATACTATGCCATATTATCATATACTATGCCATATTAAACCATGGTATATTTAAATGTAGTAAAAGGAGGACAGAGAAACACACAGAGAGAATAGAAGCAACAAGCAGCATCACACAGACGGAGTGCTATGAGGTATTTTTTGCTTACTCCTTCTAATTAACTAATTAAAAAATGTTTTTATTCGTTATTGAAATACCGGCTAGATTCCGGCCTATGGGGGGCGCTGTCCATCATTCATCTTATCTCAGGTCCATAAATCTCATGTGGGGTGGGGTGAGGCAGGCGAGTACTCACATTTCAAGACATCTCACTGAACCGGCTGGTACAACAAACTCCTATCATGCTCAGCCTAAGGCTGCTGAGTTTAAACATTCATCACACAAAATAGTCAAATAACACAGCAGCATCTACTTTCCCCGTGCAATTTGCTCTCTCCTACCATTGGTTGAGGGTGATTTGAGTTGGAGGCCCACAGCCCGCTAGAGAGGGGGACCATGGACTCCTCCTGCCTTGTAGTATCTGGTTTCCAAGCTTAATGAAGCCAGGAGAAATAAGGACATTTCTGCCGTCTGTCTTCTGCAGACAGATCCAGCAGGTACAAGAGAAATTATTCATTGATTGGTTTACAATATCCCCATTACTTTGTAAAACTAGAGTCACTTGGAAAGTAGAGAGAGACATTTTTTTGGTGCTTTGTTTTTCTTGCTAGCAAGCCACATAAATCCAGAGCTAATGACTTGTTATATTGGTGGACTGGTGCATTTTGGCAGGAATTACACCAGTAAATCAGCTTGTTGTGAAAAGCACACATTATTTCCCTTCTATAAAATTCCCTAGCCATAGTGCAGTGATGGCTAACCTTTGGCACTCCAGCTGTTGTAGGCTGCGATTGGCAGAATGCTGGCTGAAGTGCGATCGTGGGCAGGTGGGCAGATATCTGGCACTGAGTTTGATTTACGGATATTAGTGGTCCAAAAGCTGGAAATCCCATTAGCCTACCCACTAGAAGTCCAAAGTCACAGATGGCCACTTGGCAGCACATACTTGTTTCCCAAGACGTTCTGCAGCAGCTTGAATCAATTGCCCACTTGGGTTGAGATTTGTTTTAGAACTATATTTACTAACGAGGTCTAAGGTCACAGGTCTGCTTATGGGCGAGGAAATGGGTTATTTGACGTGTTCCTTAGTCAATTATTTTTCTACCATTATATATATTTACTGCTGTTGTTTATCAGTCTGTTTATTCGTTTTGTGCCTTGTTATTATTACTAGGAATTTAGAGTAATCCAATTTGCAACATAAGTTGTAGCATGCAATTACACCTGCAGAAATTAAAAAAAAAACACACTGTGTTTATTTCAAAGACAGGGAATATTTATTCCTGAACCAATCTGATTACTATCTGTATTATCAGAATAATTTTAAATGCCGGGGAGAAGAAGACAATTAGTTAAGAACAAGCGGTAATTTATATTATCCGAATCGTCGGTGGTTTATACTCCCTTTATAATAGAACTATCTGCACAATAATTGGGGAAATAATCACGATTAAACGTCGAATACCATACAATATCATTTTGGAGAAACACTCCCGTTTTAAACAGCCACAAGCTGGTTATACATGGTTAGAAAGTAAATTCAAGCCATTTGCTTCGGTCTGTATTTATCAAACGAATATAAGAGAAATATTTAACTGTGGAGAAATCCTGTCTTACTCATTAAAATGCTCCACTGCTTAGATCTTGAATCGGTGATGATTAATCTTTGGCACTGCAGCAGCGGTAGACTGTTCCCAAGATGCTCAGCCAGCCATCAAGTCATTGAGGTTGTTAGCATCATGGGAACTGTGCTCCAAAGTATATTGAATGCTGTCTGTCAAGTCTATATCTCTTTCTACCTATCTTCTGTATAATTTGGGAACATGTGTCAATACCTTAAATATTACGTTTAATAATACGAACAACATTTTTAACCAAGAACAAGGAGGATCTTACTATTTCCACAATATCCATGGATGCTATGACTGGTCGTTGATTTATGTATTTTTTTTTTTTAAACGATTACAGTAAAGTGTGAATCAAGCATGTCCTTAATACATGTATATATTAATATATTATTAGCATATATGAAAAAACAACAACATCGATCTGTTTATTAATAATAGACGTGTGTTTGGTCCCATATTTCTGTCTTTGCTGCTGATATTTCGATAAACACGACACCCTGACACATCCAAAATTTGTTAAATATTACACTGCATCCCCTTTTATAAATTCATACCGCTATATCGGTTCTTCCCCTTAACTGTGTGTGTTACAGGTGTCTAAATGTAGTGAAAACCTATCACACTATCTCCTTCCTTATCATCATGACCAATCATTGCTTGTTTTTGTTCTGTTTATTATAACTAAATCATTATAAGCTTTGTTATTGTTTCTGTTTACAAATCCTTGATTAGTTATTACAGATGTTTTAGCTGTTTGTTTTTCTCTAATGATTTTCAAGCCTACGTGCTGTCTACCAGTCCTTCTACTGGCAATGGCGCGTTATTGTGGAATGAATTTATATATTGTTTTTATTATTATTTTTGCAGCATTGTTTGTGTGTTTTATCTACAGTTTCCTCGTAAAATGAGAAGTATGTTAAGCTGTCACAAGGGGAGCCTGCTCCCCTCTTCTCTCCATGCTGAGACCTTTAATTGTCCTGCTTTACTCTGGATTTGCAATGCTGGGGGTCCGGGGGGGGGGGGGGGGGGGTCCAGCAAAAGCACCATCTGCGTTTTAATGAGTTACTTCATGTGCCAACAGTAATTTTCCTACAATAACCTAAGTCCTGTCTGATCATGCGACCAGAACAAGAAATTCAAAATAACCTACAAACATTTTCCCCTTGTTTAACTATTTTGATTACAAACTTTTAAATAGAAACAAAACAGCACTTTTCCTCATAAAACTAAAATGATCTCATTAAAGCTAAACATGCAAACCTACCAAACTAGCCAGTGACTTAACTCACTCCACCACCTCAGTTCATGGGTCTCATAGGGGACTAGAATACTGGGTGTAGATTTTTTTTTCTGGTTCAGAATCCTTAAGTGATGCAGTCATTTAGTTTTTACTAATAATATTGATGATTATTATTTATTGGTTGCTGTAGATGTTTTTATTATTATGTTGTTGTTGTATTTTATGTTAGGCTAATTTTTGTTTTCCAAACACTGTTGTCGCAAAGCCACGTTTTTTTAAGATTTTATTTACCATCCAATTTATTTTAATACAAATCAACAATAATACACATTCAGTAAAAAAAAATACACACTCTGTCAAAAAAATAAAATAAAAATAAATCGCAGAACTACGTTAAAACTAAAATAAAATTGTCATAAGAAAAATCGGTAGAGCAACAGTTTCCTAATCCTTTAAAAACCCCAGGAGACAATTTGGGAGATGTGGTCTCTGTTTTATGAGTTAACCATTTGATTGATGGATTTCCCCCTATTTACAGCTATGTTGTCTAGCACTAAATCATACAGTTACACCAATAATAATAATAATATTAATAATAATAATATATTATTCCCTATTGAGGTTTTGGAAGCTAATCTGTCTGCAAATCAGTTTATAGATGCTAACATCTAGGAAAGGCTGTTGAGCCCAGCAATTAAGTGGGAGGTGGGCAGTAAGCTAGCACTTCACAGAAGCAGAAGTCCTCTTGAAGTTTTTGGGGATGTGCCATTGGCTGGTCTCCTTCATTATGGAAGGGAAGACTAGACAATATTTGATATGTTATGACATGAACTCTCAATTAGATCATGGGTTCAAATAGTCCAATCAGTGGCTTGATACAAAGTAAAACTCTAAAGGTCCTAAACAAGGTCACAGCTTGTGACAAATCAAATCAAAATCAAGTAGAGAAAAGTGAGGCTTTTCCTTAATCAATCAGGGAGGCTTTAGCTTGAAAAACCCATCACTTTCAGCAAAAAAAAAAAAAAAAAGAGCCTGTCATTTGATGTGGTTCTCTAATAAGGATTCCAGATTAGTCATCACCTAAGCAGGTTTTCTGTAATGTTTACAGTGGTGTTACTGAGTTCATTCATATCATTATTTAACCTATTTGTAATAATTCATGCGTTATGTGATCTACAGAGAATCGGATAATATATGGCAATATGTCAGAATGATGCAATGGAGCTTAGGAGCGAATACTGCCATCTATTAATCCCAATATTTAAACATTTCTTAAAGATTTACTAAACTGCGAATAACTGCTGATATTTCCTATTTGATATCTATGTAAATCCTCAGATGTAAAATATAAATTGCATTTAATCGATTCTCTCCAACTCTCCGCTGTTTAGTACATCCAATTCGAAATTAGACACCATAGAATCGATTCTCTCCAAAGTTCCACTGTTTAATAAATCCCGTGCGGAATCTCGCTCCATACAATCTCTATTTTTCTCTCTTCTCACTAATTTTCCTTTCATACCTCTTCCTATTTTTTTCTTCTTCAGAGGACAAGGCCACCAGTCCTATCTTTCCTAGTCTAATGTATAATAAAATACATCTATATATGACAAAGTGATGATAGGAGTTGTTGAGACATGATTTGCGGGATTTGATTTGAGGGTGAATCCTACAGGTTAAGCTCTTTCCTTTTTTCCCTGCTAGATAAAGGATTTCTTCCTGAACATCAAAAAGGACAAAACAAGTCTGAACTGTGTTTTTTTTTTTTATTGAAGCTGGGACTAAATAAAGAGTTCATATAATTACAAAGAACTCATAATTCAAAGCCTAACTCGGTCCTAAACCAACATAAAATACAGCGAGTTAATTGACAGTCAATGATCCCCCACTGCCTTAAAGGGACTATGTCACTTATAGAGTATATACAGCATAAGATAAATGTAACACAATTGCATGGGTTAAGAGAAAATATATTTTAAACGTGTCCTTGCTGACTCTGCCCGTATGACGTCACATTGTGGAACTATATGCAAATTAATTATTCCGAATTGTTTCTTGATGTGTGCATAGGGCACAACAGGGTGACGTCATACATAGGAGACAGCACAGACACGTTTAAAATATTTTTGTTATCGCTCTAATTCCACGCATTTATATGCCATCTGCTAATAATGAATACATCCATTAAAAGCGGTCTGCATTTACACTTAAAACTCTTTTTAGGTGACGTTGCTCCTTTAAGAAGGACAGTGCAAGTTCCTAGTTGGGGGACACGTTTTACTAGCAGAAAGGGTAATTAAAGAATACACATCCTTTATCGTGGGGTCCTTGCCATATATATTGCCATGCCAATAATGATTTGCAGACATGGCATGCAGATGTAGACCTTGATCTAGGTTTATTGAATGTCCCTTAACAAACTAAATATCAGTGGAATGGTGACTGCATCGCACTGGATACCTTGCTGGCATGTAAAGTGTTAATGTCCCCCACCACTTCCCTGCCTCTTTCACATAACTGAGCCTCAGAGGGGGATAAAGTAGAGCTGGGATTAAATGGGAAAGGGAAAAAAAAACCTAGCCTAAGGACATTTGAGGCAATCTTTGTTGACCAGGTTACATCCCTTTATGTTATTTAATGGGACCATCTCCAAGAAATTCTCCTCATAAATCAAGTTTACAAAGCAGCTCTTGCTCTAGGCTTCAGGTATCACACAAGGGAACCGCAAGTTTTCAGGACCTCATGCAAACTGAATGCAGAGAAGAGCATCACTAACTCCACGACCATTCGAATTATTATTATTATTATTTTATTTCATGAATCGTTTCTCGTTTTATTTTGCATATTAAGAAAATCTCTTGATGCATACAATATAGACCAAATAACTCCACCTGCAAGGGAATGGGAGAGCCCCCATATTTTAGAAGAACACCCTAAGCAGCAGCACTTCCCAGCAGAGAGTGCTTTCTCACTGAGTACTGATAAAGCTGAGCTCTCAGATAAGATACAGCTCCCTCGGTCAATGTTTGTCAGTGTGAGTTATTTGTTTAAAGGTGGACTAGATAATGTAAAGCTTCTTTCTCTAAAACAGACCCCCAAAAAAGTATAAAACAAACAGTTATTTCCATTTAAAGACCAAATGCATTTTGTTTCCCTATATCTGGACAGTACCACTCTGGCCTTATTCCAAAAATAATATATATATTATTTTTTTGTAGTAACAATATTTGTGTATATATTTCCTTGTAGCAGCCAAATTGTATGTACCAGTAATTCAGACGTGTGTGCTATATTGGGGGTATATTTTTAGAACTGACTATAGAGTGCAGAAAAAAATGAGTGCAAGGGATCACACTTATATAGTGATTCTATACATTTCTTAGTAGTCCCACAGATGCTTTGAATATATACAGACAATTTGCAATCCACACAGTTCCACTGTATGTGTACACACATGCCTGAGAATCCACACAGAGACCCCCACATAACATACATATGGCATAACCAGTATGCCAGTCAGTCACTCACCCTGTCCCCTGTCCACAAAGCTGGTAATAGTGTTGGCAGACTTGGAGGACTGGAAAAGACTGGCATTGATCCCCAGTTTTTCAGCTGTAGAGAAAGTCCTGTAAATGGAGAGCATGTATTCATGAGGAACTACTGGTACCAGGTGGGGATGTCCTTGGTTCTCTAAGGGGGGCAGTTTGCCTTGTCTCCTTGTTGCCTTAGGCAGCTGGCTAGGAGGGATGGATGCCTGCTGAGCACAGGGTATATCCCAGAGGAAGACGCAGAGCAGTAAGATTGCAGAGAAGGTGCTCCTGTGTGTATCCATGGCTCCAGGAGAGGTGCAGAGACAGCAGGCTGCTTGTGAAGTGCTGGGTTCTCACTCAGGATCTGGTGCAGGGTGGATGAGGAGCCCCTCAGCCAGGCACTGGCACGCCCCCTGGTGCACGCCCTGTGCTTGAACGCTCAGTCTGGGTGTGAGCTGCACTGCTGGGGAGGTCAGTGCTGCAGGAGAGATGGAGCACTGCACGGGAACAGAGGAGGTGGCATGTGGCCAGTCCAGTGAGAATCTGAAGTGATGGGAGGGCATGTAACACAACAATGGGGGCAGCTACCGGAGGTGCAAGTCATTCTAACTGTCCTAGATAATACAACAGTTATGGCTAACCTTTTCCATTCAGGATGCTGGGAACTCCACTTCCTGTAATGCTCAGCCAACCAAATGTTAGGCAAGTTGAACTAATCAGTAAGACAGTCCCTAACAAGCTTAACCAGGTATTTCATTAGCTGAGCATCATAGGACTACTAGTTAACAACAACCTGTTATAGCTGACTTTTGGCACTTATAACCTGCAGTTCCTCGTGATGTAGAGGCTACAATCAGAGGTGACTAATCTCTGTCACTCATATACCAAATGGTTGACCAAGCATTATGTGAGTTGTAGTCCCATACATCAGCCATGATGTATTTCAGTGACAACATATCAGATGAGCAGAGAAAGACAAGGTAGACAACTCAGACTGCTCTTAATTATAATCCTCATTGTGCTCTTTCAAAAAGGTGGGATGTAGCTCACTGCGCTTATATAGCATGGGACATAGTCTAAATGTGTAACTATCTTTGTCACTGAAACAGTTAACCGTAGTTTGCACCTGGTGTTCACCAGTAAACTGAATATTCCCAAATACAACCTATAAGACCTGTACAGAAACATAGTTATTTATAGGAGCATCTTCCAACAAAACTGCTTAACAAAAAAACGTAAACTATAAAAAAACATGATGTATGATAAATAGAATGTGCATCACAAACACAGATAGCCTGATAGATCAAAATGAGAATGAACCAAATAAATAGCATAATGATGCAAGCCAAAAAAAAAAATCAAAGTGACCATTTAAAGGACAAGATAAAGTCAATTGTTATTAAAAAATATATTTAATAGAAGCCATATTGGCTCACTTTGGAGTTAAATGGCATGCACTCTTTAAAATACATTCCATTACATCCTCTGACCAGCAGCCGCTGTGCTCATGGTGTTCAACATGCTGCAGCCCTGAAGCATGTAGCATATAAATATGCACAGATGAGATCTCCACCCTGACTAATTAATTGGACTCTGTCTGTCTGTATTCTGCCAGACTGCACTCTTTCTGCAGCATGTGGAACACGTGTCCCTGGAAACATGGCTAATTTTGGCAATAGTACAATAGTATAGGTTGTATATCAAGCCACAAAATGATGTACAGGTAGGGTTGCCACCTGGCCGGTATTTTACCTGCAGGCCGGTAAAGAATCAGTTTGAGGCCACTGTTAAGTCTATTGAGGCAGTGGCATAGCCGGTATTTTTCTGGAGAAATTGTGTACAGGGCAAACTTAAACACTTATTATTTTTATTAATTTAAGTATTTACTTATGAATATGCTAATCTGATCATTTTTCATTCTCTACATTCCCAGTGTAAATAGTATTAGGTTACAGAGCCCCTTTAAGGTAAGGATTAAAGTTGCAAACTATTTTTTTCTCTTTTTGTTAATGTGGAAAGCTTTTTATTTAAAGGACAACTGTTGATAAAAAAATATAACTTATGTTTAAATGAATGATTGCATAATGTGTAAATTATTTCAATAGGAATGCTTGAAATGAAACAATACAAATAAAGTGCCTTATTGCTTGTGTAGCACTATCCCCAATGGGAGGACATGCTGTTTAGACTCTTGGGTTAAATTAGGGAAGATCTGAGCCATTTCTATTTAAAATTAAACACAACATTTTTTGCTGACAGTTGTCCTTTAACCACTTCGTGACCTTATGACAAGTTAACTCGTCATGCAATCCAGCCAGTGCGCATCGCCAGCCGGTCTGAAACTATGGCTCGCACCTGAGACAAAGCTCCTGTACTTGATCGGTGGGTTTCTGGACATGTGATAACATGCAAAATAGATGGCAAAGACTATGTGTTCACACACTGCCTCTAATTCACTCCATTTGCTTCACGTACTTATAGTAAAGCACAAAGTGACCTGCAAGTAAAAATAAAGAACATTTCCTGCAAAAACAAACGTTACTGTGATCAGTTTCCTTCCTCTTTATGGTCCTCATTTTGTTTGTTTTTTCCAAATTTCTTATTTTTGCAATTTGAAAGTGTTTTTTAAATACATTTTTATTGTAATTTAATTACAGTTAACCGCTGCATGCCTGTTCTGTTCTCTTATGGCTTTGACATCGCACTGGTCAGAGTTTTTTTTCCTGGGTTTTTTGTTAAGCGGGGAACCAATATTTTTCTTTTTTTATTAGTTAATTATTTGGGATACGTGGGTTGGTGTTGCACTAGTTGTGTAGCTTAATATAGGGAAAATAATGAGAAAAAACATTTTTTCTCCCAAAATGTTCCCCTTTTATATGTATTTTTTTTTAATATTAATTTGTAGAATATTTTATGTATAGGGTATCAAAAGAACGCTCTAACTGTCCTTTAAAAAACAACATATAACTTGTATGGATGCGTTAAATGAGAGAGAGGAAAATTATGTTTCAACAACCACATATCAAAAATTGAAAAATCGCTCTGGTCCTTGGCCCAGGAAAACCCCCGGTCCTGAAAACCTTTGCTTCCAAGAAGGAAACGCCATCACGAAGTAATAATGATGTGTGTTTTTATTCAGAAACTCATGGGTTTACCTTTGCGGCAGAGCTCAGCTGGATGCTGACACTGTCAGAATGCACTCAACCAATCAGAGCGGGGGCTCATCCGTGACATCCGATTGGTTCCTTCTGGGACTCAGCATCTCTTGCTCTCTCTGCTAGAGCGCATAAGTCTAGTTAAGGTCCCCTCTGTTGGTGGTGAAATTCAGATAATAAGCTCACTGTCTCTGAAATAGCAGAGAGAGACTGTGTGCAACATTAAGAAGTACATGACAGTTTATTCTCATAATTTCACTTGTGCTTCAGTGTTAGAAAAAAAAAAAGATTTAGTGGCACTTTGAGATATTTTTACTTTAAAAGTTCACTCCAAGCAAACAACTTAATTCCACTGTTGTGTTTATTGCACCCTAAGTGTCCATTGCTCTCAATTACACTGTTTCAGCTGTTACCGCTTCCTTGCTGAATTGATACTACCTTAATTGCTACATTATATTTATATATAATTAATTTGTGTTCGGAAAGGAATCGATTCATTAATGAAGGTAGCTCCTATGGGATCCCCTCCTTGATTCTTTCATTGCTTCCCCCAATACACTTGTATTGTACATTCTGCAGGGGAACAAGGACATAGCAAGTATAGTTATCATTTGAGTGGCTTTCTTCTTGTTTGTTTGAAACACTTTTAAAAGTAGATTTTTTTTCACCTCCTTCTATGTGCTGAGAGCTGAGTGGGAGAGTCAATAGAAGCTGTGAACCTTATATTGGAGAGTAAATTAAATATTTTTTTCTAGATATAGTCAAATTGTATTAAACATGCTTGTTTTTATAGTTATTTAACTTAGTATCTTCTTAGTATGCAGAAAAGAAAGTTATGTCATTGTAAAGTTAGTTGCAGTGGTCCTTTAACTAATACGTATATACACATCTCAAAGCTGCCATTAGATAACCGTATGATACTTTTATAATTTATTAGGGTTAATTTAAATTCTAGAAGCAAAATACACAGCAACATAAAGATGTAAAAAAAAACCATTTTAAATCCTAATTTGAAACGACATAAAAAAAACTTTAAAAAAAATTATTTTAATTCGTTTTACGTGTCTTGTGCTTCCAATATCCATCTGGTATATTTCTGTTGTCCAAGGACAAGAAGTTAACTGAAAAGTTATGAGTGCTCCCATCATGGGAAATAGGAGCAACTGAAAGAAAATGAACAGGAGTGATCTCCTTGGAACAGACCGAGTGATTGACAGCTCTGGATACAGGATATAGGGGAATTCATTAACAAGTAGCTAGAGCTAAGGGACCAAAAACATAACCCCTTGCTTTCCAGTGATTTCTGTCTCTTATTTGTGGCAACTGTGTTTTATCAGAACATGGAAAGTGAGGAATCTTAAATCACCCAGAATCAAAGCTTTAATACAGGTAAGTACAAAACAGAGCTCCATAAGAAGCTCTTTGCATAATGATATGAGCTGGTTTGTAACTGTTAATAGGAGGAAAACCTTGCTGTAAAACAGACCTGTCAACTAAACAAAACCTAATTAACCCTTTAATGACAGAGTGCTATGCTGCATTTGATGTGCCTTGAAGACCAGAATTCCTTTATTTTTGTAACATTTTTGTCATATGTTTGTTTAACTATGATTTTTCTTTCTTCATGTTCAGACCACCCACACAAATGATATATACATTTTTAAAGAACAGATGAGACATTTTTATACCATTTTTCCATCATATGATATAATTTACTATAAAAGAAAATTACCTGAAAAATCTTTTATACAATTACAAATGGTAAATACGAAAATATAGTTTTTCAGGGATTTTTTTGTGTGTGCAAGTTATAGGGCAATCACGGATAGTAGTGTTTTTTTGCCCTCAAGTTGAGTTTGATAAATAACCTCATCTTCCTTTATTACTTTATTTGTGCTTTAAGGTCTTCTTGGTCTGCTCTGTTATACTGAAAGACACAGAACAGTCCATGTACAGAACATTATGCCAGCGGTTACAGACATAACATATGCCTGCTCAAAGAAAACTTAACACATAACTAAAAAGTTATGTGAAATAAAGGCATATCTTTGCGGCACAGCTGTGTAGATTTCTTCCTCAGCACAGATATTGTCTGTATTTTCTAATTACATTGCAATACTGTTTGTATATATTACACTTTGTTCATAGAAAAATGTGGAACAATTGCAATCTTTAAATCCCAGCAGCACATTACCTCTGAGTTACAGAGTTACATAGTAGTTTAGGCTGAAAAAAGACTTGCGTCCATCAAGTTCAACCATTACCCCAACCCATGTTTACCGCTGTAGATCCAAAAGAAGGCAAAAAACAACCCTTATTTCAGCAATTTCAGATTCTGCTTTAAATTCCATCTTAACTCCAAATGGCAATCAGATTTCTCCTTGGATCAACAAGCACTAAATCAATATTAAAGCCTATACTAACATACATAGCCCTCTATTTTCTGGTTCATCAAAAAAGTATCCCAGGCCCCTTTTAAAGGCATATCATGTATTTGCTAGAGTACCCTCTCCAACGGGATAAAGATTTTCAGTAATTATATTTATGCCTTTTAGTGTCTTTTAATGTTTGACATATGTGTTAATTTGCATTCTGTTTTTCAGACTATTGTTTTGTAAAGCTTACACTCTTTGTGAGAAGTTTACAATTCTTATCTCTACCTGCCCGCCACAATTATTCCTTCTCCAGCACCGCCTTACAGTGATAATCACTTATTGACTAATACTGTTAAAACGCCTATTTTAAGTTATCTCTAGAAAAACAAAGAAACAGAGACACACAAACACTTTGTGTTAGCAAATTAATGATAAACTTGACCAAGCCATGTTGAGGAGGAGAGAGAGGAGAAAAACAATGTGTTTCTTAAGTGTAAACTTAAATTCAATACAGGGTACTATCAAATAACCATGAGTGGTGTAGAGATATGCTATTATCATCAGTCCAGTATCTTCTACAAGGAAAACAAGGCACTCGCCTAGGGCGGCACTTTGCCAGAGGGTGTTCAAGCACACTTCTGGTGCTTCAAACATTTTAGCTCCCTTCCCCAACGTTCAGCAAGCTTTAGCTCCTTCCAATTAATCGGGGTTATGGGGGCATGTAAGGAATGTAAGGGTATGAAATGAGGGTGATGGTAGCATGTAATGGGGGTGATGGGGCATTTAGTGTGTATGCAATGAGGGTGATAAGGGCATGCAATTGGGTGATTGGGCATTTAATGTGTGTGAAAATTTGGTGATGGGGCATGAAATGGGATGATGGGGCATGTGGCGGGTGTGCAACATGGGTGATGAGGCATGTCGTAGGTGTGCAACGTGGGGGGGGGGGGGGGGGGGATGAGTCCCGAATTTTGTCTGCCTAGAGCTGCACAAAACCAAGATACACCACTGATTATCATACATGTGTAATATACTTTTGGTTAAAATTCTAACTATTATTAAGTAAACAGTGAATGTAGCAACAACTTGGCAATAATATATATATTGTTGAGCTAATTTAGTCTATAGAGACTTGCAAAGTTCAACCTTTGGAACGAAAGTAACTTTCTGGGTACAACTGGATAACTAAATATAGCTAAGACCCACTATAATGCAGATCTCAGGATTCACAGAACCAAACAATGATACTAATGGGACCGCCATGTCAGTCACAAGATCTTGCAAAGTTCCACTTCAATGCGGAAGTAAAAGTGAGATTCGATGCCCATATGGCTCCATGGGATAACACAAGACACTATAACAGGGTTAACATTGAGTTCTAGTGAAATGGGACTTGGTGCTTAAGGTTAATTAAATAATGAACCTCAAATTAGGAAATATAACTGCATGTTTATGTTTTGAAAGGGTGGTTGAGCTCAGCATTTTAGCTTAGTGGGATCCCTCAGCAGTTGGTCCTTGCTGAACATTTTTTTTTGCGAGAATTAGTTTTTATTGAAAAGTCAATCAAGGGGGGTACAGAAGGCAAAAAGGGAGGGGATCATAAGAATTAGGCATTCTGACAGTGACGGGGGGCGGGGTACAGAAATCAGAGAAGGGAGGGGTAGGAGGGGGAGGGTTCCACAGTAATCCATGATAGTAAGTAGCAATAACACAGTATACTTCAAGAGATGAGGCATAACCAATATTTCAAAAGACATTTTGTGACAATGTATTAAGCTGTTTAATCATTTATGCTAGGGGAGGGTAGAAGACTGGTAGCGTCTTGTCCCCAATCCATCAACTTAGAAAGAGAGAGAAAACACCATCCCACCCTAGCCCACAGTAATCGGAGGGGAGTCCCCATAGTAGGTTACGTGGCCAGGAGCTGTGCCATTTCTGCTTCCGAAGAGAATTCTAGCCAATGGAACCACGGCAAGCAGTATGTTTCTCGTTTGGATGAGGAGGAGGCAGATAATTCCTCCAAGGAGAGTATTTCCACAGCTTTCCTACACCCACTCCAGGAATGTGGGCAGTATGGGCAAATTCCAATGAAGTTGGATCAAGAGTTTCTTGCTGAACTTAAATTTCTTTAATAAATACATAATTTACTGAGGAATCACACCTGGGAGGAACAAATTCTGCAATGAATTCATCTATAAATACAAATTTGAATTGAGAAACAAGATAGTAAGAGGGGGGGATCAAACTGAGTCCACTTAGGAAATTTAACTTGACCCCACTTCTCTATACGCAACTAGACCTCCAAGTTAACTGCTCCTCACCTACCCTCGGAGAAAAATGCAATTGAAGCTCCCTAGTTGATTCGCCCAGCAATTGAAAATATAGAAAAGAGTGCTCCGCACTATAATTGAGGGAGGTTGTCTTGAAGGTTGAATTGGAACATCACTTTGAGCTTAAAATAAAAAAAACTTCACGTTCAACTCGCCATTGATCTCTATGGTCATCAGTGGTGAACCAACGAAATGGAAAAAGAGACAAATCAAGCCTTAATAACTGAGTCATGAAAAGGTTGTAGACGTTCTCTATATCCGTTACTAAAGCCAGCAGGCCACTCTTTAGGGAATGGACCCCTGATTTGACCTCAATGTAAACAAAGCATCAATTAAATGAACTTATTGCTTTCACACATTCACAAATGGAGGTTAACTCTATTTTAAAACTTTGCCACATTTTGAATACGGACTAATACCCAAGAGAGGTGATTGATAAGTACATTATATATGTATATACAGGTATATTTCCGCTAATCCTACTAATATTCATTTCCCTACTTTTCCCCTTTTTATTTTGTAATTTTGTATTAGTTTCTCCAGGTGTTAATGCAACATATACCCCCCCCCCCCCCCCCCCCCATTGTGTCCCTTGCCTCCCTCCCATATTTCTGAAACCATACACATGTGTCACGGCTCGTTCTGTAAGCACTCTGGCCTTTAGGTTTTATTCCTGTGTTTCCCAAATATATTCCAGGTGCTTGACATTAATGCTTCAATATGTACTTATTACTTACTTGTTATGGAAGACCATTCCAGCCTGAAAACATTAAACAAATGAATTCATAGGTAAAGCTGATACTTAAAAAAAAATACAAATACATTTTTTTTTATTAAATTTTTTGTAATATTTACCTAAGGAATGAACTTTTCCTCTAGGATCCTAAATTATAGCACAAAATAGGTGTTTTCCCCCAGTAGGGTGAAATGTTGGGCATTCTGAGTTTTTAGCATACAGCTGTACACTCAAATCTGCGAAAAGTTATATGAAAGTGAAGCTTTCTTTATTTTCCATGTTAAAAGATGCAAGTACATTGTGTAGATCAGCATGCAGAAAATAGGCAGGATCTATGTACAACTCCATCAAATGCACTTTAAAAAACAATTATACAAACAATAAAAACAATCAAATAAATCTTTAACATTTAATATTTATGGGGTTACAGAATGTATCTAAAAATGAAACTACATCATATTAAATAATAGCCTAGAGGTTTGATTGGTTTAAAATATGTTCTCCTTGGTATTTTATTCCCTCCACGTGGATATCAGAGCATTTTGCTAGGAGTAGTGACTTTTACTAGCTACCAGCGAGCGCTGACATAAGAATATGGCAAGTTTTCCATATCATTTGGATTCCTGTGTCTACCCATTCGTGGATCTGTTGTAAAGTACTGCTCTGGCTTTCTTTACATTCTGCCAATGTTGTTTTCTTTATAGCCAGTCACCGTTAGGCTACAGTATTCTCTATATGGAAATCTACACGATGAACCTTTCAAAACAAATTCCCTGGAGGCAAACCACTGCCTTCCTACGTGGGGAAATGTAATTGAGAGGAATGGGATAATGCATGATTCAGACTCTGTGTGAGGTTCCCACATCTTCCCACCACTCTTCCTGTACATGTTTTATATGTCAGTCGGAACATTATCTCTGTAGTCCACCGTACATGTGTCAGATAATGGTCATGCTTGTATTGTGCTACAGTGGTTTGATAAACATGTTTATTGGACACCACTTGAGCCACATCTGTGCTCTTCATATTTTAAATGACTTTCCACATTCCAATGGAAAACAAACGTATATCTATCTATCTATCTATCTATCTATCTATCTATCTATCTATCTATCTATCTCTCTCTCTCTCTCTCTCTCTCTCTCTCTCTCTCTCTCTATCTCTCTCTGTCTCTCTCTCTCTCTGTCTGTCTCTCTATTTCTCTCTCTTTCTCTCTCTCTCTCTCTCTCTCTCTCTCTCTCTCTCTCTCTCTCTATCTATCCGTCTGTCTGTCTGTCTGTCTGTCTCTCTCTCTCTCTCTCTCTCTCCCTCTATCTATCCGTCTGTCTGTCTGTCTGTCTGTCTCTCTCTCTCTCCCTCTATCTATCCGTCTGTCTGTCTGTCTGTCTCTCTGTCTCTCTCTCTCTCTGTCTCTCTCTCTCTCTCTCTCTCTCTCTCTGTCTCTCTCTATCTATCAATCAACTACCTAAATGTACAAACACCTATCATATCTGCCAAATTACCCATATTTATAGTAATAGTTCATATGCACTATTACTACAACATTGCACTCTCTTTGTCTGTCTGTGTATCTATGTCCATTTCATCTATCTGACTGTTCATCCGTCTGACTAAAACTAACTAGTAAACTTCCCTAAATCTAATCAGGCAAGGACACAGTTGATGATATATATTTACAACATTAACAATTGTTCCAGATTTAGGGTCTGCCCAGTATGCCCTGATCTCTTCCGAAATTGGGCCAGATCAGGGCTTGTAACTGAATTTTGCAGAAATTGACTACTCAATTTGGCCGAATTCGGCTCAAAATCTGCAATTTGCAATTGCCAAAAAGCCCCAGAAATAGCTTCAAATTCTGCTACAATAGCAGAATTTTCGGAATTTCATTCTCCCCAGCTATAGCTGGCAAATTGAAAATAAAAGTTAACAAGAATAAATTAAAAACTGTTATGCATAAAACAAAAATGATAAAAATTAATAATACATTAATATAAGCATGTTTTTTTTTTTTATTATATTATTTTCTATATATTTATATTTCAAATTTATTTTGTACCTTGGCACATTTTGGTGCCATTTTGGGAGGATTTTGACAATAGCCAATGTCCTCCCATTGACTTTTGTGGGAGAACTTCAGCTAATCCCGCTATAGTCAAAAGTCCTCCCAAAATTGCACTGAAATGAGCTAAAATCCTCCTTCAGAGAAGTCTACGGGGAAGATAGAGGCTACAATTTTGGCTGGCCGATTTTCGTGCTGATTCAGGATCACTTCGGTTTTTCCTGTGTAGTCCTAATTAAGGGACGATTCAGATAACCGAAGTGATCTGATTTGGGTCACATTTTGGATCTAGTCCTCAAATAGCGTCTGGTCAAATGGCAAAGACATGTTGAGTAAATGATGCTGCAAAAATGAATTAAATTATCCTACAGCTCAGTTCTCTGTTTGTCGATTTCTAGGTTGGAGAACAGATTTATGAAGAATGTTTTATAATATAATTTATTTAGTATTAATATTAAAGTGAAGTTAATGATTTGGAGATCTGTTACATGCTGAAATTGAGATATCCTGGTATTTAACAATCGGACTGGCCACATGTTTATTATGTTTCATTTTATTGTGTTTCTGTGCCTACGGTGGGTCACTTTTGGAAGTTATGTGCATACCCGTGTGTGTTCATCAGACATGTATTCCTTGGGAAAGAATAGAGGCATGGCTTGCTATTATTACAAATGCCTACTGGCAAGCCGCGAATACGTCTGTAACCAATTGCAGACTTTGAAATAATTACTCATATAGGACAAGTCCATCGATACAGAAGGTAGTCCTGATTATTCAAAGAGATTTATAGAACTTATATACACCCAACTGTTTAAAATTAGGCATAAATGCAAATGAGGTATTAATTTTTCCAGTAATGTTTTGTAAAAGTGAAGTGTCTGTCCATCTGGGCCTGGGAGAGAGAGCCTTCTTAATTATGCGGGAACATGTTTGCTCAGGTATCTGATCAAGCTATGTCCATTCCTCTTTATTGTGGCAGGTCCTAATCTTTGCAATGTCTACTTGTTTGCAGCGCTTATAGAGAATTCTCGCTATGCTCAAAGAAAACACCCTATAAATGGCTGGAAGGTCCCTATTTACCCTCACTCTGTCCCCCTGACTCAGGCATACATGCTATAGATAGGACAGCTTCGTGGTTTATAGTAAGGGATAATAAAATGGATGTGCGGCTTTGAGAAATTAAACATGACAAAAACGCTCCACTACATAAAGTCAAGTGTTCCCAACCTTTCAGGTCACACTCCCTTCCAGTTTTCATCAAAGTCTCATATCAGCTATGCATTTGAGGCACACTTGCTCTTAGTTAACAGTGACCTCGGTGCTAGATAGACACTATCTATTCACTACGTTACATATTTTTTTCCCAACACTTAGGCCCCTCTGTTAATGGAACAATAAAGTATATTGAATATACACGCCAACACTTTGTCTGGATTACTTACTTCCGTTTTGGAGACATCACAAGCCATCCTAGGTTAGAAAACATTGCTTTATGGGATCTAACACTGTCTTGGAGAACATTATATAAGTACTCAGAGTCTACTACTAGGGCCTGACATGAAATAGCTGAAAAGGTGAAGAAATATGTAATAGCAGAAGGCTGAATACAAATTTTAAGGATTCCGTTTTACTGACAATAATTTACATGGAAGAGAATGACTGTATAAAATACTGGGTGATATACACCCCAAACCCAATTATGGAATACAGCAATGTACCTACACTATAATAAGCTATAGCAGATACTGTGTCTCTGCCAGTACCTAACTCAAATCAGTCATATCTAATGTTTTTGTGGACATTTAAGGTTTTTTTTGAGAATCAAGGGAATTTGATTTTTGTTAACGGAGGTCTGTCCCTCTGAGCTCTACCTCTGTCCTGTTTTTCGAGCCTATGCAACGTTAATGTACCAGCGGTGAGGAGGGTGCAGCTTGAAGTACTACTCCGCCAGTGTGATTGTGTGTGTCTGTCTCAGACCTCGTTCAGTCAGCGCTGCAGTGCAATTACTGAGCATACACAGAAAGTGCATGGCAGCACAGGCTGACTGAGGTCTGAGACAGACAGACATGAACACCACTTCAAGCTGCCAGTTGAACGCTCCATCACCTTCCTCGGTGGGGGAGCATTGCACCTCCGCCCATGACACCTCCCAGCAGCTCCCAGGTAGTTCGACCAGGAAGTGGGGGACCCAAAGACACCGATGACCGGTATTGTTTTGAATAAAATTCAATTTAGAATCTTGAGACAGATGGGTTAGATCTGCATTCCTGTGACCCAAGATGTCCTGCCCCATTTGCGAGCTATACAAGCAAAGAGGGCTCAACAAGGTGCCTGATTTGTAATCTTTCATTAAGCATTTATATTTACAATACCAACAACTGATGCAGTCTTTCAATGAAACAGAACTTATATTAGTGCCTACAGTTGTTGTACTTATATTAGTGTAGTTTCCCTACAAATTTCAAGACACGACAAACTATGGATGTTAATTCCCTTCTATTTTTCAAAAAACAAATTGTAAAGTCTGCAGTTTGATCCTGGGCACATTTATCATGTCCTGACTATGCAACTAAAACTAATGTAAAACTACTGCTCCTTGGAGACCGGGATCTACAACTCCATTTGTCAACACAAATATCCTAATTTAAAGCACGTCTGAGATTTGGCAGTGGAATATTTGGAAGCGGTTTTTGCAGCTTGTCACAAGGTGTTTACTGCGTTGCAGGGCGGAAAAAAGCATCTGATTTGGATAACCGAGCCTAATGAATTCCTCTTTGTGTGTACAAAATATGTTAATAATATGGGGTCCAGAGATAGAAACAAAGACATGACCAGTTAGACTTTATTTCCTTTAAAAAATTATTGCAAAGTGACTCCTTTCTTCTTTGTTCGTGAGTACGTTTTTTTTTTCTTTTCGTGAGATGACAAACAAAGTTATAAGTTTTAGAAAAGACAGAAGAAAGATGTGAACCTGTCACGATGACCCACATCATTTAAATAATAATAAGCATCTGTTTCCTTTGTATACGGTTCTGCATTCTATTTACTGGAGGATTGGGAGGTTCTTAATTTCAGTGTGTGTTTACTACATGCCACATAGGGTACAATTTGTTTGTTTTTAATACAATGGACAACACTTGCTGCTCTTTATTTACTAACCTGTATAGGTGTTATTCCATTTACTCTAAAATCTTAGAAGTGGTGCTGTCTACCTCTGTTTGTCTAAGCTAGTCTGCAACTCCATTTTACGCTCTGTACCAAGAGCTGCATCAACTGTTGGTGCTATATAAACGTGGATGGTCATGTGACCACGTGGGAAGCATGATGTGGAACATGGTAGGATGCCTACTACATCCAGCTGCCTACCACTTGACACAAGGAAATATGGCTGATGGCTGGGATAAGTCCTGAGTTTGTAATGGGGGTTTTGGAGCATGTCCTGTGTGTGCAATGTGGGTGATGGGGCGTTTCCTGGGTGTGCAATGAAGGTGATGGGGCATATTTTGTCGATGCAAAGTGGGTGCTTCTATGGGAAAAACCTGGGTGTGCAAAGTGGGCGCTGCCATGGGAAAACCTGGATGTGCAAAGTGGGTGCTGCCATGGGAATACCTGGGTGTGCAAAGTGGGTGCTGCTGCATGTCCTGAGTGTGCAAGGTGGTGCTATGATGTTGGGGTAATAACAGAGGGTATGCAGAAGAAATGGAGTAGAGGAGTTGGGGACTCAGACCATTCGTTTTGTAAGAGGCCCCACAATTTCAGATGGCAGCCCTGCACACACATCCTCCAACTGTGAGCTCCATTTCCTCGGCCGAGGATGAGGATCGAAGTCATCGGGATAGAGTGGGACATTTCAAAAGCTGTACATTTTCTTTGCAAGGTACCCAATTGGGTGTTTTTTTAATTTTTTTTATTAAAGGTCATTTAAATAAATGTCTCCTGTACCTGGGCAAGGTAGAGTGGGGAGGTAGGAATTAATTTTATTTTAATTGATTTTATCAGGTCTGGAGGCTTTTGGTAAGCCTTCTTTTCAGTGAATTTCGGCACAAATATCAGCCATAATGGTGATTTTCATGCGAATACAGAAGATGGCCCTCCCTATTATGTCCTTCTTGATTGATTTCCCATCAGATTTATATCTACACAGCTCTGGATTTGTCCCAGAGTACTCACCTTTCATAACACCCACTCGAGAAAGGTGTTCAGAGGGACTGAAACGCGTTGCTTCAGGGGCCTTTGTGTGACAAGCTTTTGCGGGTTTTTTGAGGAGTTCCTCAAATTTAAGAAGCTCAAATTTTAGTCCTCTATATTTCATGGTCCGTTAGCACTTTTGTTAAGTCATTTTTCTTACTTTAAAAGTGGCATGTTTTTAAGCAGCAGACCATTTTGGGCATTATTTTACTTAAAATAATTATTGCCTGTTTGTTTATATGTATTAAAGATTTTTGGTGTTGGCTATTTAATTTTCAATAAATATCTTTTTTTATTGTGTATGAAATAGATATAGGGAGGGAGGTACAAAGAGGTGGGGGGATATACAGTTGCAATATATTGTCATGTACAGGTAACAATAAAAAAGTGAACTAATCGTTCTGGTACCCTAACATAAAGGTCATTTATGCCGTATTCTGTACGTCAGTCAAAATTCTTTACCTTGGTGTGATCCAAGTTAGAAACAAAAATCCAACTGCAGACCGGGGGGTGCAGGGGAGGCATCAAAAGGGGGAACTCGGGGGTGGGGGGAGGTAACAAAAGGGTATATTCAGGGTACAGGCTGTGTAACATAGCATCTTACTTGTTCATCTTAAAACAAATATTTTTGCACGACTTCTGCACACTTATCGCTATGCAAAAATTCTGTCCACGCAAACCATTTAGTAACATGTTGGGAGTATCTACCTTGGGATGAAAGCATTAGATCCTCTGCGGAACAGATGTCATCCACCTGTGCCATCCACTTCTTGAAAGTCGGGGTTTCTTCCAGTGTCTGGGTATGAGAAGCTTGGCTGTGTTTAGGAGGTGAATAGTCAGGGATTTTTTGTACTTGGATATTGGTTGGGAATTATGGTGTAACAAGTACTTGGGTCAAAGGTAATCGAGTCTCCAGCTACATCAGTGATTATGTTGGCTATTGATATCCAGAAGGGTTGAAGTTTGCTGCAAGACCACCAAATATGCAGAAAACCCCCTTTCCTGAATTTGTACCTCCAGCATATATCTGAGACACTGGGGAAGAGTTTCTGTAGCAGTGATGGTGTTTTGTACCATTTTGTTATTATTTTATAGGCATTCTCCTGTATCTGGACAGATACAGAGCATTTATGTGCTTGCATGGTGGTTTTAGACCAGGGGTTATCTGTAAAGGTGGTGTTGGAGTCACACTCCCATGTCCTAATGAAGTGTGGTTTGGGAGGGAACTTCAAGTTCGTCAGTAAGGAATGCATTGTAGAAATTGGTTTGTGTTGGACAGAGGGATTTTAACGTTGTAAGTGAGGCAATAGGGTTTTTGATATCAGGAAGAGTTTGTACGTTGTCTCTCCATGTTTTTATTGTATGGTGCACTGTCGGATGTGAATGTTCTGCTACCACCTTCTGCAAACTGGGGACGGACCAAGCTATTGCGATAGGAACATTTAGGGATTGTTCAAGGGATACCCGCAGCTTCTTAGCAGGGACAGACCACTCTACTATTCTTGACAATAAGATTGCATTATATTATGTTTCAATATCTGGGAGGCCCAGACCACCTCTGCTCTTTCTCCATTATCATGCATCTTATGTCCAGGAAAAACGATTTTGGGATTTGTATAGGTAAGGTCTGGATAATGTTCAAGAGTCTCGGCAACACATTCATTTTGGTTACAGAGACTCTCCCAGACCAGGAGAGGTGCTGGGTCGTCCATTTGAATAGGTCTGATTTAATTGTGTTTAATATTCATGTAGAGTGTATCTCTTGTTCATTCCCTCTGTGGGCAGAAGTCGGGTCTATTGAGTCTGTAATCCACATAGTTGGTAAAAGAGTATGTGGAAGTCTCAGGGTTATTAATTGGAACAAGGATGAGCAAGTCCCCAGGTTCTCCTGTGTGAATGGTCTGTAAGGAGTGTTCCAGGGAGCACTGGTTGGTAAACCGACATTGGGAGTAAGCATGCCTACCTTGAGCCCCATAGAACGTATGAGTCTAGAGTTAAAGTGTTCAGCCATAGCGGTTACCGTACTCCAGAAGGGGGGCGGATATTGATAGTGGGGGTTCCTCTGGCCGCTTCCACCCGTGGTGAGGTTAGTCACCTTTAACAATCATCTATGACTGGTGCCGCTATGGGGCTCCGGGGTCATGTGCTTGATCCCAGTCTATGGTGGCATCTCCGTTGTGGCCTGGGTTGCCAACGTGGGTTAGATAAGGCTGGTAGCGGTATATCCCCATTTGCGAATCTCAGCCAGACCTGGGTCATCCACCCCACATCAGGCAGTATCTGGATCTTCGCATCCCAAAATTTAACAGGTTGTTTCTGCCATGTGTAGGACTTCTTCCTTCAGTGTGAAGGAGTGAATCCAACAGTTGATATCTCTGGGAGTACGGTTATGTACCGTTTTGGTCCTCAGTGCCCTGTGAACCCTGTCCAGGTTAATGGTTGAGGCTGAGTCTCGTCCCAGTATATTATTAAAGATGACCTTCACTATTTGTGCAGAGTCTTCTGTTCCATCGGATTCAGGAACAACTCTAATACATAAATTATTTTTCGTCCCTCGCTTGTCCAAATCAACCAGTTGTTGGGAGAGCTGTAGGGAGAGTTGTTTCTGGTCACGACGTTGTCTGGTCATACCACGCAGGGACAATTGGAGAGTGGTTTGGTTCTGCTCCACAGTGGTAATCCTCTGGCCTTGTTGGCGGAGGTCGTCTTTGATCTCTGCTAGTTCGTCTCTTATAGTCGCCCTTATTTGATCCACTGCTGTGGTTAAGTCCTTGCAGACCTGTGTGGTTAGGGCTGTGAGGTCTGTTTTGGTCAGCATGTCTTTCAATTGGGAGCAGAGGACATCAGATAAGGCTGATTCTCTTTCTAATTCAGGTTCGCCATCAGACTGAGAGTAACTTCCCACTTGATGGCGCCATTATGGGGGAGGCCGCCAGAGATGCGTCTCGTGGCACCAGGAAAGGAGTAAGTAGATTAGCTGGGGCTGCCTTTTGTTTGCAGGTTGATGGGGGTTGTTTCTTCTGTTTTCCCATATTGAAAGGGGCGATATAATGTTTAATTTTGCTGTTTTAATGCTCAGCGGACAGGATCTCCATGTCCGCTCACATCTCCTTGTTTCCACGTTCCTCTGGCTATTTTTTTTTCATTGTATTTATACTGATTTGCGTTGTCAAAAAATCAGGAGTTGTTACTCCTATAAAGTTTATTATTGATACATGATCTGGCAATACAAGAACCTGAAAGATCGTTTTACAAAACAGTCACAGCAAGAATGTCTCACACACACACACACACACACACACACACACTGTCTCTCACACATACACGTACACATTGTCTCTCACACATACACACACTGTCTCTCTGTCACACAAACACTGTCTCTCTCTAGCTCTCTTACACATTGTCTCTCTCTCAAACATATCCTTTCTCTCTCTCTCACACACACACACATTATCTCTATCTCTTTCACACACACACCCTGTCTCTCTCTCACACACACCCCGTTTCTTTCTCACATGAACCATTCCTCTCTCTCTATCACATGCATCCCCCCTTATAGCTTAAACTTCTGATTCCAGGATCATGTCCCAGAAGGAGGAAAGCACAGCTTGTGCAGGGGAGGATTTTTTTTTTTTTTTACTATGATAGCCCTGGAGTCTCGGCAGACTCTCCACTCAGGGCTATGCAGGGGGGATTCGAAGCTATAGCCCCCCCCACCGTAGCGACACCACTGTGACAGGGATCTGTCCAGGGTCCTCTTTTTCTAAATTTGATTATTAATGATCTCCCAGAGGGCATAGGGAGACATGTCCAAGTGTTTGTCGATGACACAAAATTAAGTAGGGTAATACAGTCTGAATTAGATGTATCTTTGCTGCAAATGAGATTCAATGTAGAAAAGTGTAAAATTATGCATTTTGGGTACAATAATAAAAAAGCAACATCAAGTTTAATTGGTGTTTCCTTGGGGAAATCTACTAATGAAAAATATTTGGGAGTAGTTGTAGGCAATAGACTTAGCAGTAGTGCACAATGTCAGATGCAAAGGCCGATAAAATATTGGGATGTATTAAAGGGCGTATTGTCTCACGGGAGGAAGATGTTATTCTGCCTCTTTATAGGTCCATGGTACGACCTCACCTTGAATATGTGGTTCAACTCTGGGCGCTTTAAAAAAAATTAAAATATTATGGAACAAGAGAAAGTATGGGGGAAGGCCACAAAATGAATAAGGGGAATGGAAGGTTTTAGTTATGAAGTGAGGCTGGAAAAGTTAAATGTGTACACCCTAGAGAAACAGCGGCTTAGTGGGTATATGATAATGTTATTTAAATATGTACAGGGCCCATACAAAGGGCTTTCTAAAGACTTGTTCATTAACAGAACGGTACAAAGGACAAGAGTCACCTGCTAAGACTTGAAGAAAGGAGATTTAGTCTACAACTGCAGAATTGATTTTTTACAGTGTTGAGGTCTACAGACTAGAGGTTCCATTCAACATATGCACACAACACACAATGCAAGTGCATTTATTATTTGACACACTTTAATCTCAGGCTCCAGCAAAATACTAGATAATTAAGTGGGAGGATCAATATAAACTGCACACCTGAGTAAATTAAATACTGTATATTTGTGATCCGGATAGGCACATTTTTAGATTTTTTTTAACGTATATTGCATAAAAAAGTTCCTTCATTTTTTTTGTTCCTGATTTCACTAATTAGTCTGGACTTTACTACATATATAAATTAATCTCTAGTATTTCAATACCAGTTTCTCTATAGGCTGCAGTAAAAAAACATTTGGTAAATGTAATCTTAATTAAGAGATAAATTGCACTAAGGTTATGACACCCAACATGTATGCTCCTTAAAAGCAATAAGACAAGTATCACAAGTCTTTCACTTTGCTTTTTGCATACATCTTTATTTTTATGACTGCCGTCAGAATGCAAAGATATGTTTTTACAATTACAATGGCTTTCATTCTAACTATTGTGGATGTACCCCTAATAAACAAAGGTGAAAAATAAGTTAGCTCATAGTGTATAACTATTGCGCATGTACCCCTAATAAACAAAGGTGAAAAACGAGTCAGCTCATAGTGTATAACTATTGTGCATGTACCCCTAATAAACAAAGGTGAAAAGTGAGTTAGCTCATAGTGTATAACTATTGTGCATGTACCCCTAATAAACAAAGGTGAAAAACGAGTTAGCTCATAGTGTATAACTATTGTGCATGTACCCCTAATAAACAAAGGTGAAAAATGAGTTAGCTCATAGTGTATAACTATTGTGCATGAACCCCTAATAAACAAAGGTGAAAAATGAGTTAGCTCATAGTGTATAACTATTGTGCATGTACCCCTAATAAACAGAGGTGAAAAATGAGTTAGCTCATAGTGTATAACTATTGTGCATGTACCCCTAATAAACAAAGGTGAAAAATGAGTTAGCTCATAGTGTATAACTATTGTGCATGTACCCCTAATAAACAGAGGTGAAAAATGAGTTAGCTCATAGTGTATAACTATTGTGCATGTACCCCTAATAAACAAAGGCGAAAAACGAGTTAGCTCATAGTGTATAACTATTGTGCATGTACCCCTAATAAACAAAGGTGAAAAATGAGTTAGCTCATAGTGTATAACTATTGTGCATGTACCCCTAATAAACAAAGGTGAAAAACGAGTTAGCTCATAGTGTATAACTATTGTGCATGTACCCCTAATAAACAAAGATTTCAAGCTGGAACCAAATGCAAACTTTAAATAATGAAAGTGTCCAAGGGGAGTCAAAATATATAGCGTGAGCAGATGTTTCATATTAGCTGGAGTTTTAGAAAGGTTAATCTTTCTAATATAAGCATGTGCTTACAATGTAGTGTTCGTTAAAGGCACAGCACCCCCAAAATGACCTACATTGAAAGCGATAATGTCTTACAAAGCAGGTCAATAAATCTACCAGATTTTTTTTTATATATTAGAGAACAGTGCTTTATTTATGTTATTATATTACTTTTCCTTTGTGCAGTCTTTAATTGTGGCAATAGAATGTATGTCAGTGTGGAATTGGACTGAAATGCGTTAAGAATATTTGTGAAATGGTCTACTATATTGAAACAATAATATGGTTTTATTGTATATATCACACCGGCATACATCTAGTTATATAGGGAAACTAATTATTTAACTCACACCTCCCAAGTGTTCCTATTTAGGAGGGACAGTCACTATTTTGCATCCAAATCTCCCTGCCCCTCTTTCCTCCTCTATTGTCCCTCTTTTCTGGGAGGCCAGAATGTTTGTTTTGTATCACAAAGCGCCAGGGCAAGAAAACTCACAATATAGTGTGTTTAAATTGAAGTAAATGTGTTTTATATTCATTTGTGTAAATTAAATACATATTATAAAAGACATCAAAGTACATAAATAGTTAGCGTAATGCCCCACCCATAGCCACACCTTCAGCCACACCCACAAAAATAAAAGTGTCTCTCATTGGCTATTATAAGTGTTGGGTTGTATGATTTAACCTTGACGGACTTACCTTGAAGGACCAGTGCTGGTCTATGTTACAATTACAAGGTGGTAATTACGAGGTCAGTAACATTCTTCTTTAAAGGAAACAAAAGCAATATTTTGATCGCCCCCATTTGGTGGGAGATGTTGTTAGTAGCATACGACAGATATACTGCTTCTAATGCGTCTTCTGTAGTGATGGAGACAGTAATGATGGCAGTATTCAGGGAACAGAGGGAGATTCCAGTTGTTTTTTTTTACTGGAGCTTGTACCATCCCCTCTATTTCTTTTATAACCATGGGTGTTACACTGCTGGAACAGTTAATTTCAGTCTGTGAGTGGATAGGCCTGTAACAATTTGATGTTTCTGCATAGAACGGAAAATCGAATCTTTAGTATGTTGCATTTTACATGAGAATAAAAATGTTTTATTTAATTTAGTGGCTCTTTTTTCTTATTTTTATTTTGCACCATCATGCAGCACTTTTAAAACTGCTTTACACCTCGTTGACCATTTTGAAATCTTTTTATTGCTTTGTTTTTGTTTTTATATTAGTGGTATAACACAACTGAAATCTATCCATTCAGCGTATATAACGCAGACTCCCATGAGTCTGTTTTATAAATTGGCACACACGCCAATTGCACCAGTATTTGTCTCAAACTGTGTGTGCGCAGTGTTTATACACGCCCCCCTAAATGTCTAGAGGCCTGATATCAACATGTGGTTCAATTCCGCGTCGCTTATCACCACACTAACAGCTACATAATGTCACATGGTAATTACATATACATTTGCTATAGCTTGGTGCAGTGAAACAATACTAGACATGTGCATTCGTGCAGACAAATAACAAAAATGCTAAACTAACGAAAGCCGAATGAACGAATGGTTAATAAATGAAAATCATTCGTCCATTCATCCATTCGTGCTATTGGCATTCTATAAACCGAAATAGAGTCGGTTTATAGAATACCAATAGCATTACATACATTCCATAAACTGACATAATGAACGACTTTCGGTTTATGGAATGCATGTAATGCTATTGCTATTCTATAAACCGAAATAGAGTCCCCATTCATACGAATAGGTCAATTGACCTATTCGTATGAATGGGGACTCTATTTCGGTTTATAGAAAGCCAATAGTATTACATGTATTCCATAAGCCGAAAGTCTATAAACCGAACAACGTTCGGTTGATAGAATTTCGGTTTATAGAATACATGTAATGCTATTGCTATTCTATAAACTGAAAGTCTATAAACCGTACGTCGTTCGGTTTATAGACTTTCGGCTTATGGAATACATGTAATAGTATTGGCTTTCTATAAACCGAGCTAGAGTCCCCATTCATAAGAATTTCTTTCTAGTAATGTGTAGGTCAATTGATTCGTACAAACGAATAAAACAAAACGAAAATAATGAACGAATTTCGTGTGAAACGAATGCAGAAATAAATTAAATGAATTTTAGACGAAATAAATAACATTTTCGTCCGAATGGACGAAAACGAAACGAAAATTTTAGTTTTGCACATGTCTAAACAATACTGTTAGTAATATTGTTTAAAACAAACCTATTTAAAGTTTTTTTCATGTGCTCTAATTTTACTTGCTAGACAAATGAAGCACATGCTAACTTGCTCCCTAAACTTACAAAGATATTTAGTGTCCTTTTGTGTTTCTGAGGAGATAAAAATTGAGTGAGAGTGTGTTAATCAATAAAATACCTGTGAGCAGGACTGAATGTACTCAAAAAACTGACTGGTTGAAGTTGTAGAGAAGTTGTCGTTTTTCCAAATATAGAATAACTTGTGGTATCATGCTGAAAAGAAGTGATTTGTTTCTTATGTTAAACATACTTTACCTGTTGACCTAAAGCTCTGTTGCTCTCTGGGGATTTTAATTTGTTGTCTGAGCCCTGGTGCATTAGTCTCCTAAGCTACCAACTCAACTGTACTGCAGCCTGACACCTGGAACACATTGCCCATGAGCCTGGTATATAGTCTTGATTTCCCCTGTATCACTTGTCAGATTATTGTGGTTTCTATATCCAGTGTAGTTCCACTGCTTTTTCTTTCTATTCCTCTAGTGTTCTATTGCTCTGTTGCCCTAACGTTTATTTGCTCTACTGTTCCATTACTCTAATGTTCCATTGCTGTAATGTTCCATGTCTCTATTATTCCATTGCTCCAATGTAGCATAGCTTTTGTCTTCCATCGCTCTAGTGTTCCATATTTCTTGCCTTCCATTGCTCTAGTGTTCCATTGCTCTTGCCTTCCATTGCTCTTGTGTTCCATTGATGTACATAGTTCTTGCCTTCCATTGCTCTAACCACACATTGCCTTCCAATAATTTATTTTATCAGTTACTGATTGTTTCATTTTACCAGTATTTAAAAATAGTAATTTACCACTAGCTCTTGTTGTCAGATCCAGGTCATGCAGCTTCACAAATTTAGCCCCACAATTAGTGAAGTTTAAAGTTTTGTAACTTCTTGGGGGCTAAACCTGTATGATTAATAGGTTTGCTGAACACCTGCTTGCCAGTCTTGCTGTTTGTATCTTCAGTGCTACCATACTTATCCATTTGTGCAGTGCACAATTCTTTCTCACTATCATGTGAGGGTATAGGGAAAACTATAAGCCCTGCAATCAATGTGCAGTGCAGACGCTCGATAAGATGGGAAGGTTTATGGAGGCAATGACTAATAATATGGTAAAATGACTCCTACACACATACACTCAATGTCCAAAGGGTGTCTGTTTCTTTTGCATGTCTGTCTCCTGCTTACTCCAATAGTTATGTCTTTGGTGTTTGTTGACTGTGGACCTAAACCTTACCTCTCATGGCACATTGCCTATACCAAGGCTGGGCACACCCATCTTCCAGGAAGTCTCTGTTAGCAAAGGTCTCTAATCCCTTCTTCCTGCTCATTTCAGAAATAATTTACTAGAACACCTAGCTCTCTGGCTCCTACCATTTTTTAGCAATAGAACAGGAGAATGGCATCTCTAGTTTCTTATTCAAATGTTACACATAGTACAACTTCCTCACTTGGGAAAGGGGACTGACAGTACTAATGCACATGTGCAGTGTCAAATCAGAGGTCCCAAAATTAGGACTGCCATGCTTAAAGTAACCAGTAAAGGTTTTCATATTGTGAGATCTTTAACATTTGTACAGCTATTAATATTATAGTGGTTCATACTAGAGCTGACACACTTTTTAGTTCAAATTGCATGGTAGACCTTACAAGGACGTGTATATTCCACCCATTACTATAGACTTGGCAACCATTATTCCTAAATCTACATAATCTTTGCTGGTTCTGTATACTAATAGTTTTGAAAAAGTGACAACTATTATTTTTTATATCTCCCAGCCCTGGGGTAAGCCCTGCTTCACATCTGTAACAATTTCCTGCTGTGCTGTTTAATCCAATTTACTTAGAAGAAAAGGATGGCACATATGGTAACTTGTGTCTTAAAAGGTTAAAAAAATCTTTATAGTTTATTAAGATTTCAATTGTACCGAGCAATGTAAAAAAGAGTATGTCAGTCAATTACTATTTGTTGTTTAGCCTGAAAAAGGCTAAACAAAGGAAGAAAGTATATGTAAAAGAAGAAAGATTACCACAAGAAGAGAATATAGTTATACATTAGAGGAGCAAAGGTAATATCAGGAAGTGTTACTTTACTGAGAGAGTCGTGGATGCATGGAATAGCCTTCCAGCAGAAGTGGTAGAAGTTAATAGAGTAAATGAGTCTAAGCATGGATAGGTTAGGCGCTATTATTAGTGAAATACACAAATATAAACGTGCTGCAGACACTAGTGCAATTCCCCCAAGATAGCACAAAACAAAATACAAAAATAATAGTGTGAAGGTGTTGCCCAAAGGAATATGTAATCAAATAAAAGATACCAAAGTGTGGTGAATAAATCAATAGAATAAAATAATAAAATACTTATCAAACCCAAAAAAATGTTTTTGTTTCCAAACTAGATATACCACAAGCAGCTTGTTCTTCCAGAAAAAATATATATGGAAAGAAACAAAGAAAAATGGACACACAATGGGTAGTATTCACATACAGGGAATAAATGTGTATTTTCCCCCAAAAGAAACACACTCACATAATATAGAGCCTAAGAATACCGGCTCTAAGTATATTAGGCAATTGGACTTAAAGTCCCATCATCCCACGTATTTAGAGATAGAATTCCAAGTATCAGCTCGTTTGTCCAGGAGATGGAATATTGGTGGACATAAACGTGAAGAAAGGATGTATATGGTGAAGTATATAAAATAGGAAAAATATATTGGCCCCTGTACATGATGAGGCTTACATTAAAACCAAAAGAATAAGGAAGAGAATATAAAAGGAGCAGGTCACCAGTCCTCCCGCGATCAGCATTTTTCAGGCGGTGTGCACTTTCCGTCTGCTTTCAACGGGGACTGGATTGGTGCTTTTTCTTCCGTGTTCCCAAGATCCCTCGGGCGAAGCGTCACTCCACTGTGGGCACACTCATTTAGATATAACATTATAACAATTGTTCCCTTCCCCCCTCGTCCTTTTGTAATTAACACCTTCCTTTCCTAATGCTGCCCACCAGCCGGCTATAGGCTCAGTGGGCACATCCATTTGTTCAAAGGTTAAGGGAAGGGCACCCCCAAAATTCTTCATTCCAATTAACACACTCTCCTCTTTCCTCCAATCCTGACTGGCAAGGACTCACCCCCGCTAGCTGTGACAAGATACAACTGAAAATCCTGGTAAACATATATCCCTGTTGACCAGGGATATTGATAACATTTTCACAAAAAGCAGAATGCAATAAGCATGAACATATTATTGTATATTTTGTTGTCTTATTGTAAACTTATGTATATATGTTCAGTAATAGGGTTTCAAAGCACAGAGTCCATTCTAATGAAGGTTCCAGTTAGAGAAATGCCAGTAAGCAAGGACTTTTTTGGGGCATTACCAGTGCTTCTTAAAGGAACACACCATTGAAATTTTTTTTTGAAGGGATGTCTCAGTATGGATAGATGATAGACTGCAGTATATGTGGGCTCATATAGTTTACAGTATGGACAGATGTAAAATTTTAGTTCATGTTGCCACAAAGAGTTTTCAGTATAGACTGAAGTTACATCTTTGTCCATGTCACCAGCTTGTGGCCATTTGGTTTTACTATAAATTGGCATATATAAAAAATAAATTAAATGGTTGACTTACATTATTCTATGATGCCACCTGTCCATATAGGGCTGACAGGGAGTATTGAGATTTGCACTATGTGAAAAGAAATGTATAATATACTGTCCGAGTTACAATGCCCCATTGACAATGTTTTTTGGTCAGCAGCTGTATAAATCAATGGGGCAGATAATACCTTTGTTAAAGTAACTCCTGGCAACCAACCTCAACACTTTTGGGAAGAGTGTAAGTGTGTTGTAGAAGAGAAACACAGTAGTCTGCTGTTTGGTGAACACTTATCTGAATAGGGAAACTCTTGATTTTCTGTAATGTGCTCTCAAATCATCATTAGACAAATATATCATGATCTCGAAATCCTCTGACGCAGCAACTCAAATTATTTCCTTCTTGATATCACCTTCTTACTGTCCACTACTAGAGTAATCCTGGAAAAAACCCTGATAGAGCCCTTGTCGGAGATCATGGAGTGGTGGAACCCAATTACATAGCAATTACAGTGATCTTGAAATTGTCTTTAGTAGTTCTCACACAGTAATCTTAGAATGCTTTCCCAGGCATAACATTACGATAAATTAATATTTCTGTAGCTTTAATGAGTTACACACTCCATGATAAAGAATTCAAAGTGGTAACACAGATGTAATTGTTGTATGGTTCCATAGGGAGAGGTATTAGCAGTAGAAAGTGGGAAGTGCTCATGCCATTGTACATACCACTGGTGAGACTTCACTTGGAGTATTGTATGCAGTACTGGAGACCGTATCTCCAGAAGGATATTGATACTTGGGAGAGAGTGCAGAGAAGGGCTACTAAACTGGTTCATGGGTTGAAGGATAAAACTTACCAGGAAAGGTTAAAGCATCTTAACATGTATAGCTTGGAGGAAGGATTAGACAGGGGGATGTGATAGAAACATTTAAATACATAAAGGGAATCAACACAGTAAAGGAGGAAAGTATATATAAAAGAAGAAAAACTACCACAACAAGAGGACACTGTTTTAAATTAGAGGGGCAAAGATTTAAAAGTAATATCAGGACGTATTACTTTACAGAGAGGATCATGGATGTATGGAATAGCCTTTCAGCGGAAGTGGTAGCGGTAAACACAGTTCGTTTTAGCATTCGTGGGATAGGCATAAGGCGATATAAGATAAGGCCAGGACTAATATTAGTGTTTAAATAATTTGGCAAACTAGATGGGTTGAAAACTTTACTTTATTAGAACTTACATTGTGCATGTTACTGAAAAAGACATCAAGTGGTAGTAAGGCACTAAATGACTGTACTCCACAATTCCATAATACACTATAGTATAGAACTGGGAAAGAAAAAAACATGTGGGGTCCTTGGTCTACTAAAGGCAAGACAGCCAATTGTCTGCTCTGGAAAAAGACAATAATTATGTCTTGTGTGGGCTCCTGAGCTCGACATAGAAACAAAATTCCAGCTGTTGCAAATATTGTATCATATTTAATTGTTTTACGGTGTTTGAGGTATTTCACATTCTTGCCACTAAGCCTGTTCTTCTTAGCAGGAGACATTTCCTAATGAAAACAACGTTTGCTGGTATTATATTCCCACATTCCAAGAGAACTTTGTGTCATAAACTGTGTCATTTGAGGCCCTTTAACCTTTAAATGATAGTTTGCGCTGGAAAACTATAAGTACAGTAGTTAAAGATCGCTCGTTATATGTTATTAAATATGACTCATTAGGTTTTGGAAGGATGCGATCAATGAGAAAATGTGTAAGCACAACAACAAAATAGAGTGACAGTAAACCACTGAACTACAAAAGATGAGAGCCACAAGTCTATGACAAGCTTCGGTGAATCCTCCAATCGTTCAATACATTTCTTATAATGAACATTATTTCCAGCCTTGTATTGAAAACATGCTCTGAAATGAACAAATTCCATGTGTCATATTGTTTCTGATTAGTGAGCAAATCATCTTGAAAGTTAGATTAAAGAAAAGCAATATACAGTCATGGGAAAAAGAAAGTACACCCTCTTTAAAACTGTAAGGTTTTACAAATCAGGACATAATAGCAATCATCTGTTCCTTAGCAGGTCTTAAAATTAGATGAACAACACATGACATATTACACTGTGTCATGATTTACTTAACAAAAATAAACCCAAAATGTAGAAGCCATGTGTAAAAAAAACTAAGTTCACCCTTACTGCTTCCATAGCAATTAAGAGGATAAGTAGCAGACAGGTGCTGCTAATCAAATGCCTTGATTAATTGAGCATCAGCAAGTGTGATCACCTCTATAAAAGTTAAACTAGCGGTTTGCTGGTCTAGAGCATTACGGTGTGTGTTAACACCATGTCAAGGAGGAAAGACATCAGCAATGAACTTAGAGAAGCAATTGCTGCTGCCCATTAAACTAGGAAGGATTCTGAGGCCAATTCCAAACAATTTAAACTCCATCATTCTGCAGTGAGAAAGATTATTCTTAATCTTTCCACGAGTGGGATGTCCCAACAAATTGACCCTAAGGTCAGACTGTGCAATGCTCAGAGAGTTACATCTCAGGCTCTACAGGCCTCCGTTAGCACGTTAAATGTTAAAGTTCAGGAAAGTACAATTAGAAAAACACTGAACAAATATGGCTTGTTTGGAAGGGCTGCCAGGAGATTGCCTCTTTTCTCTAAAAAGTACATGGCATCACGGTTTAGGTTTTCTGAAAAAAAATGTCCTTTGGACAGACGAGACCAAAGTGGAGATGTTTGGTCATAATGCACAGCACCCCATGGCGAAAACCATACACAGCATTTCAGCAAAAACACCTCAAACCAACTGTCCAGCATGGTGGTGGGGTGATGATTTGGGCTTTTGGGCTTGGGCATCACCCCAGATGGGTATGATGTATGATGGGGTATGACTGTTGAGTAAATGTTACCTGGGATTTTATTAGTTGAGGTACAACCGACACTAATACAAGGTGAGGGTATATATACATGATGGCATCAAGCTTACACTAACTGGCTTGCTCCCCTACCATGCCATAGGGACAACAAGGCTGTCTGAGCAAAAAAAAAAGAAAAGTATGGTCCATATCACAGTTTTTTTTTACTTGGCTGTTTTAACCCTCAGTTTAACCCCTTAATGACAAGACATTTTCCCCTTGACTTTCCCTTGGTGACAATGGCTGTTTTGACAATTCTGGGATGTTTGTGTTTAGCTGCAATTTTCTTCTTTCTTACATAATGTACCCACACAAATTATATGTTGTTTTTATCGTCATAAGAAGGGCTTTCATTAGATAACATTATGTTCATCATATCGTATAATTTACTACAAAAAAAATCATAAAATTTGATGAAAAATTAAAAAAACCTTTTTCTAACTTTGACCTAAAATATAATTTACACAAATACAAACATTAAAAAAGACCCCATCTCAATAGTTTCTAAATGTTTTCCCGAGATCAGAAATATGCATGTTTCCATATTTTTCTGTATTTTTTTGCGAGTTTTTTTCCTATATTTACCTTTTGACCCCAACCCGAACCCAAAGTTTTACCATAACACTAAATTTAACCCCAACTCTAACCCTTATGCTATCACTTATTATATTTTAATTTTAATTTAATTTTAACCCTATCCCTTATGCTAAAAAAAATAATAATTTTAACCCTGTAGGCTAATCTAACTATATAACCAGTTTTTATCTAATTAAATATTTATTTTTATTTTTTTACATTGCTATGCTACTTGGCTACCTCTAGGGACAGTCAAGTAGCATATTCAGAGCGACGGAAGTGAATTTACTTTGACATCGAGGCAATAAACCAGCACCGTCAAAGCAGTTTTCGTGATCGTTGATCGCGAAAACCACTTGATTCACCGCAGGATGTGCCTGGCACATCCATTGTCGGGAACAGAGTTCCCGGCAGGACGTACCTGACATGTCCATTGTCGCGAAGGGATTAATGTATGTTATATATTTATCCACTGTGTGAACATAGAAACCATGACACAGAGACGTCATAGAAACTAAAGAACAGATGACTGACTGCTTGAGGGGCTGTGCACGTGACTGGAACTGCCTGTTAACATGCACAGTGCTGATGACGTACAATGTGTACATGGTTGTGTAACTAGCAAATTGCTCCCATAGGAAGTACCCCAACTAGTTTACCATTGTGAAGGAGGTAGAATGAGTGACATTGTACTTATAGACATGTATCCTTTCAAAATAGTACATGTGTAGCCTATTGAATGTAAAGCCCAGCGCTTAATTCTCAGTCAGTTGAATGCCAACTCCTGCCATTGTGAAATATACACACTGACCTACCACTAGCAAAGGTGTTATATATATACTAAATGCTAGCAGTGTACTGACAACATGGTGCTAGCTGTGCAGGGCAGGTCAGACAAGTCACTGTTGTGGATACTGTGGGACATTAAACTGTTGTCTTATGTTCACTTCTCCTCTAAAATATTCCCAAGCCTATTTTTCTACTTGTTTTTCTTATAGTCTCACTTTAAGGAGAAGCCCTGGATTTACCCTACATGCATGTTCAGCATTTTTTTGACCTGCATGGCTTTCCTCTCCTTATCCAGGGTCTGTGGCGTGGGAGGGTTAATTCCCAATATCTTCATCCTGTCCAGCAAAGATGAGTGCAGGGCACGAGTTGACAACATGACCAAAAGTGGCGAGCTGCTCAGGCTGGAAAAATGAAGGGAAGTGTGAGCTTAGCCAGCCTTGGATTGAAAGAGTGCCGAGTGAATAGCATTCTGGGACAGCACCTCCTCAATCCCTCCCTTTTATTTATCTCATTCTGGCATGTATACTGAAACTTGGCAGTTTTTTGTTTTTTTTAAAGAAACATAATGCTATTAGCTGTGGTCTGTGGAGCACTTCCCCTGGTTCCTCTAGTGTGCACTGAAGAACCTGCTTTGTGAGCATATGCAGCCAGAGGGCTGAGGATATCATATCCCTGCACACCCCTGTCATTTGCCCCCAATGCAGCATGACTGACAGTGGCAGGTCTCTGCTAGGACAGGAAGACAGAGACCTGCACCAATGAGAACCTGAGACCACATCTAACAATATTTTAGCATGCAAAGCTGGAGAGGACAGCGGCTTGGGTGTCACCCCTGCTGAGAGTGTCTTCCTGCGCGGTTAGGTCCCTTTGCACCCCCTTGTGATCAGGGCCGCACTGGCCTACCGGGAAATTTCCAGGTGGGCCGCCGGCCCTGGGGCCGCTTTAAGTATGCGGCCGCTTTAAGACGTTAGCCGTGGCCGCTTTAAGACGTGCGGCCGCGGCTGCTCCAAGACGCTGCGACAGGAGCACCACTCTTCGTCACATCCGGTGACTGTTTCCCTCCTCCGTGCAGGAGGGAAGACTGCACGGAGGAGGCGGCCGTCCGGGGACAAGAAGCAGCAGCCATTCGGTAAGTGAAGGGAAGGGGGAGGAGGGTGGTTAAAAACGAGCACTTTAATTGCAAAATATTCCTGGTATCTGACTGGCACAATATTACTGGTATCTGACTGGCATAATATTACTGGGCTCTGACTGGCACAATATTCCTGGGCTCTGACTGACAAAATATTCCTGGTATCTGACTGGCATAATATTACTGGGCTCTGACTGGCACAATATTCCTGGTATCTGACTGGCACATTATTACTGGGCGCTGACTGGAACAATATTACTGGTATCTGACTGGCAAAATATTACTGGGCGCTGACTGGCACAATTTTATTGGGCTCTGACTGGCACAAAATTCCTGGGCTCTGACTGGCACAATATTACTGGGCTCTGACTGGCACAATATTACTGGGCTCTGGCTGGCACTATATTACTTGGCTCTGACTGGCACAATATTCCTGGGCTCTGACTGGCACAATATTCCTGGGTTCTGACTGGCACACTATTACTGGGCTCTGACTGGCACAATATTCCTGGGCTCTGACTGGCACAATATTCCTGGTATCTGACTGGCACAATATTCCTGGGCTCTGACTGGCACAATATTCCTGGTATATGACTGGCACAATATTCCTGGTATCATACTGGCACAATATTCCTGGTATCTGGCTGGCACAAAATTCCTGGGCTCTCACTGGCACAATATTCCTGGTATCTGGCTGGCACAATATTCCTGGGCTCTGACTGGAACAAAATTCCTGGGCTCTGACTGGCACAATATTCCTGGTATCTGACTGGCACAATATTACTGGGCTCTGACTGGCACAAAATTCCTGGGCTCTGACTGGCACAATATTCCTGGGCTCTGACTGGCACAATAATCCTTGGCTCTGACTGGCACAATATTCCTGATATCTGACTGGCACAATATTACTGGGCTCTGACTGGCACAATATTCCTGGTATCTGACTGGCACAATATTCCTGGTATCTGACTGGCACAATATTACTGAGCTCTGACTGGCACAATATTCCTGGTATCTGACTGGCACAATATTCCTGGTATCTGACATCTGACTGGCACAATATTACTGGGCTCTGACTGGCACAATATTCCTGGTATCTGACTGGCATAATATTACTGGGCTCTGACTGGCACAATATTCCTGGTATCTGACTGGCATAATATTACTGGGCTATGACTGGCATAATGTTACTGGGCTCTGACTGGCACAATATTCCTGGTATCTGTTTGGAACAATATTACTGGGCTCTGACTGGCACAATATTACTGGTATCTGAATGACACAATATTACTGGGCTCTGACTGGCACAATATTACTGGGCTCTGAGTGGCACAATATTACTGGTATCTGACTGGCACAATATTACTGGTATCTGACTGGCATAATGTTACTGGGCTCTGACTGGCACAATATTACTGGTATCTGGCTGGCACAATATTACTGGGCTCTGAATTGCACAATATTCCTGGTATCTGACTGGCACAATATTACTGGGCACTGACTGGCACAATATTACTGGTATCTGGCACAATATTACTGGGCTCTGAGTGGCACAATATTCCTGGTATCTATAATTGTACAATTGTCACCTCGTGGGGCACCTGTGTGTTGCATAATTATGGGGTGCTTATGTGTGGCATATTTATTGGGCCCCATGTGTGGCATAATTAAAGGACTCTTTTGTGAGGCATAATTTATGGGGCTCTGGTGTGGCATAATTTATGGGGTTCTGGTGTTGCATAAGTTATGGGGCTCCTGTGTGTGGCATAATTTATGAGGCTCTGGTGTGGCATAATTTATGGGGCTCCTGTGTGTGGCAGGAGGCCATCTAACTGGCATTACTAAGGAATCTGTTTGGCATTGTATTGGAGGAAATCCAGGGGGGTGACACCATGAGTTTCCGCACAGGGTGACACCAACCCTAGTGACGCCCCTGTACATGAGTGAATATCAGAGTGTAAACATGGGACTGAGAGTGAGTGGCAATGCATGAGTGAGTGTATGTGTGTGAGTTGCAATGTATGTGTGTGGCAGTGTATGTGTGTGTGTGAGTGAGCTGCAGAGTGCAGGTGTGTGTGAGAGCGGCAGAGTGTAATAAATGGGTATATTGCAGTGCTTCCCGACAATAAAAACAGCAGGGGACTCGCTCTTGACAGCTCTATTGATTTTGTAGCTCTGTTGTGTATGTGCCTGTGTATGTGTGTGAGACACTGTATTTGTTGTTGAGGGTAGGATCAGCCAATGGTGGCAAAATATGCAGGGCACAATATGTCATATCTGGCACCTTTTCTTTCCTGCATGCACCATTGATTGGGTGTCCATCTGCGTGCTAGGGTAATTCCTCCTGGGTGCTAGGGCAAGTCCTGTGAGTGCAATATTAGTGCTGGGTCAAATTCTGGATGCTGGGGCAAGTGCTGTGAGTTCAATCTGGGTGCTGGGGCAAGTCCTGGGTGCTGGGGCACGCCATGTCAGTGCAATTTGGATGCTGAGATAAGTCTATATTTACACAGCAGCATGTAAGCAAGGTTATACCTCTTCACAGGGCAATACATGTAACCTTGTGTACATACTGGGGGCTATATATTGTCCTGTACAGGTGTTTATATCAGTCTCATCTATAACTTCAAATGTGCATAAAAATGCATGTTTTTCCCTTTTCTAAACAATAATCTATTGGCGCAATGCTATGGGGCTGGTATACAAATATTTCCAGGGCTGGTTTTTGTTCCCAGTTCGGCCCTGCTTGTGATCAAGAGTTTGCTGGAGATAATCATAAATGTTCATTACATCTAATGCTAAGGTTATTAAACCTTGTTTGTTTGGTGAGTGTCTCTTACCCTTTGTTCTGCTTATTTATATTATGTTGAGGGCTGTTCCTAACAGTGTATGGAATCCAGACTTGGACCCCCATACTCATGGGCCTGAAGGGATTCCAGCTATAGCTCAATGACAAGGCCTATTATATTCTGAAACATACATCGGAAGTTACTCTGGCTTATATACGTATATACGGTACATATCCAGAAGGCATTTTAGACGTTCATTTGGGGGAAACTGCTGAAAGTACTTACTAATCTATGCATTTTTTATTTGTTAATAATAATTATATTTGTCTATTGGAATAAGTTATGATTTTTTACACAATGTAATTATGAAGATAAAAAAAACAAGGGAAAAGGAGAAGTAGGAGATTTGCTTTCTGGATTCATCAAGAAAGGGCGTGGTTAGTCGCCAGCAAACTTGCCCCCTCGTTCTGTCAGAGTGTCAGCACGACAGACAAACCATTGCTTATGCCACATGTGGTCGGCCCACTGACACTGGAAGAAAGCAAGTATTTGATTACTGACTTGACATTTCTGCGATATATTCTGAACAAAACAAGATAGAGATTTAATTTTAAAAGTTATAAAGTCAGACACAGCGTTACACCCTCTTTAAGTTTATTTTCCATTTATCACTTTTTGATTTAAGACACAAGGTAGTTAACCCAATAGTTTTTTCTCAGGAATTGTGCAGTGTCTGTTTTTAAGTGTCCTTGGCTCGGTGTGAGATACAGGCTAGCAGCAGCTGCAGTCATCGGCACGTGCCGGTGGTCCACAGGAGAGTGCAGCTGCATCCACTTGGGATTTGGAGAACTGATATGAAACCTTCTTTTTCTGAAGGTCAAAGAAGAACAATGGGAAATTGTGTATTTTCTTTTTTTATTAAGGATGGATTAACAAAGTAACCAGTCAACTGACAACTTCTTTCTTCTCCCAATATCGTATTAGCATCTCTACTACACACAAAAAGTAAACAGCGGCCTGCGATCAGTCTGTCTCAAATTCCCTTTTTGTCCGCGGATGGGAAACCAGATTTTTTTTTAAGGGCCGTGTTAACCAAATAACGCTCAGAGTTCAAAAGAGACAGGATGCACGATAGTGCAGACACAAGAAGGTAATTGGCAAGGAATGAGCACCTTTCAATCTCACTGTTGATAGCATTTGTTTTTTCCTTATTGTTTATGTATTTTCCCTTCAATTCTCGTTCATTCTATGACGTTTTTAATATTATTTATAGCTTGTTCAATCACATAAGGTTTCAATCAAGAGGCTATATACAGGGCCGGTGCAAGGATTTTCGTCTACACAGGCGAAGGTGCATTTTGGTGTCCCCCTGCTCTGATCCGCCACGCCTCCCACACCATTAAGCCTCCTTACATTATATATATATATATATATATATATATATATATATATATATATATATATATGAATAATGTATAGTGTAGAAAATAAATACATCTAAATATTCAACTCGCATGCTCTAAATGTGTCACACACTGAAACCCTTAAACACAAAGACACCCTTGCAGTCACACACACAGACACCCTTACCACTTACACACACACACACAGTTACACCAATTCACACATAACCGGAGACACACTATTTTGCCACTCAATATGCCAGTATTTTGCCCAGGGGTCCTTAAACTTTTTAAACAGGGGGCCAGTTCACTGTCCCTCAGACCGTTGGAGGGCCGGACTATAGTAAAAACAAAAACTATGAACAAATTCCTATGCACACTGCATATATCTTATTTTGAAGTGAAGAAACAAAATGGGAACAAATACAATATTTAAAATGAAGTAAAGTTAAATCAACAAACTTACCAGTATTTCAATGGGAATATTATGCCAGTCAGAGCCCAGTAATATTATGCCAGTCAGATGCCCAGGAACATTATGCCAGTCAGAGCCCAGTAATATTATGCCATTCAGATGCCCAGGAATATTATGCCATTCAGATGCCCAGGAATATTATGCCATTCAGATGCCCAGGAACATTATGCCAGTCAGAGCCCAGTAATATTATGCCAGTCAGAGCCCAGGAATAGTGTGCCAGTCAGATGCCCAGTAATATTATGCCATTCAGATGCCCAGGAATATTATGCCAGTCAGATGCCCAGGAATATTATGCCATTCAGATGCCCAGGAATATTATGCCATTCAGATGCCCAGGAACATTATGCCAGTCAGAGCCCAGTAATATTATGCCAGTCAGAGCCCAGGAATAGTGTGCCAGTCAGATGCCCAGGAATATTATGCCAGTCAGATTCCCAGGAATATTATGCCAGTTAGATGCCCAGGAATATTATGCCAGTCAGATTCCCAGGAATATTATGCCAGTTAGATGCCCAGGAATATTATGCCAGTCAGATTCCCAGGAATATTATGCCATTCAGATGCCCAGGAATATTATGCCAGTTAGATGCCCAGGAATATTATTCCAGTTAGATGCCCAGGAATATTATGCCAGTTAGATGCCCAGGAATATTATGCCAGTCAGATTCCCAGGAATATTATGCCAGTTAGATGCCCAGGAATATGATGCCAGTCAGATGCCCAGGAATATGGTGCCAGTCAGATGCCCAGGAATATTATGCCATTCAGATTCCCAGGAATATTATGCCAGTTAGATGCCCAGGAATATTATGCCAGTCAGATGCCCAGGAATATTATGCCAGTCAGATTCCTAGGAATATTATGCCAGTTAGATGCCCAGGAATATTATGCCAGTCAGATTCCCAGGAATATTATGCCAGTTAGATGCCCAGGAATATTATGCCAGTTAGATGCCCAGGAATATTATTCCAGTTAGATGCCCAGGAATATTATGCCAGTTAGATGCCCAGGAATATTATGCCAGTCAGATTCCCAGGAATATTATGCCAGTTAGATGCCCAGGAATATTATGCCAGTCAGATGCCCAGGAATATTATGCCAGTCAGATGCCCAGGAATATTATGCCAGTTAGATGCCCAGGAATATTATGCCAGTTAGATGCCCAGGAATATTATGCCAGTTAGATGCCCAGGAATATTATGCCAGTCAGATGCCCAGGAATTGCTCGTTATACCTCCCTCCTCCCCCCTTTCCCAGACCCCAGTACTTACCTCCATGCCGCTGTTCAGGTCCGTGGCTGAGAGGGAAGCGCTGTGAGCTCCCCTCAGGCCGTGCGCATTCAATAAAGTGTGTTGAAAAAAAAAGTTTCAACACACTTTATTGAATGCGCACGGCCTGAGGGGAGCGCACAGCGCTTCCCTCTCAGTCACGGACATGAACAGCGGCATGGAGGTAAGTACTGGGGTCTGGGGGAGCGGGCGATTTTCCCGCCCCCCCATTGGTGCGCCCTAAGGCAGCCGCCTGTGCTGCCTTACGGTAGCGCCGGCCCTGGCTATATATATACTGAAACAGTACATAACATAACATATATAAAAAGGGTTAAAGGTTCCTGCTCTTTACAGAATATTGGGCTAATAGAGAGAAGGAACAATTCACTAAAAGCAAATTGCAGGTGATGTGAGGTGAGATTAACATAACCATGTATTGTACAAGGACATAGCTGGCACGCTATTCTGAAAGGAGAAACTCACTAGGGTGCACTAATGCATAGGTAATTCTACAGGGTCCATTCACTAAAATCTAAGATGGGAAGTTGAGATTAGCACTACTCTCTACCTCCAACATTAAACATACCCCCCCCCCCCCCCCCACACACACACACACCTTCAGATGCCTCATCTTGATCTCACAAAATGGTATTCACCAGTGGCAGATGCTCCACTGGCGTGCGGCATACACCTAGCACGGAGCAGCCGCCCCGTGTATTTCTGGGGTTTGTGTGCTCCGAACAGAGCGCACACAAACCCATGAAAAACATCCGGGAGACAGGCGGCAGGTGTGAATTCGGCAACAGAGGCACTAACTCTGTTGCCAATTCGACAAGCACTAAAAGAATACGAATTTTCGTATACTTTTCGTGCTTGTCGAATTGGCAACAGAGTGAGTGACTCTGTTGCTGAATCCATAGCTGGCAGGGCCTTTCGGATGTAACTCATGTATTACACGAGACATGAGACATCATGCCTCCAAATGACAGGCGTGCTCCGGTCTGGAGCATGATACGCCACTGGTATTCACTGACCAAAGATTTAGATGAGGTAAAGCCTGCCAAGATGAATGGGAGCAAGATGAAACATTAATTTCTATGTGGGGTGGAAAAAAATGCTTTTCATGCTAAGTCCAACTGTTGAGCCTAAAAAGTCCTTTCCCCATAAGATCAAATAAATAGTTTTTTTTTTAAATCTACCTGCCTGCCTAAATTGGGTCTCCGGGAGTCCCAATATGGCCCCCAGGACCTATGCGAGGGGCCAGGGCAAGTGTCCATGGAGCCCTGCTATAAAAAAGCACGTATGATAAATATGGGAGTCCAGGGTAAGTAAATCTGGAACCCATGCTATGATAATATCAACAGAGCTGGGAGGCTACCAATTGGCTCCCAACACCTCTGTTATAATTAAAATGGTTGAGAGTCTGTTCAATGGCTCCCAGTTCCACTGCTCAGGTCCCCTGTTATTATAAATAAGGGCTGGGAGCCTGATAAAAGGCTCCCACACTGCTAAAAATGAATGGGTCAAGGACTTGCTCAGGCTCCCTGGCCCATTAATAAATAATGTACACTGATGGGGGGTCCCCCTGTACACTGATGGGGGGTTATAAGTTATCCCTCATCCAATCTTAAGTAATATTAAGGTTGGCTTGCTTAAGGCCCCCAGAATCTAAAACAATTATTACCCCCTTGCCAATAATAAATTACCCTCCCACCAATAAATGATACCCCCGTCCATGTCAAAACGTTTGCAGCAAAATGTTTAATTAGCTATAGTAATCAGCCATAAAGTACAACATTTTACTTGTAAAGCCTTAAAAGCAAAGTTAACCACAGTGCAGATGCTGTAATAGATGACAGCAGACACAAACAAAAGAATGGGAGAGTTCTGAAGTCAATTAACGGCAATGCCGACATGTTCAGTACTGCCCATATGTGAAGAATAAGCTGTCTATATAACTGACATGCTTCCATCCTGTCACATAAATCCATTGTTTCAAGATCAGAGAATTTGGGGTTTATTCATTAGAACCCATTACTTTTGGGGAGGTTGCAGCGTGTTGATCTAAGCTGTTTGACGGTAGCTTGAGAAACAAACTTCTGTCGTTATGATGGGGGGGGGGGGTTTCTCACAGAAATATTAATGGAAGCCTTTAAGTAGCTGCATTTACACTAAGATTACAATGAAATTTAGATAATCTTCTTGTATACTTGATTTTCCACAAAAATGCTTTCTATAAACATTAACACTCACTGTCTATTTAAAAGGATCAAGCCGGCTTTGAGTTTAAAGCCAAAGGGATAATCCAGCAAAATTATCCACATTCATTTGTTCAAGAAGTAATGATATTTATAACTCAATCTAATACAGTTTTGTTCTGGTTTTAATGATCACATCAACAAATAGACAAACATAGGATTTTGAACTAAACACATATAGAAAAGTGTGAATTACGGAAAATGTATAATTGTAATTATGGAACAATGAAGTCAGTATGTATTATATAAAAATGTATTTGTACATTTTGTGCTTACAGAAGACGACTTTTTGGAGACAACTGGGCTCAAGAGACTTGTCATAGTGCTATCACCCCTCAAAGAATATGTAAGGAACATGTAAAAAAGAGGTGACAACAATTGTCTCTTCAAACAAAGTGGAAATTCATGCAGTGTAGAAAAATAATGGTCAACATTAAAGCTTTGTCACATTGTTGTAGTTGGGCCCAATTTTTTCATTTGGATTAGAAGCTTACCGACTGCAGTGTTCTGTAATGACAGTGCTCTAGAACACCCAGTAAACACAGGTTTTCAGATTATCCCCCTGAATTCCTGAGCTTGCGTATTAATTAGGAAAATCTTTTCAGAATGAGTAGTGCCGCAAGAACCCAAATCGTGAAAAGGATTAGATTTTACTAGAACACCAGCCTACATAAGTCTTTCCATTTTTTGTTACCCCTTTCAGCAAATACCAATCTGAATTAAAGAGTTATTTGAGTCCTTTGATTAAATGATCACATACAAGGGATCACATATAACAGTTGGTATCTGCATTTGTAAGTGACAAATCACTTATTGGTCTAGAAAGACCCTTTCACTTTGGTGTATTTTCTTTCCAGCCCCTATAAATCCAAATAAGTCAAAATTCCCAGTAAAATCTCCATTCAATTCTCCCTACCCTATTTTTCGAGCCAGAGGTAGTCCGGTCAGGAGGCTGTTACAGTAGTCAAAGGGAGAGATCACAAGCGAGTGCCATACGATTTTGGCGGTCTCTGCACTGAGGAACGGCCGAATGCGTGTGATGTTCCTTAGGTGCAGACGACAGGATTTGACTAAATACTGAATAAGAGGAACGAAGGAGAAAGCGGAAGACATCGGACATGGTCAGCTGGAACGATTGTAGCATTTTCAACAGAGACTATGAAGCCAGGTGCAGAGACAGAGTTTGAGGGAGGGAAGTGGATCAGCTCTGTTTTGGAATTATTGAGTTTCAGGTAGCGATCGACATCCAAGTGGAGATGGCCGAGAGACAATTAACTACACGTGACACGACAGAGGGAGTGAGGTCAGGGGAGGAGAGGTAGATCTGCGTATCATCCGCATATAGGTGGTACTGGAAGCCAAAAGAGCGGATTTGCTCTCCCAGAGAGGTGGTGTACAGGGAAAACAAGAGCCAAGGACCGATCCTTGCGGAATGCCAACGGAGAGCAGAACAGGTGAAGATATCGCTCCAGCGAGTGACACTGAATAGGAGCGCTCAGGTAAATATGACTCTATCCAAGAGAGTGCCGAACCACCTATAACAAATGAGGATAATCTGTTAAGAAGGACGCGGTGGTCAACGTTGTCAAAGGCAGCATAGAGACTCTAGTGAGGGCTGTTTTAGTAGAGTGTAAGGATCTAAAGCCAGACTGAAAAGGTCTATATATATACGCTGATTAGCCATAACATTATGACCACTGACAGGGGTCAAGTTGACAGAGGCAGTGTGATGTTTTGGGAAATGTTCTGCTGGGAAACTTTGGGACCTGCCACTCACTTTGACATATACCACCTACCTAAGCATTGTTGTAGACCATGTACACCCTTTCATGGTACAATATTCCCTGATGGCACTGGCCTCTTTAAGCAGGATAATGCCACATGCCACAAATTGAAAATGGTTCTGGAATGGTTTGAGGAACAAACCAATGAGTTGAAGGTTTTTGAAATTCCCCAGATCTCAATCAAATCAAGCATCTGTGGGATATGCTGGACAAATAAATCTGATCCATGGAGGCCCCCCTCGCATTTTACAAAACTTAAGGGATCTGCTGCTAACATCTTGGTGCCAGGTTCCTCAGCATACCATGTCCACGCCTCGACGGGTCAGGGCTGTTTTGGTGTCAAAAAGGGAACCTACACAATCTACATTTTGGCAGGTAGTCAAAATGTTATGGCTGATCGGTGTATATTGATGAGGAGGAGGCACAGAAAGCCACCATCCCTTGTCTAGCAGAACATTAGCGACATCCACTGGTACCATTTTTGTGTGTGTGTGACCAAGAGTGGCTTAGTGCTCTTTACAAACTTCTTCACACATCAAAAAATACATTGTACTAAGCAAAAAAATAAGCAAGCAATTGGCTTCCAATTTACTGCTCTTTTTTTTTTTTTACACTTCATCCCCATTAAGTTCTGAGATTTCAGTAGAAAGAGAAAAGATAGGGGTAGTCAAGTGGTTCTTATCTTCCATCAATTTTTACGTTTCTGTAAACTCAAGAGTAATGAACAGAAAAGTCCAGTCACTTTTAGATTGGAAGAAGAGCAATTAAGGTGATCTTAATCTCTACATGTTCACAAAAGTCCATGAATGAGTTTGCTGTATACATACATATGTCTGCTGGTCTTTAAAATCCCACCTAATACCTATCCATTTTCTTTCATTTTATTAAGTCTCTGAGTGTGATCTCTTATTACCTTCAATACCTTCAATAATCTTCTTCCTTACCTCCATGATAGCCAATAAAAATGATAAATATGAGCATGTAGAATGAAAGCAACAAAAACATATATATATATATATATATATTAGATATTAAGCCACCAAACAATTCATAGTGTAATGAACAAAGGATACAAATAATATCCTAATAATAAAAATATTAAGCATACATGTTTAGCCAATAAAAAAAAGTAAAAACAAATTAACTTTTTAGAAAAAAAAACCTATTAATGTATAAATATAATAATAAATATAAAACTATTCTGTGTAAAAGAGGCAAAATGGCAGCATGGAAGCTGAAGGATATTATAAAGTCTAGCCATTAAACAATGGACTGTGGTGAACTGACAATGGAGCAGCAAAAACCAGGCATTAAATGCGGAGTTGGAAAGAAAGAGTAGTTGGAAAATTTGCCCAACTCAGCCATCAACACCTGTTTTTATTTATTTTTTTCAGTTCACTACAGTTCACTGTTTAGTGAATAGAATAAATTATGAGGTAAAAAAAAATCATCTGGCTAACCCCCAGCCTTTCCTTGGGTCTCCCTACAATTTTCTCTGACAGATCCTGTACCCAACAGGAATAAAGAGCGGGATATTTATATATGTTCCTATTACTTTTGACTTTAAGGGAATATTTTTGCATCAAAATGGCCTGTACTAACCTTAATGCACATGAAAATAATGTGGGTTTTTGTATTTTTTTTTCAGCCCTAAAGAATTCATGTCAGATTCTAATCATGGTCGCTAACCTTAACCAAAACATTGGCCAAGGGCCTCATCATGGCCCCACGATTTAGAAATCAGCCTCCACCTCAGATTATAGTCTGGGTAGCTACTGCCATTGCTCTGCCTTCTGATCTGCTGGAACAGAAAACACCTGGCCCCTACCAATACGAAAATGGGGACATAACACACAGAACTGGCACCTTTTCGTCAAAAAATAAATAAATAACGACTTTGCTACGGCCGCCATAGAATCAAGCATGTTTTTTACCGCCCTATAATTCCGGCTAGGTGGCAACTCTTATGACACATGGCTATCTTTGAATTCTAGGTTGTTATTAACTCTAAAAAAAAAAAATGGTTTAAAAACCATGGGACTTGTCCAATTCTTCCATAACGGCATAAAATGTATCACAGGAAGCACAAAAAAAATGCAAGCTTTCACAATGTTAATATTGGAGACACATTTTAAAACTATCAGTTATAGAGAATACAAACACGGGGTTGAAAGATAAACAATACAGCACTTGCTTGTTTACGCTACCAATTAAAAAGATCCTGTTACAATGCCAGATAGAGAGCCTATGCAGGGAGCGCTGTGCACACATGCTCAGTGCTACAGGCTGCCGGATTTGGCTGCTTAATAAATGGTTTAAGCACATATTAATTTGTTATCACTAAAGACATCAGATTAAACCTTGTGTGTCTTTAATACTGTAAATATTGCTATAGTAAAGGCAGAGCTTACTTAACAAGGCGAGTTAACAACCTAATGTTTCCTTAAACATGGTCTGTAAAATGTGCAGCCTGACAAACTGTTTACAGTCTATGGGTTACACAACCAGATGGGTTTAGTTTAACTTAATCACTTTCATGTCTTTGTATTTACTGATTTAAGGTAGTCATCACTGCTGCAGAGCAGAACAGTTAACCCTCCCAGTGCCAGAAAATAATGTCTTTGCTGTATGAGAGGAAGTATAGGTAGCCTTTTTAGGGCTAGTGTCCCTTTAATGGTAATATTATGGTCTCCGTCAGACTGGCTGAACATGATAAAAGTTGTTGTATAGCAATAGCTTGGGCCCAAATGCAAATGTGTTAAAAAGAATGACCAATTGTATTGGGTCTGGTCATTAAAATGCGACTTTGGAGGTCGACTTTCATTTTGAGACTAATTTAAATTTGGCGCCCGAGTTTGACTTGGAAAAATGAAAAAAACAATTTGGATTCTTCCCCATTGAAATGAATGGGAGGCGAAATGATCAAAGCTATTTTTGAGACAAAGTCAAAGTCGGGTGTCGAATTTGACCCAAATTAGTCTCAAAATTAAAATCCACCTCCAAAGGCGAATTTAAAAAATAGACCCATGTGATGTTTGATTCATAAGTCAGTAACTAATTAGTAAAGGTAATTTCTTCATCTAGAACCAGTGAGGTAGATCATGAAGAATGCAGGGCAGTGCACATCATGTTAATGCAAGTGAAATACATGCCAATATATTTTTAATGCATTAAATAATGCATTATTTGTACGAGCATTATGGGAGATGTAGTCCACAACAACCAGAGTGCTGAAGGTTGCCTACACCTGTTATATTACTTCAAGGATTAGGTAAACAATTAGCTACGCCCTCCAGTTTAATAACATAGACGCCTGTTACGGTCCAGATAGAGCCTGGACATCTAGCCAAACCAGACAGAATCAAGACAGAATCAAAATATATTTTTGTTTATTCAGCCAATCAAAGTATACTATTCCTTTGGAGTGGCTAATGATCCTTTTCTGTTGCAGTACACACATACACAATTTAAAAAAGAAAAGATAAACAAATGATGTAGTACTTGAACAACAGTGTAAAATGTATCCAATGTACCAATTTAAAATGCATTTACGTTCATTCGAATTCCTAACACAATTGGTCATCATTAAAAATGATTGAACTGGAAAATAATGTAAATAAATTCCAATGGCGCATGACAATTTTTTTTTATCACCAAGCTTATTTTATCAATTATAAGCAATATATAGCAATTTTAGCAATTATAATGGCGGTAATGACAAAGCTCTATGCCAATTGATCTAGATGCCAGCCCTTATCATTGCCTTTATAAAATAGTATTATTATTTGAAACATTTTATATAAATTTTGAAAAAATTACATTTATTTTAAAATAATTTTAAATTGCAGGAAATATGTTTTGTTTTAATATGAATTATTCGTAAGTTTTAACTAAACTATATATTTTATTCTGGATTTCACACAATCCTTCAGAAACCATTATGTCATTTTAAACACAAATTATACTTATATAATAATACTTATATACGATTGCTCACAGATATGTCTTGTAAAAAAAAAAAATAGCTCTACTGCATGTCACTTAAACAATTCAAACATCACAAATCTAAACCACATTACAGAAATTACAGACACATAAAAATATGCTTGCTGTACTATGGTTGTTCAATATGGTTACAGGATAAAATAACCTAGAATCTCAACGAGAAATAGTAAGAATTCCCACTGGTGCATTTTTGATCACCCAAGAAATATTGAATCCAAGGTACCCTGGGATCACCCACAGAAGAGAGCAACACACAAAGTTCACATGAGAAATGTCAAAATAAATGGATGTCACACGAGGGCGACATTCCTAGAACTAAGGAATTTAATATCTCTGTGAAAGGGGGGAGCTGTGGAAGAAGAGAGAGAGAGGGTCCTTGATGTAAGGTTAACGAAACCAATAGCTGAAAGCCAAAATCCTTGGTCTTATATTTACGAGGGCCCTGAGAATTTCAGAATGTAACGATTGGTATGGATATTAAAACCAAAAATTTACAAAACACTGAGAAATTCCCACACTGCAAATTTTTTTTGCCACAATGCAAAATTTTACGATACTGTTTGCCCACAGACCTGTCGCTTTAAAAAAAATACTATAAATAGACAAAGAGGAGGGGAATTTGTTCTGTCTGTGGTAGCAGGAATGTTTTTGCATTGAAATACTTTCTGTTCAATGTTTCTGGCTGTGACACCCGTCTGAGAGTATATACAATGTCAATGTAATCATTTATGCTTTTATATATTATATGTAAACATTTATACCATTAGAAGCAGTCACAGAGAGTAACAAATTATTTTTTGCACCTAGGGAACATTTCAAGATGTCTTTCCCCTTCTGCCAAATTCATACCAGTGTAGCAAATGTAGTTTATTAAAAAAAAAAAAAAAACTACTTAAAGCCAAATAGCTTTATATGTATTTAAAAGGATTGTGGACAATATGATAATTTTGTAACACACATACTTACCTTTTAAACACATTGTTAGCCCCATAAGGTGACTCTTTAACTGAAATAGTATTTACCAGTGGTGTATCTTGATTTTGTGCTGCCCTAGGCAGACAAAATCCGGGCACCCCCCTACCCAAGCTGCACACCCACGTTACACACCTAAAACATGCCCCATCATTCAGACTCACATCAAGCTCATACTCCCATCACACACACACTCCCATCACACTCAGTCACACACTCCTACTCCCATCACACTCAGTCACACACTCCTACTCCCATCACACACACTCCGACTCCCATCACACTCAGTCACACACACTGTCTCCCATCACACACACTCTGACTCCCATCACACTCAGTCACACACTGTCTCCCATCACACACACTCTGACTCCCATCACACTCAGTCACACACACTGTCTCCCATCACACACACTCTGACTCCCATCACACTCAGTCACACACACATGTCTCTCATCACACACACTCTGACTCCCATCACACTCAGTCACACACACTGTCTCCCATCACACTCTGACTCCCATCACACTCAGTCACACACACTGTCTCCCATCACACTCTGACTCCCATCACACTCAGACACACACACACACACACACACACACACACACACACTCTCCCATCAGCACTTATCAGCACTTACCTTTCCCTGGCAGGCAGGCAGCATGGTCCCTCCATGCTGCCTGTTCGTCTTCCCGGCGATTGTGCCGACAGGTCACGTGACCGGGCGCGCGTATGACGTCAGCACGCCCGTCACGTGACTGTCGGCAGTTCCGTGTCGGCACACTGCACGGGGTGGAGCCAAACAGGCATCACCTCCGTCTCTGCCTGCAAGCGCGGTCTTTTTTTTTTTTTTAAATATATATATATTTTACATTGCAGTAGCTCATTTGCATATGAAGCCACAAGCTGATGTTATAAAAAGACTTATTTAAAACACAGCTTTCTCTTAATCTGTGCGTTTGCTTGCAGTTTTGCTAACACAACGCATAGGTGATTTTGTATTCTCTACATTCACATTACAAAATATGTTTAGGTGAAAGATACTGTTTGGAGGGCACATGTCCCTAAAAATGTTGTTTTTTTTGTAGTAACTTTTTCTGGTATATATACTGTCTGCACTTCTCCCCCTTTAAAGTTGGTAACAATTATATAAACATAAAATAAATGAGAGGTTTTGGTTATATGCATTGGCCTCCTCCACCACAGCTGTAACAACAAGAAAAGAAGATGTTTAGGACACTGCAATACAGACTGAAGTGATCACATTCATTTTCAATTAACATGCATCATTACCTGATTCCTTAACTGATGAACATTATTATTTCTAATATAAAATAAAAACATTTCAATTTATTCTAAATGTTTAGTAATTGTTAGTTTAGGTTTACATAAGCCTATGCAAAACTCATTGCTCACTGATCCATTGCATTGCAAGTCTGGTTGCTATGGGGGAGATAATGAAAGGTGAGTAGAAGAATGAGAAAAAAGGTGGACAGATAAAGGAAATTAAAACAAGATATTTTTCATAAATATGAAAAAGCAGTATACATGTGCGGGAATATCTACTAATTACACTGTTTTTCCATATAGGATTGTCTTATACTTTAGGCTTTTTCTTTTCTTTCCTAAATTAGGATCCAAAGTTTGGGGGGTGTCTTATAATCAGGGTCGTCTCATATTCGTTCATATTCATATATCGCAATAAATGTTAAAAACAATCAATTACCCCAGATAACTGTCAAAAGCAAGTTGATTACCGTAGATTAAACACAAACATTTGTATGGAGGTATAAAAGACTCGCCTTGCAACCACTCTTTTCATTCTTCCACTGTTAAAATGCATGTATTATGGAACTCATGAATATGATAAACAGATACAGTTTACAATCAAGATATGAAAGAGGAGGCAGATTCATCATGATGCAGCAGCAGAACTAAGATCTACAGTCAGGTCCATAAATATTGGGAGCACAATTCTAATCTTTTTGGCTCTATACACCAACACAATGGGTTTGAAATGAAACAAACAAGATGTGCTTTAACTGCAGACTTTCAGATTTAATTTGAGGGTATTTACATCCAAATCAGGTGAACGGTATAGGAATTACAACAGTTTGTATATGTGCCTCCCACTTTTCAAGGGACCAAAAGTAATGGGACAATTGGCTGCTCAGCTGTTCCATGGCCAGGTGTGTGTTATTCCCTCATTATCCCATTTACAAGGAGCAGATAAAAGGTCCAGAGTTAATTTCAAGTGTGCTATTTGCATTTGAAATCTGTTGCTGTCAACTCTCAATATGAGATCCAAAGAGCTGTCACTATCAGTGAAGCAAGCCATCATTAGGCTGAAAAAAACAAAACAAACCCATCAGAGAGATAGCAAAAACATTAGGTGTGGCCAAATCAACTGTTTGGAACATCCTTAAAAAGAAAGAACGCACCGGTGAGCTCAGCAACACCAAAAGACCCGGAAGACCGCGGAAAGCAGCTGTGGTGGATGACCGAAGAATTCTTTCCCTGGTGAAGAAAACACCCTTCACAACAGTTGGCCAGATCAAGAACACTCTCCAGGAGGTAAGTGTATGTGTGTCAAAGTCAACAATCAAGAGAAGACTTCACCAGAGTGAATACAGAGGGTTCATCACAAGATGTAAACCATTGGTGAGCCTCAAAAACAGGAAGGCCAGATTAGAGTTTGCCAAACAACATCTAAAAAAAGCCTTCACAGTTCTGGAACAACATCCTATGGACAGATGAGACCAAGATCAACTTGTACCAGAGTGATGGGAAGAGAAGAGTATGAAGAAAGAAAAGAACTGCACCTGATCCAAAGCATACCACCTCATGGTGGTGGTAGTGTCATGGCGTGGGCATGTATGGCTGCCAATGGAACTGGTTCTCTTGTATTTATTGATGATGTGACTGCTGACAAAAGCAGCAGGATGAATTCTGAAGTGTTTCTGGCAATATTATCTGCTCATATTCAGCCAAATGCTTCAGAACTCATTGGACGGCACTTCACAGTGCAGATGACAATGACCCGAAGCAAAAGCAACCAAAGCGTTTTTTAAGGGAAAGAAGTGGAATGTTATGCAATGGCCAAGTCAATCACCTGACCTGAATCCGATTGAGCTTGCATTTCACTTGATGAAGACAAAACTGAAGGGAAAATGCCCCAAGAACAAGCAGGAACTGAAGACAGTTGCAGTAGAGGCCTGGCAGAGCATCACCAGGGATGAAACCCAGCGTCCGGTGATGTCTATGCGTTCCAGACTTCAGGCTGTAATTGACTGCAAAGGATTTGCAACCATGTATTAAAAAGTTAAAGTTTGATTTATGACTGTTAATCTGTCCCATTACTTTTGGTCCCTAAAAAAGTGGGAAGCACATATACAAACTGTTGTAATTCCTACACCGTTCACCTGATTTGGATGTAAATACCCTCAAATTAAAGCTGAAAGTCTGCAGTTAAAGCACATCTTGTTTGTTTCATTTCAAACCCATTGTGTTGGTGTATAGAGCCAAAAAGATTAGAATTGTGTCGATGTCCCAATAATTATGGACCTGACTGTATAACCGGTGGTATTGCTCCAGGGCCAGTCCAAGACATTGTTCTATTGGGGTCTACGACTATGGCGCAGACCAACTTAAGCGACTGCTTCTGTCTGGTGCCTATTAAACATTGAGTGATTGGTTGTCACATGGCACCTGGCGCTTCCACACCCATAGACTCGTGCTGTGCTTGAAACCTTCCCTTCAGTTTCCCATTCAACGTTTGCCTGCGTGCGGTCCCCTAGCAAAGGGGAACCACACGCTAGGATATAAAAAAAAAAAAGAAATTGGACAGGTTAGCAGGAATGTGCTGCTTCCTTACAGTGCCACCGGGGCTCTAAGAGGCCCACCTGTACCCACTGTAGAGTCGACCTTGTATAACCCCATGCAATATACAACAAATTATTCCTCAATGCTGAAAAAACTGTGTCAATGTTGTTTGGGACAAATGATAAACTGCTTAAATTAAACAATGCTCAATTAACCATCAAGACCAAAATCAGTTATAACCTGACACAGGTAAATTCATATATATAAGTATCTTGGCATGTGGCTAGATCCAAACTTATCTTTTGTGTCAAAGCTACAGTATATCCAAGGATCAGCTTTTTATATAGAAACAAATCTAACCTAGATTCCACTGTAAGGAAACGTATTGTGCAGCAAATGTTAATGCCGATCTTAGATTATGGAGATGTTGTGTATGATTCTGCCCCGCAGACCCATCTCAGTAAACTCGACACTATGTACAATACATTGTGTCGTTTTGCACTACAGTGTGATTATAACACGCATCACTGTAAAATGTTAAAAGAGTTAAATTGACGCTTGCCTCCAGGCGTGCTCTCCACCTAGCTTGCTTAGTGCATAACCACTTCTCTGGAACGCTCCCCCCCTATCTGAGCAGCATGCTCGCCCTTACTCCCTGCACATCCTACAATCTCAGATCTTGCACCAACCCTTCGCTAGCGATTCCCCACTTCAAAAATGAAGCGGGTCGAGGTGCGTTATCTTTCAGAGCTCCTCATATGTGGAATAGCCTTCCCGTTTCTGCCAAATCATCATCTACACTAAGATCCCTGAAAATAAGTATCTCCCAAATCCTCAAAACAGATTGTAACTGTTATTAGGTTACAAACTAATATATGTATGTATGTATTTTTGAATTTACTGTTAAATGTGTAACTCCATTCTGGACTGGGTCCCCAGGACATACTTGAAAACGAGAGAAATCTCAATGTATTCTTCCTGGTAAAACACTTTATAAATAAATAAATAAATATCTTATGTTCTGAAAATAGACACATCTTGCGACATTTTTCTCTTTAAATATCTGAGCAGATTACATAATGCTTATATTAATATATCCTGAATTGAAAATACACTCACCTACTAATAAACCATGGATATCTCCCAACCAAAGTTTAAGCCCTTACTTGGAATTACAGATATGGCCCAATTTCTCTGTTTTCTGTAACCACAAAGATAGAAAGAAAGAAGACAAAAATTAAGCATCAGTGGCCAGATGTATTTTATGTCAGGGATACAATAACATGCATTATGCGGTGTAATTTGTTAATCAATACTGACACGGGACATGCTGTCTGAAGGAAAGGTTTACAGCACCATCTAGAGATCAAATGGAAACCCACAGACACAGAGTAATAAGCAAGAGTGGATCATTATTTACCCATTACTTTTAAAGTATCAATATGCAGAATTCCTGTGCCCAATACTATCGGCATTAGACCCCAACAGTAGGAACAAACAGGACAGCATCTACAAAAAGAAAAAAAAAGTCTGATAACTACCATGTTCTAAATAGTAATTAATCATTTATCTGATACTTAAAAAGTTTACATTTAACATTCACATTTTTAAATTCTATTTTGTCGTTTGTAATACACAACTTTTCTTACATTTAGGTTTGGGTCATAGAGCTAGCTATACTGATGGCAACACTGTCTAAAATCATTGGGTGATCATTAATCTAGCATCTTCACAAGATGACACTACAATGGTTATTTTTGTCGAAACACAGTCCCTTTAAATCCTTTTGTCTATTATTTTTTATTTGGGTAATAATAACATGCATTATTCAGCTGCCGATTTGGTTAATTCCAAGAGCGTGCGGTAAAAAGCAGTTTGAGTCTCACTAGGAGAAAGGCACAATATAAATACTAGTTATTATTAGTAAAAAAATAATTATAAAATAAGTTCGTGTTTAACTTCTTTTCTTTCTCACCATGTTTTACATTACCAATCTCCCCCTAAGCCACTGTTCTACCAATATCACCAATATCATAATCATGAGCCTTCGTTGCTCCATGTAGCTCTATCAGTGGGCTGACGTTTAGAATCTTAGGCCAGATGAAAGAAGATCGGACAAAAGATTCTGAACAACATGTCCGCCCTCTGATAGAGCTACGTGGAACAATGAGGACTCAATAAGGAGTTTTATTTGGATTCTTTCATTAAAGTATTTTTGTTGAAAATGGCTACACTTGATGCAATTTTTCAATTAAACACATTTTTGCCTATAGTTATTCTTTAATCCTATGTAGTTATTTAAAGCTAAATTATGCTAAGAACATGACGTAGTGTTTTCCATCTATTTGTGCACTAAATTGCACTAAATTGCACTAAAACTTATGTAAGTTCAAAGAGGGAGTAAACCCCAAAAGAATGAATTCTAACCAGTGCTCCTAGATTCTTACCTAATTAAAAGTTTAATTTTATGTTTTATTCCTTCTCTAAAAAAACAACTTGCTTCTATTTCCATTATCTTAATTACTATCATTTGAGAAAGAGGATGAGTTGCGATTATTAACCATAATTTTAACTCAAATTCAAATTACAAAATGATAAAATACTTGTTATGAAAAGGGTGGTACCATGTACCACTTGCAATAAAACTAAAATATATTATCCCGCTATTAATCAATGATCTTTCTGTTTAAGCTTTTATTGTATAAAAAGCTGAGATATCTAACATTAAAGGGAGAATGCCACCAAACGATAAAAGATTTTACTTTTTTTATTTTGTATTGTTGATTTCAGATATGCCTTTTGTTTTACGATTGTGACTGTATTTACTAAAATATGTAACTAAACAAGTGTGACTGGGCACCGCCATTTTGTGAAATATAGTGTTTTTGGGTGCCACCCCCCAGAGACTTTACAGCACATATTTCTCACGTTGGGGCTGGGGACACAGAATGCAGTCTATAAGTCAGAATTCTGCTCATAGACTTGCATTGAATGGGAGGGTAATGTAACTATTATATCACAAGGGGCGGGGTTATGATCCTGTTTAATCAGGTTAATCTCCTCTCTTTGTGTTGGAAGGCAGGTAAAAGTTGTACAAAGCCAACTAGTCCTGCCCCCTATGATACACAGGAGCCAGTAAGAGAGCAGGGTAGTGTCTTATGACATCATTACGCAGGCTTTGGCCAAAGTTGTAAATTGAGACTGGCTGGAAGATTTTGTATGATGTTGCATCATGGGAAATATTCCCAAAATGGAGCCAGGAGATAAACACCTACTTTTATTTTTCCTTTTATATGCAATTAATACAATTATATAAAAAAAACAGTGGCATATGATTATATATGTGTTTTTTTTTTTTTTTAATGACCAGGTTATCTAGTTACAACTTTTGTAATGGTAGTGTCCCTTTAAAGCCAGCATATATATCAGTTATACTTAATTGTTTTGAATGTATGTTGACTTTAACTTTAGACCTATTTGTTATAGGACAGCATTGTACCTTTATGTGGTAGATCCAGAAGAAAATGTTCTTTTAATGTCATTTAAAATGTATATAAATCACATTTCACCCTGTATTAAACCTTAATGGCTTCATTTCATTAATACACTTAATGCTGAAGTCCATGTTATAGAGTTGGACTATAATTCATTAATAAGATACAGGAGTGATATTTGAGTCTGCGATAGTTACCTAGGGAGTCCCCCTTGACTGTCGGAAAAATATGGGAGTTGTAGGTTAATGGAAGACGTTTGCTGTAAGCTATTTCTCAAAGCTTTGAGCCTTCTCGCTGTGTGTCAGACTGAGTGTTGAACATCTGCCGTACACTGAATTCTTGCTTGGGGGGATTGATTGCCTGTTCCAGGTTAGTGTTTGCTTTTTTTTTTTTCGTTCATGTTTCATCACTTCACGAGCATGCAGAATGGTCTTGGAAACATATGGTCACACGCAGCAAAGAAATAGAGATTTTCAAACTTTATATTGTTGATTAACACATCACAGCAAATGTTCCATTACCAATTTTCCATTATCCCATTTTTTTTTTTTTATCAGTCATTACAGTTTATTGCTTTTACTGGGTTTTATTGGAGGGTCACAGTTGCCTGTTTACACCTGGTCCTGTTTCCATCTATGTCTTACGACATTAAGACATCACATTGGCATGTTGGACCCTGATCGAGGGTAAAGAAATGTGTCTGGAGCCAATGCGACATCACGGCATACGACCACATTCCACGTTTAGAATGTTGCGTCTGAGAAAGTTAGCAGGATATCGACCGGGATAAGTAAAGTGTCCGTACAAGGTCACCAATGGCCATGGCAAGGACTATTAAGATCCATAAGACATCATTAAATTGTATATCACAAAGACCAGTAAATGTCTGCAATAAATAATGTTAGTGCTTTATCCTTGGGATAGTTGTAAGCTGCAAAAGATACAATAGGGCTGGCCACAGTGGTACAGAATGGAACCCTTGATGTTTCGGCACAAAGCCACTAGGGCATCTCTTTATAATGGCTTTGTGCTGAAACCTCTATGGTTCCAATCTGTGGTCAGCCCTATTATATATTTTGCTGCTTACACTGGTAATCTGTATTGTTTTCTTTCTATTGCCTTTATATGTTATATATGGTGTCACATGATGTCACTCACTGACATCTTTATTGTACATACTGTTGTGGTTTTTACTCTTTTTTCATGTGACTCGTTGAGTTTTATTTTTGTATTGCTAGTAAAATTGTTTACATATTGATTCCCTTATTGATTGTTTGTTTACATGTTTATTTTGGCGCCTTAGGGACAGGACCTTGTAAGCTTGATTAAATTACTTTTTTGAATATATTTATATCGTTTTGAATAGATGTAATCTTATCTTTTATATTTGTCCATATTACTATAGCAAATTAGATTCCCTATTCTGAAGAAGCTCGATATTTTACCTGTAATCTCAGGTTGTTGAATGTAATTCCTATATATTTGCCATCCAGTCTGTTGATCCCAAAATTCAACCTTCCCCCCACACATAGACACTGTCACACTACATACTGCAATGTAGAACTACTTATTTTACCATAGTTCTTATTGCTGCCATACAAGCATCTGCAATTTACTAGTAATTACTTACAAATTGTAACGGAATTCAGCCTCAGGTAGTCTCTTTACCTATTGTTTTTCCTTCAGAGTGCTGTTATTTCCATCGTTGCAGTCTACTTTCCCTTCTGTTGTATCACATGTTGACAGTGGATTTGCCAGCTGTTACTAGTAGCATCCAACTGCTTTTTTTATTGAGAAAATATAAAAAACTAAATATTCCAGATTTTCCTCAGAAAATATTCCTACTAAAACATCGAGTGTGTTTTTAAGAAGTTTTTAATGCTTTGTGCACTGCCTACAAATCATTTTGGATTTCATTTAAATATTTCCATTTCGAATATAGCAGATGACAAAAACTGCTAAACATCAATGCATGATGCTCACAAGTATTAATATATTTGCTAGATAATTAAATATGCCAGCATGTATGGAATAACTGCTCTCTTTTTTCTGTGCATATTCTGAATCAACCAACGGCAAGCTATGGCTGTAGGCTAACTTCCTTCTGAGACAATCTATTCTTTCTTCCTGATTCCAGTTGGATTACATCACTAAAAAAGCTAATGAAGTTGATTGATCAATACACTATAGCTTCGTGGCTTTCAGTGCATAGTGAGTCTGACTTGTCATGCTGTGCACCCCACCACAGAGGGAGGTAATCTTAATTGTGATTTTACCACCACAGCCAGTCAACTTACTGTTTACTTAGTTTATTGTTAACACATTTTACCTCATTCTGGACTATCATTTCATATCTGTGGCAATTTGTGCTCACATTGGTCAATAAAACAGATTAAGGATCTGTTTATCTGAACTGCACAGCTAGATATTGTAAATAGTTGGAATGAAGTAAAAGTGCAGAAGGAAAATCTTTCCTTTTTATGATTTATTTATATTTTTACGACTGGTCCTTCTATGACTAAGCCTTGCTGGTGAAACGCGTGAGAGTGCTCCTCCTACGCCGTCATGGTTTTATAATTCTGTTATAATACAGTCTGGATTTTATTCGTAACTCTATGGACTCTGATGACATTATTTAACAAAATTCTACAAGGCGTTGTTCATTCCATTGATATTGCCTTCATTTATTTTGCCTTCCATGAAACATGCTGTCAATTGTTGCCAACCCAATATTTCCGCTAGGTGCATTAAAATTAAATTATATGCTAGAATGTTTGTATGCTAGAAGTGCCAGGGACAGGCAAAGTGTTTGTAAAAGGACACCAGTGTCCATGGCAAGGTCTGTGAAGGACCATAGAACATCACAATGTCTAGTAAATGTCCACTAGGTTTGGGCAATGCCAAAATGTTTGTTTTGTCCAAATGCATTTGTAAGGAAAAAAATGTTGTTTGTCCAAGTTCATTATCAGGTCAGCATCACCGGTTATTGTTCATCGTCAACATCTTTTAGGTTATAAGTGTCCTCTCGCCATCGTGCCACATGTATCATTGTACCATTTTATATCCATGGTGGACAATGGCAATGTGGCCATCCACTGCATGGACATGAAATGGTACCATGATACACGTCGCATGATGGTGACTGGGTGCTTATCACCTAAATTGGCCGTATTGGGTAGCCAAATTTACCATTTCTCAACAATTTTGCTTTATTCCCTGATTTGGCATGGCTTCAGGCCAGATCGGGGCAAACTGAGTATACCCTTAAAATACAAATAAATATTAAAAAAGCACATTCAAGTAAATTAATAGTAATATATGTAATGTGATAAAAAACATTAAAATCAATGTTTTGTTGGCTCGGTAATCATTTTAATATGCCATAACAGTATATGTATATATAAATATATTTATATTTGTATACATATAATATATGTATCTTATATTTTATATAAAAAAATCAATATATATATATATATATATATATATATTTATACGTAGCCATCCCTAACTTTTATTGGTGTTACTAAGTGGCGTATGTGATATGTTTGTTCTATATTACAGGTTGTCTTCATTAACATGCTAAGTCTTACTATTGACTGTGGGAGGACTTTAAATATTTCCATAATAGCCCAGGTCCTCCCGAAATGACCCCGAAAAAAGCCAAAGTCCTCCCCATAGAAGTCTGTGGGGAGAATATAGGCCACCCCTTCAGCAGCAAACGGATGGACAAATGAACAAATTACAATTTCATTCATTGCGCATTCATTCATTCATTCGTTTTTTGCGTTCAGTTTCACCTTCGAAATTTGAATGAATGGACGAAAGAAACGATTCGTCCGACAATACATTCATTCAAAAACAAATTTGCAAGTCTAATGTCCTGCTTGAACAATGTTGGTGCCTAACCCTGGTAATGGGGTAAAATGTCACTGCTCAATTATAGCTATTATGGACATTCTCATTTCAGGAACCAAATAATAAGTACCGTAGACATGACCAACATATAACATGATCCAATATATATAAATTAGAGTATTAGACTAATACTAATCATTTCTTACCATTGACAATGCCTGTGCTTTCATTTCTTCCACTATACAGGTTTCAGCTGGTGAAATTAGTAGTCTGATTTGCAATTTAAATAAATAATAATCTTAGCAACAGAGTTATCCCTGGACAATTCTTAAAATATTATAATGCAATTTTTTATTTGTTTTTTTAAACATACACCATATGTTATATTTCAAGAAACCCTATACAAAGGTGGGTCCTATAAAGTTATTTTAAAAAAACTCCGCTAAAATATTTATTCAGCATTAGATTTACACTAGTGTATTCCACACTATCCTGCATACATAACATCATTTATTTCCTGGGGATGTTAAGCAGTTCACTTACCTACCTAACATGGTAAAAGCCATGCAATTATCCACTAACACTGTTAACACATGCCCTTAACAGATAGTGGGTAATATAAATAGAAGAAAACCTTAACTGCTGGTCATAAAAAAACCACTAAGGACTCTTTAGAAAAAGTAAGCTTTATTAGCACTTTTGCTGATTATCATCACTAGTCTGTGACATTATAAAGGAGGCCTTGCATATTTAAAACAAGAGTATAAATTGAAATGTAATTTAGGCATTCCATCCACGACATATAAACAGAGTCAAGCCTAGCTGCTCACACATACAAATAGATCGAAAGCACCATATATTCCTAGAGCAACAGGATGTTATCCAACTGTTTCCTGCAACCAATATAAATATGTACAAAATTCGGAAAAGTTTTCCGAATGTGTCTGGTTGTAAAGTATGCATGATATACAAGTCATACAATATGCACGATATTGTGTATTTGTTAAAAGGAAAGTAAGCCATACAATGCTGGGATCAGGATCCGGTCTCAGTTAAGCATGATATGGAACACGCGATTGGAAAGACTTAACTTCAACTGCACAGGTGACGAATTGTTCCAATGCCTTGGAATTATTCATTTTAGAAGAATGTGTAAAATATGGTAGATGTACTCAAGCAATGTTTATAACAGTAGCTAACAAGCCGTCAGGGAGTGACCTGAACATCTCCATTACAATAGATCAGGACTAGATGGGGGGCAATGACCCTTACCAAGATCAGGAAATGAAAACTGTAGCAAAAGATAACACGGCCCCTGCTGTTTGGCTAGCAGGAGAGCCCACCAGTGATTGATTACTACAGATGTCTCCAACCTAATAGATTGCTGTTCTTCAAGAACGTAGCTTAGACACAGTTAATCAAACCTCTGCTGGTTATGTCACAGGGTTGAGCTCAATGCTCTCATCTGAGCTAATGTTATATGGCCTACACTCACTGAACCATCCATTTCTAGAAGTATTATTCCACTGTTGTTGTATTGTAGTAGTTAATCAGACTTTAATTTATTATAGTGATGTAAAGAATGTAAATATCCTTTTTTTTTTTTTTTACCCAGAGGGAAATAAAATATGTTGATGACTGAAAATGTTAAATGATCTAGTCAGGGTCCATTAGTTTTGCAAGTTTTCATATGACGCCAAGATACACAACAGAAAAGTTAATACTTTTAAATGTTAGACATGAGCATAAGAACATGCAATCTTCAGATAATTTTAGAATGAAGTCAAATATTTTTTTTCTTTTTGCTTGTCTCGACCAAATTATATATTGTGATTGTAAGCTTGCGTGCTAGGCTCTCTACCTCATGTATCAGTCTGTCTCTGTCCGTCTAACATAGTATGTATTTCCCCTGTGTGATCTGTACCAATATGTAAATACATATGCTAAAGTAAATGTGTTGCTAGAATAAAAAATGCTCTATCGATGACCTCAGTTAATTAGTGTTTTGTTACTCAAAATGTTTTATAGACGTAAAATCATCAGGTATTTGAGTAGAGGTCACAATGCATAACAGAATAGATTAAAAAATGTGTGCATTAAGTTCTAAGTAGTTTTATCTAAGAGATGTTATTTTGTAATCTACTTTCCAGACCATACTGTGAAGCAAGATTACTAATCAACTAGACTTGCTCATGTCATATAAAATTAACTGATAGAGCTTCTGACACCTTGCATTGTTCCCTCTTGTCAACTAGCTTATCACTCCTGACAGTGCCCAGAGTGCACATAAAAGCAGACATGCGTATTTTGTAGCAGTGTCAGGATTAAACGTTAAAGTGCATTTTAGGTTATGGTAGAATTTGTAGTTTATACTCTGTGGCTTATAGATATGTTGGAAGGATTCAAAGGAACTCTATATTTGATTTTCCTGCCATCAGTGAGACAGATCATGATTTCTCCCCCTGCCCATCCTTCCAGTTCCCTGTACATGCATCACAGTGCATTAGTAGTATGCATGAATCACTCCCAATGCATCCCGTTATACAGCAAGGCTAGGGAAACCTTGCAGACATCCATTAAAGGGATTCTGTCACCTCAACATTGCTTATACTATGAATGTAGAGAATAGAAAATGCTTAAACATGATCCATACATTCTGTTAGCAAACATTTTGGGTTATGTAAAAAAAACACCCCTGCACTTCAAAGTGTCGGGAGTTTTATAAAAGATGCAACTGCCGTTATGCTATGTATAACAGCCTTTTTTATAACTCCCGACACTTTGCAGTGCAGGAGCGAGACCTCCATCATCCAGTGTTTGGCTGAGGTTCTCTCAAACTAATCAGGAGTTTTTAAGCACCTGATTTTTTTTTGCACTGAGCGCCATCACAATCCAGAAGCGCCTTTGCAGCGCAGCGGGCACGGACTCCCAACATTTTTCAGAAGTCTGCTCTTTACATAGGCGCACATGGCATCAGTGCCACTATCGGCATGTGCGTCAGCTTTATACATCTAGCAAGCAAATGCACGAATTAAGATGTTAAAAAGATCAGTGTATGTGGTGCCTCGTGATTATGACATCACCTGCAGCTTGGTATGCAAATTACACATTTCCCATGGAAGACAAGTTTACTTGCATATCAAGCCATATGTGATGTCATAAACAGGAGCCACCACTGACACATTTAAAACACAGTTTCTTTCCATTTATGCATTTGCTTGCAATTCTGATAACACTATATATATATATATATATATATATATATATATCATGTTTCATTCTCTACATTTACAAAGTAAATAACGCTTAGGTTATAGCATCCCTACAATGCTGCCACATTGATAGTCTGGGAAAAAAGGCTATCACACAAATTAAAGCCAAAGGAAAGTTATCAGACTGTGTGTGCAGCGATTCCCACTGTACATAAAAGGAATGAAAAGTTAGAGTTATAATTTCTCTTTAAATAACCATTCTGGCACATGTACTATCTGGCCATCTTCATTATTCTATTATTTTAAATAAAAATGTCAAATTAGATAGAATGCACAGTGCTATTTGTTGATCTTATGTTCTGAATATGGTATTAATTATTCTTGTTATTATTATTATTATCGCAGGCAAAGTGATATATATGTTATAAAGAAGTTCCATCTGGGAAGTGTTTGGTTGCTGCAAGTGATTAATACAGGTACTGGATATTAATCAGGTTTGTTTCATATACAGTGAACTCATTCCCAATGCATTGTGTGTCCATCTTGGCAGGTGAACATAAAACCAGGCTGTAGTGTTTTTATCCCAAGCGCTTACCACGACATGCACTTTAAAAATCAAACTCTTCAATTTACAAGAGCTTTACACACCTGTAGCCAGTTAAAAGGGCACCAAATGTTTGCTAAGTCATGTGTACTCTGAAATCACTAGTGGCGTAAATCGAGTTATAATCAAAAAAGACATTTGTGAAGGAATATTGACATAAAACTCCCCTGGGAATTAATTGAACTATTAACCTAACACTTCGCGTAGTGTCTGCACACCATGCTATACATCGCCATTACATCACTTTCCTTTCTTCAACATGTGTTTCATCGACTTGCTCTGAAGGTTTTGTAGACTTTCACACATTGAGGTGTCATAGTTCTGGACATATTAATCTGTGGCATTTTAACCATTTGTGCCAAAAAAATATAGAAAAAAATGTGCATTTTCCAAGCCTTATCATATAAGAAATCTGATAGAAATGAGACAAAGTAATCTAAAATAGAATGTGTCAAACCCAGTAATTAAGTAAATAAATGTTCCCATATTGTTGACCTCAGCTAAACAATGGCAGGAAACTTAAGAAAGTTTAGAACGTGCGATGGTGAGCAGATTAGAGTTTGGTTTTCAGTGCCTCAGAGATTTTATTGATACGGCAGAAAGTTAAAAAAAAAAGTATACAGTACTTATTATTTAAACATAAGCAATGCATGGAGTCAATTATAGAATAACATCCAAGCATTCGAAATGTAGAACTGTTGCAATATCTCAGTTGTACACGCTGCATGGTTCATTTTATTTATTTCGTATTTTGAAAAATTGTCACAGTAATATTAGGTTTTTGATGCTTTTTAGTTAACTGTGGCAAATATCTTCTCCTTAAAGGTACGGTCTTGAGCACAAAATGTATCTTACAAATGTTAATGCATATTAATTTGCTTTAAAAGTACTTTAAAATGTATGTTTTACATTTTATATTGCTTAAAATGTAAAATACTTAAATACAGCTACAGCTAGATGAAATTGTGAAATTACAGAAGTTTGCAAGAAACCAGGACTGTCCACACTAGCTGAGTAAAAAGTAAATTCGTGCCGGGACCTCCCAGATTCCATAATAGACGGAAGTGTCGGGCAGCATGGAGGATGTCTATCGTGCAGACATCCCCCGGCTGCCCAAATTTCCCTGGTGGAAGGTCATGGCTTCATCACTGAAGTCTCGACAGATGTGCCGGGCAACAGCGGAGGATGTCTGCGCGCATTGCGGGTTACACCACCGGGTACCGGTTGTTAGCGACGGGGATCCAGGTCCACTTGCATCTCTGCTGGGGTCCTGGATGCCAGTCTTATAGTCTGACCTCAATTTGAGGTCAGACTATAAGACGACCTTGAATATAAGACGAGGAGTCTTTTTCAGAAAAAAACCTTGTCTTATTTTCAAGCAAATACTGTATTGTTTCTGAATCACCCTGCAAGATGTCTTCATTTCTGATAATACGGCTGCGTACACGCTCATGTTTGTGAATGCATAATTTTATCTTTATCACTTATTCTACTATATAGTGACTTATTACACTATTTGACTGTTTTGTTTTTGTACTTTTTCCCAAATAAATCTCCCTGCACCCTGTCCATGTAAGCACTGCAACAACTGCAGTATATATATAAATATATATATATATATAAGCTTCAAAACATTGGTAGTTAACCAACAAGCATCAAGGTACATTGATAGGCGTGAAGAGGGTTCAGAACTAAGACAAGAGATGGGTATAAAGAAAGGCTAAACCCCCAAATTAATTTTGATATGCAAATGGACATTTCTACCTGTTTAAAAATACTTTTTATGAAGTACCATTCAAAAGATATCTCTTAGTCTTTGTTCATACTTGAGAGAAATCATTACTGAGTGGGTTGAGTGACCATTGGTCTCTGCTAGGGGTGTGAAGTAGTATCAGTCATTTAAGCTGGGAGGAAGGGAAGTATTTGTGTATGGGAATGCAAGTGATAATGCTATGGAGAATGTGATCATGAAAGATGGATGAGTTTACCCTTCCAGAAACAAACCTGTGACCATGAGGTAACTGGTACTGCTGTCAGAGCACAGAACATTTGTCAGCTGAATCTCACTTCACTATCTCACTGGAGGCCTTTGCATGATTTTAATTTTAAGCATCGCCAAGAGTTCAGACTTTGACCATTCTTTGGCATGCTTTCAGAGCAGCTGATTCATTGCGGACGTTACAGCGCTGAACTGTCAACTCCGATGCGTAACCCTAACCCAAATACTAACCCTAGTGCTAACTATAAAAGTAATCCCTAACCCTAATACTAACCCTAAAAGTAACCACTAAAACTAAGCCCTAACCCTAGTACTAACGGTAAAACTAACCCTAGTACTAATTCTAATGCAAACCCTAAAACTAACCCCTAACCCTAATATTAACCAGTATCCTCTCCCTAAAACAAACCCTAACACTAACCCTAAAACAAAACTTAAGAAATGGCGGTGCTGAGCTGTCTGCTGCTGAATTGTCCACAATGAAATGGCCGCCCTGAAAGTGCATCAAAGAACACTCCCATTCCGTTCAAACTCACTTCCTCATGGATTCTGATAGGAAACAAAAGAGTAAGTAAAACGCTGCTTCAAGGAAATAAGGAAATAGTATATATTGTATTGTGAAGAGTCACCGGCTTTATTAAAAGTTATTGAAGCTTATCATAAGGTTGAAATGTTGTATCCTGCTTTTTAACAAGCAAACAACAAAGAACTCAAAAAGCCTTGTTTCCAAACAATGTTTTTATAAATTAGAAGTTTATTATATCAGCATGTAATGTATACATATTAAATGTAATATGCTTAATACACTGTCCATTCTTTGTAGAAGAGGCCACCAAAGGGCTCAAGGAAATTCATGCAAAACCAAACACATGCTTGTAATATATCAATGACTTCCAATTCACTTTGTAAGGTTAATACATTAAATTGGTGGTGGTACAAAGAGGAGGTATTTCACTTTATTCATGTATGTTTTAGCCAAATAAAATGTGTTTGAACTTTGCTTTTCTTGCGACAGATAGCTTGGCCACGAAATCCAACGATAAACACGAACCTCTGAGGTCATTATTCCCTCCTTACACTTTAGCTGATAGGAATCTCAATTTTGTTTGGTTGGGCCATCGTCCAAAGCACACTGGCCACTCTACTCAAAATGAATACTGAAATATGAAGAAACATAAAATATAATTTTTCTTTTAGAGATTCCAAACAAAGAGCGGCTGCCAGGGTTTACTTTTCCATTGTTTATGTCTAAAACTAATAACTCTGGTGTTCCCAATTAATATGTGAATTTTTAGGCCTAGGTGATACATTTTTGTAATAGCCTTTCTGGAAGTATGTGAATAAAGTGTGCCAAACATACATATTGCTACACAGATCGGTTACTTCATCCCACCAGCATTTTATTTTGAATTGTTTAATTGCTTATTCTCTATTTGCATATCACACGTGATCTCCATCAATAATCATACTTTTTAATTCTAGGAAAGTAGTTTGACTTTTCTCATTGTATTGGGTCTGGCTCTTCCTGTGTGTTCCATTTGGAATCTCCTGGTCAGCTCTTCCTGATATCTACATTCCAACGTTCAAACCATACACCCCGGCAACTGTTTTCGTTGAAGAATGTATCTATTCCACCTCAAGCAACACTTGTCAGGGAAAAAAACTATTTAATTGCAAAGTTCTGTCTATGCAGTTAAAATGGACTATATGTTCATTTATCAATTTACTAATAAAATGCCTTTTTGTCTTTACACATATACATGTAGGTATTTCTTAGATTTATACATTTATTTATAAACTATATTAATTATGCTTTTATTTATTTATTCACAAATAACATCTCCCGAAATCTTATTTAAGAATCTGTAAAATATATATATTTAGCGGACTCAGAAGCGGCAGCATTATTTTAATAGCATAGCTGGGTGATTTTTTACTTTTTGGTGGCCCCCCCTTCCCTGGGCCAGAAGATGAGGATCGAGGATGTTGCGAATCACCACTGGAACCTGGATATAGGCAATCATTTTATTTACAGGGCACCTGGGGGGTGGCCAGTGGCGTTCCAAATGAAATTGCACCACAGCTGATAATTGGCTGGGAATTATGAGAAATGGCCAGGGAAGATTTTGGATACAATTAGTACTGACAAGTGCATTAATGTAACAGTAAATAAACACTATGTACCAGAACTGCCTGCTAAAAAATGTACTACAGAAGGCAGGTAAAAAAGGTTTTTATTGAGGCTTAAAAAGGGCATCCACAAGTGTTTGAGGGAGTCTCTATGCCAAAAGGAATATTTTAGTATATATATCTGTGGTACCTAGCCCATGGTCTGGTAATATAGAATACCTTTTCCATCTGGCACCCATTTAGTAATTTGAAGAAAGAAAGTGTGACACTTAACCCAAATATAAACAGTGAACAAAATAGTGAATAAAGTGAAATGGTAATTAAATTATACTCCTCCTCTGGCACTGCAGCACCCGTAAAAGTGCTCCTCGGGCACTTGACAATAGAAAAACAAGACGGAGTAGGGGCGCATGTACCGGGAAGAGAAACAAAAAAACAACAATAGTGCAACACAGTTTAAATATAATTGGATGTATAGTAAATCTCTACAGGGGTGCACTCACAAACGGATATTGAAATCAGGCTCATCAGAATATGTAGTCAGTCGGTTTTAATCATTTCCATCTAAAAAACACATTAAAAAGCCATTGCGCAGTGGCTAACACAAACCAGGCAATAAAAACAATGGATACACGTACAAAATATAAAGCACTTAAAGTGCAACTTGCGTGAAAAAAGTCCCGAGAGGTAATACTTCTTTCCTGCTGCCACCAGGATAAGACACTCAGGCTCTTTTCTTTTGAAGAAATAAACAGCTGGATCCACTTCTCAACGCGTTTCGCCGGCTCTGCTGTCGGCTTCCTCAGGAGATTTATGCTTTGTGCAAACTTGCAAATAAAGTGCTGAAAGACTGTAGCTAGGAAAACGCCTTAAAAAGGCTTCACAAAATACAATAACGTAGAACACCTGTAAAAAACACACAAATTAGGAGAGGGCACTTGTCTATGACGCAAGTGGGGGGAGGAAAAAACCCCACTATGCGTCCAGACTATGCGCGATCACGTGACCCGGACTGGAGAGAAAGAGCCTACCTCCCTAACTAACCTCCCCGTCTATAGCTGTCACTCAGCGTGTAGGCTGACTCCCCGTGACGTGACTTCAAGCGTCTATCCATAACCAACGAGAAGCGTTGGATAGATAGTCCGGGACACGTGACCTCCCGTCCAACACATACTGACTTACATAATACCTGACAGATCTATACACAAACGCCTTGCCTCTAGAGATAACGAGCAATGAACCTAATCATATTGAAAAGAAGAAGGAGATCAACCAAAAAAATGTAAATAAGGACAAATGAAATAAAAATAAAAATAAAAATAAATATAAATATAAAAATAAAAATAAAAATAAAAATAAAATAAAAATGATGATAAGAAATAGTGATAATTGGCAAATGGAAAAGGGGACAATAATACAGAGGAAAAAAGATGCAGAGGGAAAAAAGAATTAAAAGGAAAAAATAATAAAATGAAATAAAATAAAATAAAAAGAAAAGAAAAAAAAAAAAAAAAAAGAAAAAAGGAAAAAATAAATAAAGAGAAAGAATAATTAAAAGGAAATAAATAAATAAATGGATGGATCGATAGACAGGAAAGATGTTGAATAGATAAAAAAGAGGAATGAAGAGATAAAAAATGAAAGAATAATTATAATGGAGAGTAAAAATAGTGTATATATATATCTGTGGTGTGAAAGAATTATATGAATAAATAATGAAGGAAAAAAATAATAAAGGAAAAAATAATAAAGGAAAATAATAATAAAAAATAATAATAATAAAAAAATATATATAATAATAATAATAATAAAATAAAATAAAAAATGGAAAGAATGAAGAACAAAAAAATGGGAGAAGTGTATGCAGGATAAAAAATCTATATATATAAAAAACAAAAAATATATTAGTCTACATGATTTCAAGAAATCCCCCCATAGATATATCTTTTCCATGGATGTGTATAAAGTTAGGGGGGATAGCACAAAAAGGCTATTTTGTAGATGGTTTGCCCCGCACTCTACTCTCTACAAAATACCTAATATGCACAGGCGCGCACCTCAGGCACCCCCGAATGGATGTCACATGAGACATTCCGCATCCCTAGCATCTAAGTTGCTACACCTCTGGTTAATGGATACCCTGTAGTCAGATGCAGAGACTCCTCAGTGCCATAGGTGGCATCCATACCATAGCCTTGCCATCACAGAGCTAGACCAATCCTCTTCATAAATGTACAGTCTGGTTATATAACTCTCATATAGCTGTAACTAGGCACCCAAGCAAAGAAAATCACATCCATTTTAATAAACAGCTACAGCTGCTACTAAGGTATTTGTATGGAACTGCTAGACCAGCAACTCAACATCATGTTAACCTCTTCATGTCTGATGGAAGCTGTAAGCAATTAAGTCTCAGGGATGGAAAATCAAAGTGGCCCCTTGTTATTTCAGGTGCAGGTTTTCAATAAAAGCAAAATATACTTTTTTGGGGGGGTTGGGGGTATATTCACAAGAGTTTGTAAACCAAACACACATCCAAAATTCAGATGAAACTAATATTTAGCCAGCACTTTGCACTGTGTCACTAATTAAACTGTAGAAACAATAGCAGTAAATTTCTTCATAATTACATATGTAAATACACAGAGGTTGGACATAATTACGTGTACTTAGAGCCCTTATTTCCAAATAAAAGTTGGCACACTGCAGGTTTATCAATTATGTTATTACTACAATACCTTAAACATTGTTGCACAATAAGTGCTATAATTATACCCCCTACGACTTTATGTATATATTTACACAACACTTTCTATTTACAGTGCAATTAGAACCACATATGTTTGATGTAAAGCAACAGAAGTGCATGTGTTATTCAGGGGCTAATTGGCTGACAGTTTATGACTTAATCGTTCTTATTTGTCAAAATACCAAGCCATCTGTAGCCTTTATTATTACTGCTATCTTTTATTTAGAAAGCGCCAACATTGCCCATATTGTTATTACAAGAGGTATTGGGAGAGGTCACATGGTGCCTGCAGGTGTGTGTTAATCAACGATACGACTGCCGCTAGGCCACAACACATATGGAACCTTTGATTTCAAGGAGACCAAACACCTCAACATGTTTTGGTGTCAATATTTTACAGCATTGGGGTTTCCTGTTGCCATAACGCCCGTTGTGTGTGTTGGCATGCTGTATCAGCCATTGCAGAAACATTGCCATAATCCAACAACATGTTTATAGGTCCCATTAAGGATGAGTTGGGTGTCCACCCCTGGATGTGTGTATAAATACATCCTTTTCTCCTCTATGCATTCTACTTGACCTGTGAAAAATCATTTTTTATGGCACATAGCTTTGTTCATTCAGTTTTGAGTACAGATAGGAATTGCACTATTGTTTTTAATAATTCTGGGTGTTTTTTGCATTTTACATCACCTAAAAACATCCTCCAAACTTTTATCCTTATCATAAAACATTTACGTAACTTCTTTCTTATAGTTCTCTCTTTTCAGCCATTTGTCTTAAACTTAGTCAGAGTAAAACATGTCCACGTTAAATCAAGCATAGCAGCACATGCTTAACCTATGTCCCATCTCAGCCAAATGAGCGAGGTCTGAGAAGGTGGAAATCCAGGGTATTTGAAAAACGATTTGTACTAAGGTTACACCATTCGGTCCATTTAGTCTGCCCAATTTTCTAAATACTTTTATTACTCCCCAGTTCCCTATCTTATAGCTAGGATAGCCTTGTGCCTATCCCACGCATGCTTAGAAGTCTTGACTGTGTTTACCTCTACCACTTCCGCTGGAAGGCTATTCCATACACCCACTACCCTCTCAGTAAAGTAATAATTCCTGGTCTTACTTTTATATCTTTGCCCCTCTAATTTAAGACTATGTCCTATTTCTATCATATCCCCCCTGTTACGTCTTTCCTCCAAGCTATACATGTTAAGATGCTTTAACCTTTCCTGGTAAGTTTTATCCTTCAACCCATGAACCAGTTTAGTAGCCCTTCGCTGAACTCTCTCCAAAGTATCAATATCCTTCTAGAGATACGGTCTCTAGTACTGCGTACAATACTCCAAGTGAGGTCTCACCAGTGCTCTGTACAATGGCAGGAGCACTTCCCTCTTTCTATTGCTAATACCTCACACAATGCAACCAAGCATTTTCTGCTGCTTTGTTACATTATCTATCTCCCTTTAATTCCTCTGAAATAATTACTCCTAATTATCCATAATTCTGTAATATTTCCTTGCATTAAAAAACATCAGTGGTCCGGTGTCTACACAATAACATGTGTTCCATCATGATAACCCACATAACGGAGACCACTTATGGCACCTAATGTGCTAATACCCCATAAGATGCATGTTCCTTCAAAACAATAATATCCAAAATCAAATCGCTTGATAAAAAAAACTGTTATGTAATATTTGCATTTTTTTTTTTTTTACATCTGTTATATTAATTAAGCTAAATATTCCTTTTGTATCTTTTTGTAAATGTGTTTTGATTACATTTTTAATATCAAAAAGGGTACATAAAGAAAAAGAATTGGAAGCACAGTTAGACTTAGGACAAAGTTCATCATGCCAAGGATGTACTGTGTGTGGATATGAAGTGTACCATTTCACATTGAGAACCTGCATGCCTTTCATATTCTAATGGCCTGGGAACTCTAGGGGTATTTGGGACCCTAGATATGAGAACCCCTGCATTTCTCCTGTAAAAATATACACAACTCAGTCCTACCTCATGCAGGACAGAACCCAGCTGAAGAACCTGACTGAATAACGTCATATATATAATACACATAAAAAATAACTCCATAAGCTAACCGTCCAACGATTAAACATAGGACTAACTGGGAAAATGTAACTAGGAATATCGAAACTACCAGCAACACATGCACTATGATAAGTTCCAAACTTTGTGATGCCTCAGCACTTTCATGTTAGAACTTGGAGTACAGTTCTCATAATACTGTAATCTATCTGGGCTGAGGTTTCCACAAGCTTGGCTAAGAAATAGGAAAAAAAAGTATAGGCCCTGAATACAGAATCTGATACATTCTGTTGTACCCAGTGCACTGACTCATGTTTACTTAACTGTTCTTGTTCTTTCTGTAAACATTTCCCAGGCAGGTGCTCAGTACATTGGTCTGAATCAACAGAGCTCATTTTCATGGAATAAAGTAAGTTATAAATAATGCCAAAGTGAGGACTTAAAGAGATTAAATGAGCTAAATTTAGAAACCTGCCCAGCTGTTAATCTACAAGTTCTGTGACCGTCAGCTGGATATGTGTTGGCTCTGGTTTGTTAAAGATCATGGGAGTTATAATACAATGACAATGTTAATTATAAAGAGCCCATTTCATATAGGGTCATGTATTTATATAGAGTATTATACTTAACATAATCGGGCTTTCCATATCCCAATAAACAACTTTAGCTGACTTATACTTATCTAACACAATTAAAAAAAAGTACATAAAGTCAAGCTAGGTCAATGTAGGTAAATTTATAGTAAAATTTGAAACAATAACTCTACATAAATAAAGTTATACATGCTTAAATAAAGTGTCCAAGCAATGTGTAAGCATTTCGATTGAGCAGGGAAGTTGCTGGCGCTGCACAGATCTAAGGGTACGCTCAGAATCCGAGGAATAAAGCCTCAGGCGGAGCTTGCTATTTTTTTTTTTCAACTTAAATATTTCTAAAAATGGGCTTGCTTTATGCAGCATGCTCTATCACAGCATGACGTTTTTTAGGTCAGACCGTACCTTGAAATCTTGATACATCTGGATCACACTGGGGACTATTCAATAAAAGATTATTTTAGTTGAGGTGAGATGAGCATTTCATCTCACCAATTTAGTTATACATTATGCAGGGACAAACCTGGGAGTTTGCCTATTGGGGGAAGCTCACCAGGTTTGTCCCTGCATAGTGTAAAGTTAAAATGCTCATCTCACCTCAAACTCACCTTATAGTGAATAGACTCAGTCATGAAATGGATTTGAAGATCCACTGTGATGGGGGTTCTTGGAGGGGCCTGGCAGCCAGAAGACTCCCTGTAGACTATGGACCCTGTCTGTAAATATATTAGTTTGAGGGTACACACTTTGAGGGCGCCAGTGGACCTCTGTTTTCAACTGGACTTCAAATACAGGCTCATTCAGGATGTGGGCCAAGATGTGTACTTTAGGATTTAAACCTTTGTCCTATTCAATGTGTTTTCCTATGATTGTATCCTATCCTGTAAACCCCTGTAATTATGTCACCTTAGCCATTGTCTTCATGTAAGTCATTCAGTGTCATTTAGCAAGTTACTTCAATTGAGTGCACTCTGTATGTATCTGATACCTTTGTATCCTGAAAGGTGTGAGGCAGGATTTCCCCATTGTATGTCCTTCTGTTAAACTGATTACCGTATTTGCTCGAATATAAGACGAGGTTTTTTTCAGAGCAAATGCTCTGAAAAATCCCCCTCGTCTTACATTCGAGGTCGTCTTATAATCTGACCTCAAATTGAGGTCAGACTATAAGACTGGGATCCAGGTCCCCAGCAGAGCTGCAGGGGACCTGGATCCCCCTCTCTAGCAGCAGGGGATGTCTGCGCAACGAGCGCAGACTCCCCTGCTTCCGCCCGGCACGACGCCGGGGCTTCTGTGAAGAAGCCGGGAACTTCCGCTTTCGTCACAGAAGTCCCGGCGAGCGTGCCGGGCGGCAGCAGGGGAGGTCTGCGCTCATCGCGCAGACTTCCTCTGCTGCCCCACTAGACACCAGGGAAAAGCGGGCAGCTGGGGGATGTCTGCACTATACGTGCAGATATCCTCCATGCTGCCCGACACCTCCGTCTATTATGACGGACCAGCTGTCCGTCATAATAGACGGAGGTGTCGGGCAGCATGGAGGATATCTGCACGTATAGTGCAGACATCCCCCAGCTGCCCCCACTAGCCACCAGGGAAAGGGGGGAGATGGATAGAGAGAGAGAGGGGGGGGATAGAGAGAGGGGGGGGGGATAGAGAGAGAGAGGGGGGGATAGAGAGAGAGGGGGGGGTATAGAGAGAGAGAGGGGGGGATAGAGAGAGAGAGGGGTGGGATAGAGAGAGAGAGGGGGGGGATATAGAGAGAGGGGGGGATAGAGAGAGAGAGAGAGGGGGGATAGAGAGAGAGAGGGGGAGAGAGAGAGGGGGGATAGAGAGAGAGGGGGGGATAGAGAGAGAGGGGGGGGATAGAGAGAGGGGGAGAGAGAGAGAGACTAGGGGAGGGAGGGGGGAGATAGAGAGAGAGACTACACTGGAGGGGGGAGGGAGAGAGGCCGCAAGGAAATAAAAACAAGAAATACATTTGTATAATATCAATTTTTAATTACCGTATTTGCTCGATTATAAGACGACCCTGATTATAAGACGACCCCCCCAAACTTTGTATATTCCTTTAGGAAAAAAACTAAAAGCCTGAATATAAGACTACCCTATAGGAAAAAAAAAGTTTAACTTGTATATATGTAAATTGCTTTTTAATATGTAATAAAAAATTGATATTATACAAATGTATTTCTTGTTTTTATTTCCTTGCGGCCTCTCTCCCTGCCCCCTCCAGTGTAGTCTCTCTCTCTATCTCCCCCCTCCCTCCCCTAGTCTCTCTCTCTCTCCCCCTCTCTCTCCCCCCCTCTCTCTCTATCCCCCCCTCTCTCTCTCTCTCTCTATCCCCCCCCCTCTCTCTCTATCCCCCCCCTCTCTCTCTATCCCCCCCCTCTCTCTCTCTATCCCCCCCCTCTCTCTCTCTATCCCCCCCCCCCCTCTCTCTCTCTATCCCCCCCCTCTCTCTCTCTATCCATCTCCCCCCTTTCCCTGGTGGCTAGTGGGGGCAGCTGGGGGATGTCTGCACTATACGTGCAGATATCCTCCATGCTGCCCGACACCTCCGTCTATTATGACGGACAGCTGGTCCGTCATAATAGACGGAGGTGTCGGGCAGCATGGAGGATATCTGCACGTATAGTGCAGACATCCCCCAGCTGCCCGCTTTTCCCTGGTGTCTAGTGGGGCAGCAGAGGAAGTCTGCGCGATGAGCGCAGACCTCCCCTGCTGCCGCCCGGCACGCTCGCCGGGACTTCTGTGACGAAAGCGGAAGTTCCCGGCTTCTTCACAGAAGCCCCGGCGGTCGTGCCGGGCGGAAGCAGGGGAGTCTGCGCTCGTTGCGCAGACATCCCCTGCTGCTAGAGAGGGGGATCCAGATCCCCTGCAGCTCTGCTGGGGACCTGGATCCCAGTCTTATAGTCTGACCTCAATTTGAGGTCAGATTATAAGACGACCTCGAATGTAAGACGAGGGGGATTTTTCAGAGCATTTGCTCTGAAAAAAACCTCGTCTTATATTCGAGCAAATACGGTACATATTAAAAAGCAATTTACATATATACAAGTTAAACTTTTTTTTTCCTATAGGGTAGTCTTATATTCAGGCTTTTAGTTTTTTTCCTAAAGGAATATACAAAGTTTGGGGGGTCGTCTTATAATCAGGGTCGTCTTATAATCGAGCAAATACGGTATATTGTGTTGATTATGTGTCTTACTATGTGTATTGTAATTAGGTTTACTCATGGTCATTTCTATCTGGATTACTAATGCTGTGATGTCATGTTTATGTGTATATAAGTCTGTGCTGTTGCACAAATAAAGAGAGTTGTTCTTCTTGCTGTACCTAACTGCTAGATGTCCTGTCTATTTGGTGTACAAAGAGCAAGGGTCCAGGAAAGACTTGCTGGGTGAATGATGAGCTGTTATCGGGGGGCTAGGAGGTGATTCCCTACAACGGGCAGAGGGTCTACTACGTCGGGTAGACGGTCCGTTACAGACTCCATTAAGAGCATTTGAGATTTTTGAACATTCATGGACCATTTGCCAGTCTCCTATAGCCAGCTGACCCCTGGAAAGAAGCTGAGATAGCAGAATATAGCTTCTGGTCGAAAAATGGCTTAAACAAAGTGTAGCATAAGTTACAACTATAATGTATGTTGCAAGATATACCTTGAGAGGTTAACCTTAGAAGGGCTCCATGCCTCTATCTCTAAGTAGCAGTATTAGCTTTGCAGTCCACTCTGTGTACTGAAATAGATACGGCAGATAATTGTGAATAATGCCTGAGAGCTGATATAAGCCACAAACCAGCTGGTTTTAGAAGAAAGCATCTGTGAGCCAAGTCAACATAAATGACTATGATCAGGAGAGTAGAGATACCTCTTATATTCCAGATATTAGGCACTGGATCACAACAATCTCCAATTCAAGCTGCAATTACCAAATTATTCTTCCTGTACCATAAAACAAAAGTTCCTTTTATATCACTCAGGTAATACTGAAATTATCCAGCGATTTTCTGTTTCAGCAAGTGAAGAAAAAAAAAACATGTCACATAATGCTCGAGAGTTTCACTTAACAATTTTCAATTTCCCCAGAGCTGGTCTGAAAAATCCACCTGTTCTCACCCCTTGTCTGGGACTCATGTTCTCATTTTTTTCCTTCAATTTTCTTCCTTTTTTTTTTTGTCTTACTATTCACACAGCATTTGTTATATTCTAACCTCACGTTACTGCAAAGTTTCGCTGTTACTGGAGGTGGCATTGCCTGACGAACAACTGAAGCAGATTTTCAGGGTCTTCGTTCATCATGTGGACCCCCATGGTAGATATGAACAGCAAACAAAGAAAGATTGCGAAGAGGAAACTAATGCAAAATAGGATAAAGCAAAGAAGAATGTCTTATTTGTTGTAGTAATCCAAATTGAGGCCAGGCCGCAAAACAATCACAGCAGCCAGCAAAATATACGTATTGTGAGTTTCGTGCCGATTGCCACTTAATCATAGGCTCCTTGGTTGATAACAGTCACAACTTGGTGTGAAGAGTCTTGACAGTACAATCTATGTACCACTGACTGGTCAGCTTTTCTAAAGTACGTACCAATTGTCCTCACTTGAGGGACCTGTGCATGTGCATAGTAAATGTACTAGGCAAAGTGTCAGTACAAGGACATCAGTGGCCATGGCAAGGTGTGTAAAATCCATAGAACAACATTAGATTATTAGTTACAAAGTCCAGTAAATGGACACCATGAAAAGTGTTGGTATCTACCCTTGCATGTAGGGAGCTTTTACATCACGCATACACAAAAGGGGGTGGGGCTACGCTACAATACTCGGAAGGGAGAAGGCGGAGTTCTCCAGTGGAGCGACTGCAGAGTTGCTTCCAATATAAATGTGGTGGGCTGATGGCAAGAAATTAATATGTAAGCAGTTGCTATTTAGTTTTTAATTAAACCACTTGCATTCTCTAACACTTTGGCTTCTCCTCCATTTTGCTGTTTGTTGTCGTCTGCTTTAATAACTTGAAATTCACTGATGTTCTCAATGTCACCCAATACATTCACTTTATGCCTGCTACCCTGAGCCTGGAAATTCAGGCTCTTCCACAAGTGAGTAGTCTTACACTCACTTTTAAGGCTTGTTTATGACAGTCTGCACTATTATTTACTGAGCATAAGAAAGACAATTCCGTAGTGGAAAAAGATATGTTTGTTTTAAGATATGTTTTAATTTTGCGCACCCTCGTTTTACTTTTGAACTCTTGTGGTGTTGTAACTGGGGGGGGGGGGGGGGGGGCACATCTCTAGAGTGGTTACTGCACTATATTACATATCTTTTGAGCACCATACTCACAATTTATTTTATTGGCAGCAGCTGAACATGGTCTGTGCCAGGGTCTGAGGCACAGACCAATCTGGACAATGAGAGGCCCCTTTCTTACCATAACACATCGTAGAGTGATGTAAAAAGACTGCTGGCTTGAGTTTGAGTGACTGTGTGTGTATGTGTGAGTAACTGTGTGACACTGTGTGTGTGAGAGTGTGTGTGTGCGAGCATGAATGTGTGTGCATGCATGAGTAAGATTATGAATGTGAGTGTGGCCCTGGGTCAAAACAGGATGTCCATGGACGAATGTTGGTAGAATGGACAGAAAGTTGTCAATTGTGTGGCCCATAGAGAAAATTGACAGAGACAGACTTACACATGGATTACATTATTATATGTGTTTAAAAACAAAAATGTGAACACATGTATTGTGTTTAGCGCATTATGTGACCCACCATCTGTATTAATCCTTATAAATCTAAAACTCAATATGCAATACGGCCACTTGTCTAACATTCATATACCTCAATTAATAATAAATAAAAAATACGTTTTCAATAAAATTAAAATGTGTGTAAATAAATGTTTAAAACCAAAGTATATTAGATCTAAGGAGGAGGATTGGAGATTTAAGCAGTAAAAATGAGATGAAATTGAGAGGGGAGTAAAATGGGGAGGGTCGGTAGAGATAAAGAGTTATGACCAGAAATGGCAAAAGAAAAAAAAATGAGAGGCAGAAATAAAATAGAAATTGATGAGCAGAAGCACGATCGAAAATATGTACCAGACTCCACGATTTATGATAGAATCCCCTCTGCTTGGTAGCAGAATTGAGACAACCTTTTATCTTAAAGCCCACTTTTAAATAAAGCACAAAGGGGTGGTGAATTAAGGTGTAATACTTGGCAGAAACAATTTACCAATGGGATCATTCCTTGAGGAAATCTGACTCTTCTAGAGACTTATCTAGTCTCAAGATCTACCACTCAGGACTTACCCCAGGACCCAGATCTGCAAGCAGGAGGACTTACCCCAGCACCAAGATTTGCACTCCCAGGATAGATACAAAGAGGTGGGAGGTGATGCATTGGTCTACTCTTGAGAAAAGCCCTTCTGCTTCTGCACATGAGCACACCTGTAGCATGATGGCATACAACAATGTATCTGCATAAGCTGTATGAGTTTGTATAATAACTTACAGATGAATTCGGATTTTCCAGAGAGAATTTATCTGCCAGCAGTGTTTATTTTCTTCTGCACGATATGTAACTAATTTACCTCAGCAATACAGAAACCTTCTACTGACCTCATATTCTAAGGGGAAAAAGTGTGTAAAATATTTATATGTACTTACTAGACATTTTAACAGTCATTTATTGTAAAAAAAAAAAAAAAAAAAAAAAAAAAAAAGTATATATATATTAATATATATATATATATATATGGTGGTAACCAATGTTCTCTCACACACACATGAAGGTTGTTACAATATAAAATGTTATATATTTTTTTTGTTATAGAAATGGTATTTTTTATATCAAACAAAGTCAAGTGGTGTATTTAACCCTTTGATTGGATAGACCTCTAATGGAGCTCCAGGGTTAAAGTGTACTCTCTCCTTTATAAAATGAAATATGGTCATAACTGATTTGGAGGTAATAAAATCCTGAAACCAAATAACATCTCATAATTCATTACACAGCATATATTACATTTCATTACATCAGTACAGGACTTAGTAGTAAATTCTCTTGATGTTCATAAACCTCTAAGGTGTTGTCATCCTGAAAAATGGTGAGGAGGGGGAGGGTTGCCCTCTAGAAAGGCAAGCAGTCCTTATGTCACCATTTGGCATCTAGTGCCATCTAGTGTCAATGTGTAGGACTACAAAAAACAGGTAAAGACCAAGTATAGGAATACCCTGCTTTATGGACCTTAGATTTAAGGACACTCGCAAGTAAGGACGTCATTACAGTGCAACCATTCCCATTTATAGACTCTCGCGCTTCTCTTTTAATGATGTGGCAAAGTCTCTTCTAAGACTAGGCTACAGTACTGTATAGCGTTTCTCCTTGTGCCACTACTGCAGAGTCAGTTGAGGTCCAGCCTGTCTATTAAGACATTTGTTCTGTAGACTGTATTTGGAGACTATATGAGAAATGTGAAAAAAGTTAAACATAGGGAGCACTGCACTTTAAGTCCATTTTCCATTTTCCATAAATGCTCTGGACCCATAGTGGGTGTTAATGTGTTATTCCTGTGTTTATGCCTGGATTAAGCTATACGTTTAAGAATACAGTATGAAAAGCTTTGCACATTTGGAATACTAGGAAAGTATACTCTGCTTCCTCTCATGCTGGAACTCTCCTGGCTTTGCCATCACAACCCTTACGTTCAATGGAGCACAGGAAAAGTCACCTTTACTTCTGAGTTTTGCCGACACAATTGTCTCCAGTCCCACCACATTCATCTCGCACATAGTGAGCACTCCATTCCTGAACCCTATCTTTTGTTCAGCAAAGTCTTTACAAGAAAGAGGCTAAGCAGTTACCACCACACCGGCCCTATGACTGCCTGAGCGACCTACTCCCAGGTGTCGCTATCCCCTTTGGCCGTATCTTTCCCCTTTGAGAACCCGAACTTGCTGTGCTTAAAGACTACATCGACACCAATCTCTGTAAGGGCTTCATACGCCCATCCACATCACCGAAGGAGCAGGCATTTTTTTGTAGGTAAAAAGGACGAAGTACCCCTTGATACCCGAGCTGATGGATAGGTTACGAGGAGCACAAATCTACATGAAACTCGTAAGTATTAATATGAAGAGAAAACAGCAGAAAATTTGACCAAATAAATTATTTCATGTATATCTTTGTTTAACCTCATTGGTACAAGTGACAAATATACTAATCTCCACATCACGCCATTACTAGAAAGAATCCTCAATATTTTGGAGCTGAAAAAGGAAACATGATAGCCTTAAGTAGTGGAGTCTGCCAATGGATTTCACCAAAGATGAATATATTGATAGATTGCAATATGATCGTCATGTAGGTGCCTCGGTTTAGCTAGACAGCAGTGGTGTATTTAGATGTAGTGCTGCTCAAGGCCAAGACCCAAAGTGTTGTCCAAGGACTAAACTCACTCACCCCCTAGACCTCATTTTTCGCAGCTCTTCCTCTCTAGGATGCAGCCCTTCATAGCATAACCTTTCCACTACACAACATTTCTCCCACAAACTTTATAATAGATTGGCTCCAAATCCCGGGTCTAGGACACTTCAGTGCGGCGACTTCATTGCTGACAGTTCAGCGCGGCAGTTAGAACGCTGAACTGTCAGCAATGAAGAATAACGCGGCCGCTTCATCTCGGACGCGGCTATGTAAGAGCTGAAAGTTCAGCGCTGAACTGTCAGCTCTTACAAACGTACAAGTTAAAATAAAATACCCCCCCTAATAAATGAATCCCCCCTAAAGCCTAATACTAAAATTAACCCCCAAACCCCAATACTAAAATTAACCCCTGAACTCTAATACTAACCCCCGAACCCTAATACTAACCTCCTAAACCCTAATACTAACCCTCGAACCTCCGAACCCTAATACTAACCCCCGAACCCCAATACTAAAATTAACCCCTTAAACCCTAATACTAACCCCTGAACCCTAATACTAACCCCCTAAAACCTAATACTAACCCCCGAACCCTAATACTAAAATTAACCCCCTAAATCCTAATACTAAAATTAACCCTGAACCCTAAAAACTAATTCTAACCCCCTAAACTCTAATTCTAACCACCCTAAACCCCAATACTAAAATTCTAATTCTAACACTCTATCTTCTAACTCTAACACATTAAAATTTACCTTTAGCGATGAAACGTCCCACAATGAAATATCCCTTGATGAGCTGTGGTGTGGTCAAGTGACGGTGGTGAAGCGGCTGTGCGGATGCAGCCGCGATGAAGTGTCCCATCCCCCCAAATCCCTGCTCACCAAGCCAGATTTCCATTTGCCCCTACAGATGTCTGTGCGAAGTGGGCCTACCACCCCGGACACCATGATGCCGGGTGGTGCAACTGGCGGGAGTACAATTTGCCAGTGGCAACAGAAAAGCAGAACTAAGTTTGTTAAGGGAGATCAAGAGATCCATTATTGCTACCTCATGCCTATCACATAAGTAATGTTCTGTGTGATCACTAAGCTCAGAGAGGGTTAGGAAGTTCTGACGGAGGTTTGTTGTTGTCAAAAAAGTAGGAGGTAGGAAAGGGCCAGAAAGAGACAAATAGGACGTGGGGAAGTGAGACAGACAAAGGCAGTGGGGAAAGAGACAGACAAAAGCAGGGAAGAGACTGACAAAGGTAAATGGATGTAGGCAGAGACAGATATTGCACAGGAGCCAATGGGATTCAAATCTGCAATTATTTATCTGAGCCCAGTATGTCTTATATTAAGCAAAGGCAGAGATACATGCATGTGGATTAAGCATAAAGGAAAATATACATTTACTGAACTTTGTCACAGACTAGTTAATGATATTCTATCATCAAAAGCACTTCCCTCGTACATTGGTGTTCTTCTACATACAGTTACCTATTCCTGCATAAAACACACTGTTAGCAAGGCAAATATCCATGGCATCATGGCGATGTGTAATAAGAAATAAACATTTTAATAAAGGTAAATTATTGAACATTAATATTTAAAGAACAACATAATGCTCAACCTCACTGATCCTGGAAAAAAATGCTAAACAATCATTCATTTTAACCATTTTTGCTTCTCTCCCATCAGCCTTGTGGAACTCGTAAAACTCGCTTAAACCTTTAAACTGGATTACTTACCACGTTTAAAATATTAATTGCATCATCCTGTGTGTCCAAACATTGCTGAGAAGAGGGGCTTACATTTATAACTTAGTGACGTCTTTGTGAATAGCTGTGTCCAATCAACATATGGGGCCATTGTGGAGAACTTATAAGGCTGTAGGTATTAATCTGGAGGAAATAAAAGCAGGACATGTGTTGGTCAAACAAATCCCATCAATTTCACACACATCATTTTCTTTTAAAGAAGGTATTTCCCATTCTAAGCACCAGGTTGGGAAAAACACAGCAACTTTGTTAAATGTCCCCAGGGTACAAGGATTGCTTGGTTGCATGCATGGGAAAGTTTGACTGGTTCCCACACACAGTTGCCTAATTCACCATAGCTTTATAAGAGGAGCTGCTGATTTTACCTAATTAACAAATAATAGCTGTGACCTATCTTCTTTTATGGCTCTCGAGCAAGATAGTGTACCACTTCATTGTGCCACCATATCCAGTTTGTAGAGCATTCAGAATGGGATTCCCCTATCATCTTGTCCACGGGGGTTCCTATTATGTGCTGATCACCTACTGGTTTGTGTAGGTATTAGATTTATTGGATGCTTCTCTTCAATAAGAACAGTAGGAAGCATCCCTGAGCCGGCAGGGAGATATCGTCCTCTTAATTTGATTCTGTCACAACAATCAAACTGATTCACAAAAAACGCGGAAAAAAATTTAGAAAAAGAAAACTCCTTCCTGTGTTTTCCTACAAGGATTATCAACAAATTCTACATTTTGGTTATAAAAAAAAACAACTTTCAGATTTTAGAACACAGAAATTGCATGATTTTGTCAATTATTTCTGTCGTTTATTGATAAGAAATGATCGTCCTGGTTATGGTTAATGATGATCTCAAGGGATTTACACCAAGGGAGTTGTTTATAGAACTTAGTTCTGGGGCAAAGATCTAAAAGTGATCTAAACAGTTAGACCATTCCATTGGTCTCCATGGTAAGTACTTCACATTTTGCAACTTTGACCTAGAATTGATTTTTATAAATTGTCCCTTAAGTGTCTAATTAGCTGCATTTGAAAATATCCACTGGAGAAGACACTGAGTGTACTGTGCTGGGTTAATAGTCATTTGGAAAATTGTGGGTCTCAGGAAGGCCGGGCTTGGGAGGTCAAGTGTCCTGGACACCAGAGAATGTGTCACTTACAGACTGACCTGCAATCCACGGCCCTGATTTTCATTCTCCAGTGTCAGGACCTGCGCATGAGCAGTAGCTCTGTCAGTGTGAGCAATAGTAGCACTGACACCCAACCTCGCAAGTTCCATCCATCTGCATTGCCATTGGTAGAAATTGGAAGGTATGTGAATACGAGGGGTGCCACCCAGTGGATACCTTAGTAGTAAGCAGGTAAATCTGTCTTTAGAGGAATTTTTTTTTTTTAAACGTGGCAACTCTAGGGAGTACACCTCTTTTTATTTTTTCAACAAAATTATACTAATGTATTGACAATGTCTTAAAAATGCAGCTCTCAAAAAGCAACAGTGTATCGCTTAGATTTTGTTTATATTTCGACATTAAACTTTTGTTTTTATTTCCAAAGTACAATATGGCTGCATTTCTATGGCAATGTGCGTGTTTCTGAAAAAGCAATGGAGGTTATTTGTTAATGCCAATTCTGAGGCAAAGTTGTCATGAGCAGGAACATTTTATTGGTTATACAATGGGTGAAAATAGGACGAGCAAACCAGTAGTGCCACAGGATGATAATAGGACGAGCAAACCAATAGTGCCACAGGATGAAAATAGGACGAGCAAACCAATAGTGCCACAGGATGATAATAGGACGAGCAAACCAATAGTGCCACAGGATGATAATAGGACGAGCAAACCAATAGTGCCACAGGATGATAATAGGACGAGCAAACCAATAGTGACACAGGATGATAATAGGACGAGCAAACCAATAGTGCCACAGGATGATAATAGGACGAGCAAACCAATAGTGCCACAGGATGATAATAGGACGAGCAAACCAATAGTGCCGCAGGATGATAATAGGACGAGCAAACCAATAGTGCCACAGGATGATAACATTTATAAGACGAAGAAATAATAAATTGCGTGTCCACTGAGAACCGGCAGCTAAAAAACAAGCAAAACAGAGAGCCTCAAAACTGTGAAAAATGTGCAAAAAAGAGGTGATAGCGCACAGTTCATGGACACTTGTATACAAAGAGAAAATATATATGTATTAAAATACCCTTATGGTGACCAAAAACAAACAATATTGGAAGAAAAATCGTGCATAAAAAAGTAAAAAAAACAACAGCATGTGCTTATATAATATGTATCACTGTGCAAACACTGTGCGCCTCGGGGCTGATCAGGACTTCCCACCATTTTCTAATATTATGGCTACTACTATTTGCAGTACATATTACACTAGGTGTTCTTTTGTCTATTTCCTCCAGGTACATACAGCACTAGAAGATCTGTGCTAAGTATGTTGCATTTGTATTAATGTGTGTTTGTACACAACATTGTTATATCATATTATATGCACAGTTGATTTTTTGTGTGCACAGCATTGCTATACTGTTGTATTTGCACAGTGATCCACTTCATATGAGCACACACTGTTGCTCTTTTTCTTTTTTTGCACTTTTTTATGCACTATTGTCTGTTTTTTGGTCACCATAAGGGTATATATATATATATATATATATATATATATATATATACATATGTCAATTCTCTGCAATTCCCTCTTACATGAAGAACGCCCTTACTGTTTACAAGAGAAATGAGAGGAAGATAATAAAGACATTTTTTGTGTTTTTTTTAATGCTGTTGTTCATGTCAGCCATACCACTGACCAATAAAAAAAAGTAAGACGGCAGCCGCATCCACTGGATTCGGCTGCCGGAAAAAAAGAAGAAAAAAAACCACTGCAACCGTAACGTCACATCCGGTGACTGTGTTTCCCTCCTCCGTGCAGGAGGGAAAAAAAGACGGTGGTTAATGAAGAAGCCCAAACCTAATACTTTAAACTATAAATATTTGCCACATAATATGGTTCCCCTAATGCTTACCTTTTATCCTGATCTGATGTTCTGGAACAAACAACTTACCTATCAATCTTCAGTATGTTCTGTGCTCCTTCTTGTACTACAGTGCCGACATCTTGTGTTTCTAGTTGGTTATATGAACATATTTATTCACATTCATTCCTGCATCGCTGTCATTACATTACATTAACATTTATTTATATTCCGCCAACAATTTACTGTGCTAAGCACAGAGCGTAAAGGAGGGCTACATACTGAATTAGACAGATAAATGAGGTAGAGAGCCCTGCTTGCAAGTTTACAATCTAGAGAACCTAGTTCACTTTAGCACTCGTATTTACATACACATTTGCATTTATATTTGAAATTTCCTTTCACAAATATATTCCTCCCTTCCATTTCACATGATTGACAGACAGGCACTCCACTAGGAGCGGCCGAGGGTCACCGGACTGTCTAAGTGAAGCAGAAAAAAAAGATTCACAAAACGATTTCTCCTATGTCTTTTTTTTTTTTCTTCGAAAAGACTATATGATATCTTTATAATGGTACGAGCCAGCATACTGCTCTGCAGGCAAAGGGAGTGGACAATGGGAGTGCATATAGCCTACCCTAGGTACAAGCAGGGAAGCACCATGCACAAAGCCTGGGGAGGGGGTACAACGCTCCTGGGGTTCACACAGGGGAGAATCAAATGAAATTGCTGATCTCCTGGAGGCCACAAGCCTCCCTGAACTTCCTATGTGCAGAGGATATTTTGGGGGATGTATACAGTGATCCCTGTATACATCATGTGCAGCCCCAAGTTAGGAGATTTGGAGCTAAAGACAATTGGGGCTACACATGATGTATACAGGGATCACTGGGAGCTGCAGAGTTACTGTATGCTGAGCCTACAGGAAAGAATGTAACCCCGCCCCCAGACCTGCACAGGTAAATTGCTGCTGCAGTGGCAGGAGCTGCTCTGCTAGATCTTAACCCTGAGGATCAACAGGGAACTTGAATATGGACCACAATCTTTCAGGAACAGTACTAGAGGTGATGCAGCAGCTGTCAGTCCCACATGTCAACTCCCACTCACTTTTTCCTCCAACCAGGACATCACAAGGTACAGTGTGTACACTTTGGCATTTGCATGTATCTGTGACTCTGCATGTGTGTGTATGTATTTGTGTGTGTAACTGTGTGTGTATATGTGAGATAGAGAGAGTGTGTGTGTATATGTGAGAGAGTGTGTGTATATGTGTGAGTGTGTATATGTGTGTGAGAGAGTGTATATGTGTGAGAGGGACTGTGTGTGTGAGTGTGTTTGTGAGAGTGAATGTGTCTGTGAGAATGGATGTGTATGTGTGGGAGACAGTGGCGTCTCGAGGGGGGTGCAGGGGGTGCGGACAACACCGGGTGACACCTCCAGCAGGGGCATCCCCCCGCACCACATCATGCTGCTTAACTTTTTTTTTTCTTCTGGCAGCCGCATCCACTGGATTCGGCTGCCGTAAAAAAGAAGAAAAAAAACCACTGCAACCGTAACGTCACATCCGGTGACTGTGTTTCCCTCCTCCGTGCAGGAGGGAACACTACACGGAGACGTCCGGGACTGCACGGGACACGGAGCAGCAGCCAGGTAAGTGATGGGGAAGGGGGGAGGAGGGAGGAAGAAAACAAGCACTGGAATGCTACAATATTACTGATATCTGACTGGCACAATATTACTGGTATCTGACTGGCACAATATTCCTGGTATATGAATGGCACAATATTACTGGGCTCTGAATGGCACAATATTACTGGGCTCTGAATGGCACAATATTACTGGCATCTGAATGGCACAATATTACTGGCATCTGAATGGCACAATATTACTAGGCTCTGAATGGCACAATATTACTGGTATCTGAATGGCACAATATTACTGGGCTATGAATGGCACAATATTACTGGGCTCTGAATGGCACAATATTCCTGGTATCTGACTGGCACAATATAACTGGGCTCTGAATGGCACAATATTCCTGGTATCTGACTGGCACAATATTACTGGGCTCTAAATGGCAAAATATTCCTGGTATATGAATGGCACAATATTACTGGGCTCTGAATGGCACAATATTACTGGGCTCTGAATGACACAATATTACTGGTATCTGAATGGCACAATATTACTGTTATCTGAATGGCACAATATTACTGGGCTCTGAATGGCATAATATTGCTGGTATTTGAATGGCACAATATTCCTGGTATCTGGATGGCACAATATTCCTGGCATCTGAATGGCACAATATTCCTGGTATCTGAATGGCACAATATTACTGGTATTTGAATGGCACAATATTCCTGGTATCTGAATGGCACAATATTACTGATATTTGAATGGCACAATATTACTGGTATTTGAATGGCACAATATAACTGGTATCTGAATATCACAATATTACTGGCATATGAATGGCACAATAATACTGGCATATGAATGGCACAATGGTATTGGCATCTGGCACAATAATACTGGCATATTAATGGGCAAATTGGCTGTGGCTTATTAATGACAAAATTATACTGGCATATAATTGGGCAAATTGGCATTGTCATTGTTTTAGAATTGTACAATTGTCACCTCGTGGGGCTCCTGTGTGTTGCATAATTAATGGCGGTCCCATGTGTGCATAATTATGGGGCGCTTGTGTGTGACATATTTATTGGGCCCCATGTGTGGCATAATTAAGGGACTCTTTTGTGTGGCATAATTAAGGGATTCTTTTGTGTGGCATAATTATGGGGCACCTGTGTATGTGTGGCATAATTATGGGGCACCTGTGTGTGTGGCATAATTAATTGGATAGAAGTAAGGCATAAATAGTGGGGCTCTGGTGTGGCATAATTTATGGGGCTTGGTGTGGCATAATTTATGGGGCTCTGGTGTGGCATAATTTATGGGGCTCTGGTGTGGCATAATTTATGGGGATCCTGTGTGTGGCATAATTTATGGGGCTCCTGTGTGTGGCATAGTTAATAGGCCATCTAACTGGCATTACTAAGGAATCTGTTTGGCATTGTATTGGAGAAAATCCAGGGGGGTGACACCATGAGTTTCTGCACCGGGTGACACCAACCCTAGAGACGCCCCTGGTGAGAGACACTATCTGTGTGTATGTGGGAGAGTGACTGTCTGTGTGATTGTGTGTGTGGATGCTTGTGTGATTGTGTGAATGTGCTGTTTTCTGGCTCCTAAATGTTTTTGTAGGCTCCTAAAGCTAAATCAAATTTGCCAAACCATGTCATATAGTTACCGGGGCTTTACAAATATTTGTATATTTTAGGAGCTAGACCAAACCAGGAGTGAATCTGGTTATTTTTAGGAGCTAGGAAAATGGTGCTTGTAAAACCCAGAAAAGTTAAGGAGCCCTGGTTCAAACAGTCTAGCAATTTCATTGTTATCAACTTGATTGGTACTGTGTGCTATTTTATACAGTGTCCTTTCTACTAAACATAATGAAGCAATGTATAAATATAGTGCTCCTAATATTGCAAATTCCCTACTCCGTAATCCCAAACAACCCAGTTGTTCTGGACTAAAATTCATATGATGCACAACCAGCCAAATGGTTGGTTGAGCATCATGGGAACTGCAGCCCACAACAGCTGGGTTTGAAAGGTTAGTCATCAATGCCCTACAGCCAACTATAATAATTGCAAACATTTTTGCAATTATTAAAGTTGACTCTAGGTCAGGGGCAGGCAAACTGCGGCCTTCTAGCTGCTGATGAAGAACATCTCTCATAATACTCTTTCAGCTAAGTGGCTGGCAGAGTTGTATGGGAAATGTAGTCCTGTTGCCAACCCCTGCTTTAGGTCATTGATTACAAACCAAGTTTGCTACCAGTGGAATGTTGTTGCCTATATGTGTAATGGGGTACAGTTGGTGCATCATGTGCTATTTTTCACACTGCAATTTTGTCTGGCTCCTACCTTTTTGTACTGGCTCCTGGATCTGAGTTAAATTTGCCAAGCCCTGGATTATATTATTTACTTGTGACATAAGACCAGGCCTGGTTTTACCTGGATTTTAATATGTCTGCGGCTGGCAGCCTTTGTGTTAATAGATGGATAGCAATCAATGGACTGTTTTGGCTCCACTTTTGCCACTTTGACCAGAATTTGCTTTTTATATACAGACCCCTACATGTGTTCATATCTGTCTTATCTATAAATAACATACTCTTGAAATGTGCTTTAAAATGCACGGTTTTCCCTTCTATGAACAAGAATATAATTACATGATGTTGGGGTTATGGGGCTGGTATAAAATTATTTCCAGGGCTGGCTTTTCTTCCCAGGCCCTGAACATGATATAAAACAGGCCTTCAAGAGATTGTAGCAGAAGATTCTAGATTCTGATGTCAGAGTGGGAATCTACAGAAACCACTCACCACAGAGTATTGCAAAGCTAAGTAGTGTATGCCTTCCTGATAGGGTGGGCCTTCGTAAAATATCACCCATGCTATTGCCTCCATAGAGTTAACATTCTGCCTGAGCAAAATTTTTACCGCCCTGCTGGTATAATACCGATTGGCTGACAACCCTACCTCAGGAATCAGTCCTGACAAGAATGCAACTTGGTCCATTAGCAAATAATTAATGTTCAATACTAAGCCAACCAAATTAAAAGAATGTATTTGTATCAAAAAATATGTTCTGTAGATTCACATGCCTATCATCTTACATACGTCCTTCAAAAAATAATTAGTTTGTTTACTCTGAAATTTGTGAAATGTATAATAAAAAAAAACGATCAGGTGAAAAATCAGTAAAAAAAATCTGTAGAAAAAGTTGCAATACTTAAAGGTCGACAAGATAGAGAGAACGGCAGGGAGTCAAGATGGGAATTTCGAAGTAGCCGAGTTGAAAAAAATTCTCCAATGCAGCTGAATAAGAGATTATTTCCAAATTTAAGTTTGAAATTCCCGTCTCAATTCTCTGCAAGTCTCTCTTTATTTAATAATTGTAATATATTCATAGTCAGATTCTATATCATGCATTTCCTAGGTGCAGGAACTTTGACATTACCATGACTGTCAGATAATAAGTACAGCGTTGAAAGTGGCCATTTTTAAAGCAGTCACTGTGAAGATGAAACGTGTTTTGAGTGAGGATTTAATTGTTAACACAAGAGATAAAGCAGAGGTTGGAAAAGTAATAGTAGTTTAATACACAGGATATAAAACCTTATATCAAATAATAACAGACTGCATGTTATATTTCTTAGTCATGGGCATCCTTTGAGTCTTAATTTGAGAGTTTGCCAGTATCTAGGTTTATTCTCTGCGATTTCCCACATGCCTCTTCCTTTAACTTGCAGAGTTATTTTCGACTTTCGATGAGAGCATGAGTGAATTTCTCCCGTCAGGGCGTCTGCCTTTTCCTGTCTTAGAAATGTTACCTTAATTTATGAAATGAATGAATTTCTATTAATATTGTGCCAGGTACAGAGAATGTTAAATCCCTTGGTTTCTTTAGAATAAAGGGCATTGAGTCTTCCAAGATACCTTTTTTTTCATCTGTGGACTACATGACTAGTGATGAATAAACTGCATATCAATAGTATGGTGACAAATGGTAAATAAACATGAAAAAGTCAATGTTCACCCCCTGCACCTTTCACAGAGGATTGTTCCAGGCTGGAAAAAAAACATTTTATGCTTTAAAATTAGTATACATATATTTCAGTTTTATTTTGTTGCAATACTTACTGTCACGAACCACCGTGACTCTGGGAAAAGTATGTTAAACTTTGTAATAGCCAGTGTGTCCCCATGTTTCCCCGGGTTTAATACCGCCCCAAAAGGTCAGATCACTGTGTTTTCGCTGCCCCCTGATGCCAGACTCTCCAGACCAATTGGAAAAGGTAAGCACCCATTTCATTGGCCAGGAGTTTAAAAGTCCCCAAAGTTAAAAGGATTAAAGGGACCCAACTATGGCCTCAGCCCCGATTGGTTGCTACTTACCCTAGTGTACTCTCATTGGTTTCCTCCCCTGACTTTCACCAGGTTTAATTGTATTATCCTTTGTTTAAAAGTTAATTCCTTTAATTGTATTGTCAATCTCCCCTGTTCTCAAGATGCTTTACTGTATAAATGTGCTGTCTTGTCCACAATAAATTGTTCTTGCTGTGAAATCCTTGGTAGCCGTGTCTACTTCTGGGAATTGCTACGAATGACTTATTACTAAGGGGTGCTGACCAGGGAGCTGACAATCGATTGCGAAAGATTGAGGGCTGAGGAGATATTGAACCCGCAAACGAGAATTATCATCTGGCTACTGAGCCTTCTCGTTACACTTACCTTGAAAACGTACTTATTAATGAGGATTGAGCCTCTCACCGCGATATCGCCAGCTCTGTGCAAAGTAATTGGTGCCACATAGCATCCAGTGGTGGATGCTTCATATGTGCTAGGCGTGCGCCGAGCAGAGAGCACACAAACCCCAGAAATACATCCGAAGGACGACGCTGCGTTGAATTGCTGTTGCTGAATTCAACGCATCGTCATCTTTCAGATGTAACAACGTCTTTTGGGTATTTCCAGGGATTTGTGTGCTGGCTGTTCTCAACACACAAACCCCCGGAAATACCCGAGAGATGTCGTGCTTACGAGTGACAGGCTGGCAGCACGCCTGTCACTCAGGGGCACGATACGCCCCTGATAGCATCTCCTGTGAGCCAATATGAGGGCTACTACAATGTCTCTCACATTCAGATGTATACTGCACATGTCAAGGTGTCCGTGATATGACATCATCAATGTGACCACTGAGAGATGGATGCATTGGTGAGCTAATGAGTTATTCTGATGGAACAGGTTATCTTGTAATGACAACCAAAGTAGGACAAGGGCTAAGGATTAACGGTATGCTTTCTCGTGGGTGGATAATGGATATTTATAAAGAGTGGTTCTAAAAGTGGAGCAATCACCACAGAAACTAACAGAATGTTCTTGCTGATTGCTTTAGAACTTTGCCTCCGATTTCACCATTATGAATAAACGTCCACAGTTGTCTTTTGCTTGTTTATTATAAAGAGGTTTTAACACCTGTGCTGTAAAGAGATGACCATCTTGGTTTTTAGTGGGTGGGGAGGAAATGTTGTACATTGAGGGTGGGAGGATGGTTAATGGTTCCTAAACTCATTCTGGCTATAAGAACAAGTGTTTTGTTCCACATTTTTCACCTGCGTTCAGGGATTTCAGTAACAAAAACTATCTTTTGAGAAAGATCTATGAGAGATCTTTAGAGTTTCCTGTCAGCTTTAATAGCACTTGTTCCATGATCTAAGCTACAAAATGAGGTGCACCCTGTCAGTGCTTCTAGAAGATGATGTACGATTAACACATTTCTTTTTTTCTACCCCATCTTTCTTGTTCTCAGGAGGAGGATATATAACTCAGTTTCTGGCTGCCTTCGGAGCATGAACTCATTATTCTTTGAATTACACAGTGTTTAAACAGGCCTCATCTTCTACTAAGTAGGTGGAGATATGCGAGGGAGATGGATGACAAGCAGATGGATCTGATGTGGGTTAAAGGCTCATAAGATTCATGTGTTTCTAAGGCAATGCATAGCCACAGGAATCTGGATAGAAGAAAAAGAGAAAGAGACGTTCGGCAATAACAGGTTGTTTTTTTAAAATTCCAGTACAGATTTCTAAAATAAGAGGTAATGTTCACAGAAAAAAAAATGTTCCTTGTTCGCCAGCAAAACTGTGCTTAGCATTATGAGCAGATGAAGTGCACAACAGCGGCAGAGAAATATCAGATATATGTTCAAGTATATAATTGGGTCTGCTTTCTTAAAGGACAACTGAGGACACCTAAAGGAGCCCTCTTTGCTAGCACAATCAGGTGCTGCCATGTTATTTAGAATTTTAGGTCAGGTGATGGGATCTATCTGACCCAAGATTCTAAACAATATGGCCGCCACTGATGGTGCTAGACAAGCAAAGAGGGCTCAATAACATACTTTATGTGCATTCTTTCATTAAAGCATTTCTATTAAAAATATCTACGCTGGATTCAATCTTTCAGTTGAACTTAACAACCTTGATTATAAGATGACCCCCCCAAATTTTGGATCTTAATTGATGAAGAAAAATAAAGAGCCTAACTGTAGAAACAAAATGCTATTTAAGCTGTTTTTCATTTTTCATTTTATTTTTATTGTATTCACATTCTAAAAATGTTAGAATGTATTTCTTGTTCTTAATTCCTTCTTCTCTACCCCCTCACTCCAGTTCTTCTGCTCATCTTTCATTATTGCCCCATTGCAAAATATTGGACCCACAGGACTTGCACCACATTGCAGCACACACAGGATCTATTTCACCTACTCTTCTTCCCCCTGCACCATATTGCAGCACCCATAGGACTTTCCCCTACACCACACTGACAAAAGAATAAAAATGTGCAAACCAGCAGTGCCACAAGTGTACAAAATAAATCAGAAACAATTTGTATATATTAATTTAAGGTCCACTGAGAACTGGCAGCTGAAGTTAAACAACAGACAGCTTCAAACTGTATGGTTTAAGTAGAGAGAAAAGGGGATACTCCAGCGCACAGTGCATAGATACTTAAATTATACCCATAAAATGCGATGTGGTGACGCACTTAAAAAATATCCATATTAAAAGTGACTGTTGTGTTGAAAATACAAACATACAGAACCTCACCACACTGCAGCACTCACTGGACCTGCCCCTGCACACACTGATTTGCCCCTGTACGCAAAGGACTTTCCATTGCACCCACCAACTTGCTTTGCTTCCTGGTGTCTAGTCGGGGTGCTACGATGCTGCCAAGAACACTGGGAGGACACATGACAAAAATACCTTGTCCTTTATTAGAGCAAATACAATGGAATCTAGACAGTTAGAAAATTATGTGTATAGACTACAATGTAGATCTTTGATCTGTGTGTCTACTCAAAGACAAAGAATGACATGTGGAAGAAAAGGTATATAAGATAAAACATCTATACTATACAAAATGAAATAAAACTCACAAATAAAGTGTTCAATAGAGACTAGCTCTAATGCAAAAAGAGCATGTATGTGTGGTCGGGTTATAGTCACAATACTCAGCAACAGCAGGCTGGAAAGTGGAAAAAGCCCAAAAGCAGCCCCCCAAATCTCCAGAGGTGAGAGCTTGGGTAAAGTGCAGTAACCACAGCTGTGCAAGGGTTAAAGTATCGCCTCAGGCGCTCTGTGCAGGAACCAAAAACGACTTTTAAACACAACTTGACATACAACAATGTTAATATATAAGGACTCACTGCCCTACGCATTTCATTGGGAACCTAACTTCATCAGGCAACATAAGTGTGTAACTCCTGGCCTAATACAAAGAAAGCTAAGCTAAATACCTCCTACAGACCAACTGCTGTCCAGAACTTCCTTATGGTAATTTTCAGCAGCTGCCGTCCATACCTCACCTTCTTCCACATGTCATGCTTTGTCTCGAAGGACAGACACAGATCAAAGATCTACTCAGAATCTACAATGTGATCCAATAGTATGGGTGTGGCCTCTCTTGCTGCTTATCTTTTGTGCTGGATTGGAGGAGTCCCTGGAGAGCACATAAAGGGAAGTATTGCCTTCTATTATTGTTTTTGTGTCATTTCATACAGGATACGTATCTGTTTATACAGTAGCAGTGTATACAGTGCTGTATTTACCGCGAGGCATAGGGCGGCAAATTTTAGGGGGGCGCCCCCCAGCACTGAAAAAAAAAAACAAAAAAAAAAAACCCCGGCCCTTTAAAAAAAAAAAAAAAGACCGCACTTGCAGGAAGAGACGGAGGTGAGAGGGGATCGGAAGATCCCCCCTCACCATCGCTCTGCCTGCCAGGCTGCACGGGGAGCCGAACAGGCAGCACAGAGAAACCTCCGTGCTGCCTGTTCGGCTCCCCATGCAGTGTGACACGGAAGTGCCGACAGTCACGTGACGGGCGCGCTGACGTCATACGCACGCCCGGTCACGTGACCTGTCGGCACAATCGCCGGGGAGCCGAACAGGCAGCATGTAGGGACCATGCTGCCTGCCACTAGCCACCAGGGAAAGGTAAGTGCTGATGGGAGTGTGTGTGATGGGAGACAGTGTGTGTGACTGAGTGTGATGGGAGTCAGAGTGTGTGTGATGGGAGTAGGAGTGTGTGACTGAGTGTGATGGGAGTAGGAGTGTGTGACTGAGTGTGATGGGAGTAGGAGTGTGTGTGTGATGGGAGTATGAGCTTGATGTGAGTCTGAATGTTATATGTGATGTGGGGTGGGGTCATGAAATGGAGGTGATGGGGCATGTCTTAGGTGTGTAACGTGGGTGTGCAGCTTGGGTAGGGGGGTGCCCGGATTTTCTCTGCCTAGGGCAGCACAAAATCAAGATACACCACTGAGTGTTTATAAAGTAAATGGGTTTAGCACATGTACAGTGCCTCACTCCCCAGGATAATGACAGCTCATCACATTCTGCTCCATTAAGGGGGGGGGGGGTAATCATCAAACCTAAACAGATTTTTAGTATTTTTAGTATTGGTGGGAACGAAAGCGAAGGGAATCGTTCAGCAATGCCACTTTAAAGCTATAACTGCCCATGTTTTGTGTATTTTTAGAATCAGTAGAAGAAAAAGAATACACTATAATTAAAAGGACAAGTTTTCTTAACCTTGTTTCCGAAGAGGAAGCAAGGGTGGAAAAAAAAAGTCATGTCCATTCTCAGAAGTGTATCTTTAGAGAAACAAGCAGGTTTACTCTCCTCTGTCTCAGACCTAGTGAAAGTCCCCTCTGTTGATCCCCTTTAAAAACAAGGGTCTGTTTCTGCAATACCAAAGAGACAGTTGCCAACCATGCAAAGAACTACCAGTCAAATGATAAAGTAGGATGTATTATCCAAAGTACATGCTAGTTTATCCTCATACTAGGCACATTTTTCACTTATGCTTCTATATTAAAAGCACATGTGAAAAGAAAAAAATGTACTTGTTCTTTAACCCCTTCCTGACGCTAGGACATTCTACGCCATCCTGATTTTAGTGTCTAAAAGACGCTAGGATGGCACAGAACGTCCTAGCGTTAAACAGCTCATCCCAGCTCCCTGCGATGAGCTGTGCTCGGATCCCACTGCAGGGACTTACAGCGGGATCCCACCCGTCAGATGTGGTCACTCAAGCCAGGTAAAATGTAGCTGATGCTCAAAACCCTGGTCAGGTCTCTGCCATTGTGTTCCTGCCTACTGATCACCTTGCGATGGGTGGCCAGGAACAAAATATGGTGTTTTGGTGTTTGAGTCGTCGGGGACGCAAGCACCATGCGTCACAAAGAGGTTAAAGCTGGGTGCAGGATGAAAACTTCCCTGAAATAAAAAGTTAGTCTGGGTACTCAATTAATTAGAGAAATGACAAAATAGGTTTGTACCTGGACAATGTCTAGTTAGGTCAGTGAGTTGAAACAGTCATCTCAAGACATAAGACATAAAGGCCAAAGACTAGGTGCAATAGTGAGACAGCTCCCAGTAAGACAGTTCTGAGAAATAAAGTAGGGAAAAAGAGAGACCGCATCTTCTAAAAGACAAAGGTATTAGAGAGACACAAATATTGAAGAATGACAGAAGAAGAGAAATAGATAAGAGAAATAGAGTGCACACACAAATGTCTTAAATATACTAATCTTGATAGAGGAGTTCTTCCTGCACAGCAGATTAAGAGGTGAGAGTATCCGACTGAACCACAGCACAGACACCAACAGCACCATCTGCTGACTGGATGCAATATGGTACAAATTATAAGCCCAGCCTGCCTATGGCAGCACCTTTGAATTTTCAGTCTGACTAACCCTGACTTATTAGCAACTATTTTATGCCATATAATTAACAGCTTCATATTTGTACCTAACCAAGCTAATTTTGTTCAGTATTGTATAGACTGAATACATCAACATTTCCAGGTAGTATAGGAATGGCTTGTTTCTGGACAGGAGATTGCATGGGACAGTTTTGTTTTCTGGATACTGCTTTCAGACCATCTATACTTCATTATGATTTAGTTTGCGCTGAACAAATGATTGGATAAAACAGTATCTATATTACACAGTATAACGTATTTTAATATGAAAGGAGGAATCGGATAAGCAACACATTTAGCAGCAAACATGACAAATGATCACTCATTTTGAAGGTTTATTTGTAGCTTCAGAAATGGATATTGCCAGGTTTTCCAAATCTAGGATGCCATTTTTCCCAGTGAGCCTTGCTATATAATAGTAATTCCTGGAATCTGAAAAGGCACACTATTTCTTCTGCCATTCTTCCTTTTCTTTCCTTTCACGGATAACTTCTTTCAAATAGGGCTCAAGGTAGGCAACATCCTGTCAAGAACGACATATATTAAACATTAGCAAACAATCACCGTGCTATATTCTAAATTTAAGGAGAAACAGGTTTAATATACATTTAATATACTTATTCATTTAATCAAGGGGCATCATATAAATCACATCCAGTTATAGGACCAGATAAACCATGACAGTAGAAAACCAAGATTATGACATTGGACAGCACCTTCTCATTAACAAAACTACTTGGAATAATAGTAGATAACTACTGCAATGTTAAACAAGTGAAGATATTCAAGATGTCTGAGATGCCACCTACTTATAAATCGTGCACTTTTCACGAAGTTCCATTACCCCACACATTTGTTATGCATAAAAAAAAGGTTGAGGCCCCCCCCCACCAAAAAAACACAAATTGTCATATGTGGGAATATTTCTACATAAACCTCTAGATCACTGATTAGGTAGGACAAAGACCAAGCATAATAGATGGTCCAGTTGACTAACATTTATATCTATTGGATGAGGTTGTGTGCAGACCAATCACTTGGATACATTAAGCTTAAATTTTTTTTAAAAAAATACAATAATAAATGGCGGTGATCATTTAAATCGCAACAATTAGATGGGTTCAGCCTCTTCTATCAGCTGGGCTCATGGCTTCCTAACCACAGAAATACGAGCTGCAGTAGTCGCAGTTATTAAAGGAATATTTTCCAGCCACCAAGAAGCAGCCACAATTTAAACAGACCACTCTTAAATCAAGCCTCTAGAATGCTATACACCTCTTACCTCTTCATATTTTGTCCACTGGTCTTTTGGGAGGACTGCCTGTGTAATGTTAAGGTTCAGAGCCCTCTTAATGCGAAAAATTCTGTCGTTATAGAGATTTTCCGGAAGTCGTTTTAGCGCCTCTTTGACGTCTTCGGTTTCATAAAATGTATCATCTCGCATTAACCCTATCAAAAATAAACAATACATACACAATAAGATAACACATTAAAAAGGCATCAAATTGCCACAAAATAAAAAAATCAACACAAATTACAACTTAAGTATTTGGCAGATGCCCTTTAAAATGTCCTTAGATGAGTTTTTTCAATGTATTCATATTTTATTATTTTTTTTTATAGTAAGTTATATATGATGGAATTGATAGAAAGCCTTTTTTATGGTGATAAAAAACAGAATTTGTGTGGGTACATTAAACTGAAAAGAGGTTAAATCACACCTAAACACAAACACCACAGAAATGTTAAAATAGCCATTGTCACGAAGGGCACAAAAATGACAAAACATTCCTGTCACTAAGAGGTTAACCAAGGGCATGACCAATCCCAGGAGCCATTGGAATTAAAACTCTTCTGAATGGTGTTCAATTCTTATTAAAGCCATTTTTATTTCTTTTTTGTAAACTAAATTTAACAAAATCAGGCATTTCCCAATATTAGGATATTGTGTGCGCTTCAATTTTTACAGGAAATTACAACAATGGATCTAACAAAGACGACAAGTCTCAAGAAACTAAGAAAAGCAGTGATTTCCTGCTTGCTGAATTACGGAATATATATTTCTGGATGTTCCACAAAGTATATACAAACCTACCAAGTTTGTTGAATCCAGCGGCATTATAATACCACTTACGCAGGCCGTCCAATAAACGCCCAGATGATGCAACTGAAAGAGAAAAGAAACAACATATATGCTGTCATAAAAGGAGAAACCACAGACTTAAAAAAATATTTCTCTTAATGTATTCATTTGCTTGTAATTATGCCAACACAATATAAAGAGGTTTTTTTTAACCTTTGTTAGTCTCAACATCATCAGTATAAAAAAATGTATAGGTGGCAGCGTCCCTCATCTTTTTGTTTAATACCATTTCTTTCCCTTTGCATCACCCAACGATCAATTTTATAATTGATTATAAAACATGTCAGTGTGCTAGAGAGTTGTTTTTGAGCTCACATAGTCACTTTCAGCTAGAAGTATCAAACATCCAACTGAAGAAAATGTAATGCAATAAAAAGTTTGGTCAAGTACATCAACACTTTAATATAAGTGATAATCATGAGTATACCTATGTGGCGTAAAAGCCTGTGGGGTTTTCAGGAAGTCATGAGTAATTTCTCATACGTACACATGACTGTGTGCTTCAAGCTCAAAGCATAAAGAAGATATAATTGATAGCGAGATCTTGAATAGATAGCATGGAGTGAGTTTAACCATAATGGTCTATCACTCCAGTCTAGGAAGAGCCTGCACTCAGCTATATCTCCGATAACTAGTAGTAACAAATTAATACCATGTGTCTTTTTTAATCCTAAGGGTTTTGTTTACCTGTTGTACAGAGTTGCAGCATGTTACCACTTCTATTACAAAAGGATGAGTCCCGTAGCTATATCACACTGTTTGAATTTAATAAATGCCAAGTATGCTAAGCCATTACATTAGAACGTTAAGTTCTAATTTGCACCCTTTAACCCTTCACTTCAAGAAGCGTAGAGCAACACCTAGTTCATTCCCATGGCTCTTAAAGGGATAAGGGAAAATACCATAATGTACCTTAGGGCTTTACAAATCTCACAAGTAATGTCTGCTAATATACCTTATGCTGGCTGTTAAATGTTAATTTCTTTATATACAACTGTATAGTGAGTACCATTTCCCTGGCTCCTAGAAAGAGGTAGACAGGAGCCTAAAGTCTACAGGTATTTGTCAAGCCCTGATACTGTACAGTAATATAGCAGTGATGGCTAACCTTGACCACTCCAGCTGCTGTTGATTTCAAAGCCCATAATAGCTGTAATACCCAAGGTTAGCCATGATCAATGCTAATAAAAACCATTACCCCAAAGGCCAACTGCACAGGACAATAAAAGGTCAAGTGAGTTACATTCAGGGGACAGTATAATATACAATTTTGAACTATATAAGAAGAAATGTTACATGGTATAATGAATGGTTCTCAATCATAGCACATCGTGCAGATCCTCAGTAGTATGAAGATGCCTTGCTTCCACAGCCCAGGTCACTTAGAGGACATGGCAGGTCAGCGAGGTCCCCGCTCATTACAATTACAGTAGAGTAATATGGAGTGAGGCAGCTGTAACACGTTACACTAGCTGCACCCTACATGGAACTCTATACCCCGAGTATACCGTAAAAACATAATCCTTCTCTCTTGTCCTTACCTGGTGCCCTGGCCGCCATGTCTCCACAGTCTGCGTAGAAAGACGTCTGACGTTCGTGTTTCACGTCACACAGCGTAACCCGCGAGAAGGGCGGAAGTTGATTGAGGTACTGGCGGAAACGCAGCAGTGTTTGCGCTGGTTATGTCTTCTCTTCGTGATGGTTCTTGTCTGTGACGCTCTTTGCTTCTTTTACTGCTACTTGTAATAGACGGTGCTCATGTGTGACAGCTGTCATCTGGCACTACAGCGAGGGACAACACAGAGGCGTGCCAGTAACATGATAGCACACCTCCCAACATTTCATATGGCCAAAGAGGGACACTTTTATTTTGGGGGTAGTGACTGAGGGTATGGCTATGGGCAGAGCGTTACTGGGACTCCTGAAATGACTTTATGGCTATTTGATAGCAATTTATGTCATTTGGTAAGTTATTTATAAATAGTATTTTATCTACCAAAAATAATATATAAAACCAAAACAGAGACTGTCCCTACTAAATAGCGACACTTGGGAGGTATGTGATAACCCCCTTATAACAGAAGCCGCAGTCACAGGTGTCAGATGTGTTTTATTAACACCCCTTCCAAAGCACCAAACCCGCGTCTTTGTGTTCCTGGATCGGGAGCCAGGAACACACGAGCACGGACCAAATCAGGGTCTTTATGGTCCCTGCCGATACGTTGTGATGTCATTCACGCAGGGATGTCGGAAATTTAGCCGACGCTCATTTTGAGCGTTGGTTAAATTTTTTATGTCAGATTGGCCTCATCTGACACTGTGGATCGGATCCACAGCACAGCTCATCACGGCGAGCTGTTTAATGCAGGACGTTCTACGACGTCCTGCAGGTTTTTTCAGTAAAATGTAGCCGGCGCTCACTTTGAGCATCGACTCCATTTTGTATGTCAGAATGAGGCCTCTCAAAGTGGCCTCACCCGACAGTGGAGACCTCGCTGCAGCGGAATCCGCACACATCTGTTTAATTCAGGACGTTCTACGCGTCCTACTAGCCTCTACGCATAGAATGTACTACAAGGGGGAAGGGGTTAATAACAGATATTGCACCTGTTTATACATAAGCAAGCTTAAGACCCGCGAAAACAGAGTAAATCAGGTACACAATAAAATGTCCTCTCTACAGGCTTAGGTGTTCTTGAGATATAACATTGAAAAGTAAAGAATGGAAGAACATCCAGCATGTAGGCAAAATCCAAATAACCCACTGTGACTAGAAATGCAAGTAAAAAAATATTGTGCTTTAATAGCAACTTACATTTAGTGGCTCATCCGAGGGTTACCCTCAATCACTAAATGTAAGTTGCTATTAAAGGATAATATTATTTTACTTGCATTTATAGTCGCAGTGTTTTATTTGGATTTTGCCTCCACCTGTTTATACATTTTTTACACACTTTTTTTGTGAAATTACAACTCCACACACAGGTTAACATTGATTTTTAGTGCAATTTCAGGAGCCACAAATAGTGCCTTAGTGCAATTTCTGTGAGTGACACCTTTATATATCTGTGTTTTAACCCTTTAAGGACCAGGGATTTTCCAAGGCCAAGGACCAGAGCGTTTTTCAATTTTTAATATGAGGTTTTTGAAACATAATTTTCCTCTCTCTCATTTAACGCACCCATACAAGTTATATGTTCTTTTTTTATAGGACAGTTAGAGCTTTCTTTTGATACCCTATACATAAAAATTATTTACATTTTAGTATTAAAAAATACATATAAAAGAGGAAATTTTGGGGGGGAAAAGTTTTTCCCCATTATTTTCCCAATAATAAGCTACACAACTAGTGCAACAACGCTAACCCACTTATCCCACCTAATTAACTAACTAATAAAAAAGAAAAATATTGGTTCCCAAACCCCCTAAACAAAAAAGACAGAAAAAAAAGAGTGCGATGTCAAATCCATAGAAATCACACAACAGGCATGCAGGGGTTAAATTTTATTAAATAAATATATTAAAATTACCTTTATTTATTTAAAAAACTTTATAAATTTAAAAAAATTGTAAAAAAAATAAACTAAATGAGGGCCATAAAGTGGAAGGAAACTGATCACAGTTACAAACTGTGATCAGCATTGAAAGGGTTGATTTTTTTTTTTACCTCTGTGTATGTTTTTTATTTATTTATACTTACAGGTCACTCTCTGTGCTTCACTATAAGAATGTGAAGCACAGAGAGTGAATTAGAGGCAAAGTCAGTGTGTGAACACACTGACTTTGCATCTAATTTGCATGTTATCGCGGTGATCACTCAATCACCGCGATCACATGCCCGGAAATCCACCGATCGAGTCCAGGAGCTTTGCCTCGGGTGCGAGGCTTAGTCCTGGACCCGTTGCAGACTAGCTGGCGGTGCACACGGAGCGCACCGCCGGCTAAACTGCATGACGAGTTAACTCGTCATAAGGTCGCTAATGCTGCTGCTCTTATGACGAGTTAACTCGTCATAAGGTCGCAAAGGGGTTAATGATTGAGATCATGTCCTCCCTTATACAGGGTCTAATTCAATGTTTACAATTTGTAAATACATAAGTCTAAATAATGTTTAAAATTATTTCTTTACAAAATGTATAATGTGACAGCGAAATTTTAAAGTGGACTAAATGACAACAATCTTAAAGGGGGCTATTTGATGAGCCTCAGATTTTTAGCGAGTTTACTTAATATATTAAATACCAATTTTCACTGTAATATTGTTTTTGAATGGAACTTGGTATTTATTTTATTTGATCGTTATTTTATTTAGAGCGTGTTTGATCAGTAAGATTTTATAGGTCGGCACTCAATTCTTAAAGATCTGGTAAAAGTGTGCATCAATCCATTAAATGCAAAAAAAACCACAACCAATCAAATACAAGGTCAAGTAAGTTAAAAAAAAAAAAAAAAAAACCTGTTGAAAAACATCTAGTAAGAGTGTGTGGAGGGGACACCCATACTTTCCACTTTATCTCATTCCAGGAGTCCCCATCCCCTTCTTCTTTTCTTCATGACCTTTGGCATCATTTGTAGAAACATACAATGTGTCGGCAGATAAGAACTAGACATGTGCATTCGTTTTCGGACTAATGCATTTTCGTCCATTCATCCGAAAAACAAATAACGAAAATGCTAAGCTAACGAAAGCCGAACGAATGGTTAATAAACGAAAATCATTCGTTCATTCGTAGTACTATTGCATTCTATAAGCCGAAATAGAGTCGGTTTATAGAATACAATAGCATAGTACACTTACATTCCATAAACCGAACGACTTTCTATACCGAAAGTTTAGTTTATAGAATAGCAATAGGATTACATGTATTACATAAGCCGACAGCCTATAAACCGAACGTTCGGTTTATAGGCTGTCGGCATTTCACTACACAGAGACAAAGTCTCCATTCATTACGAATGGAGACTCTGAACGTTCGGTTTATAGGCTGTCGGCTAATGTAAGTACTCAGAGACAAAGTCTCCATTCATAATCCGTGTAGTGAAATGCCGAAAGTCTATAAACCGAACGTTCGGTTTATAGAATAGCAATAGGATTACATGTATTCCATAAGCCGAAAGTCTATAAACCGAACGTTCGGTTTATAGACTTTCGGCTTATAGAAAACATGTAGTACTATTGCCTTTCTATGAACCGAACGAGAGCCCCATTCATAAGAATTTCTTATGAATGGGGCTCTCGTTCGGTTTATAGAAAGCCAATAGTATTACACGTATTCTATAAAACGAACGAACACAACTAAACGAAACGAAAATAATGAACCAATTTCGTCCGAAACAAATGCAGTAATGAACGAAATTCGTTTTAGACAAAATAAATAACATTTTTGTCCGAATGGACGAAAACTAAACGAAAATTTTAGTTTTGCACATGTCTAATAAGAACCATTCGCTCCACCTAGTCTGCCCAATGTAGATACCGTAGAATCAGTGGGAACTACATTTCCTTTAATTCTGCGATGGAGGAAGCGCATAGATCACGGTCGGCCATCTTACGAATAAGCATTGCCAACACATCCTGTGTCAGCAATGCAGTTCAGATGCCACATTCACCCTTTGTAGAGCCAAAGGGTCAGGAAGAAAAATAAGGAGGGGTTGGGGTCTCTCTTTGGATGAAATAAAGTGGAACATCCTTTTTAAGGTCTTAAAATGGACAACATGTAAAGAAAACAAACCAATTACAAAATATATGTATAGTGACAATAAAATAAACAAAAATAAAAGATAACTAATACTAATAAATTGGAATAAAATTATATGTATTTATAAGCACAAGTTAAAAAAACAACAACTTGCGGATACATTAGCTACTAAAATGTAGAATAACCCTGTTTGTTTTTTTTTTTTTAATTTAGCTTAAAAACGTATGCAAAGAAACGTGACATGCACTTTTTGGCCATCGGGTGGCACAGTTTAGCCTTTGGAGCTCTTGAATGGTAAAATGTGTTTCTGTGAAAAGCTGTGTTTCAGGCCTCTCCCAAGTGGCTTGGGATTGTATTATTCCGAGTTTAGATTCAAGAAAAGTCCCTCAATAGATAATTACCCATGCAGGAGAGAAATTCCTAATGTAATTATGTGCACATTACAGAAAAAAATCCATATGTTTTTCATTAGTGTCAGATTAAAAAAAAAATCCTAAATTAATGGATTTATTTTCCAAGAGTGGGGCACTCAGGAGAGCAGGACCTACCAGCAGTAAATGGCTGGCACAGGCCCCATGAGATGGAAATCGAATACTACATAAGTGTAACAAAGCTCTGGCAATATTAGGCTCTGGCAATCCCCTTGCCTGAACTCATAGCCGTGTGTTTTGATTATCTCCATCCCTGTGGAACGGTTAGGTGATCACATATTTCTAACACTCTGGTGTTTCTCTCACCACCTTTGTTTAGTGTACATTTGTGCTTGCTAAGCTTACCCATCTGTTGCAGCTGTTTTACCATAAAAACTGTACTGTGTTGCTTGAGGTCAGGTGGGTGATAATGAAACGATTAGGATGCCACAAATGCTTTATTATAAAGCCATCCAAGTATTTCGGGGAAGTGGACCACACAGTAAGAAATGCATGTTTGGGCTGCATTCATTTTTTTAATTTACAACAGTAAAGAACAGTTTAAAACTGCATTTTAATGGAGAACAAGAAACACATTTATTGTGCTAATGAAATGCTTTATAAGAGGACAACGGTTGGCAAAAAAATAAGTCATGTTCAACTGAAAGATTGCATTAAGTGTAGGCATTTAAATATACATTCTTTAATGAAAGATTCTAAATAAAATACCTTATTGAACCCCCTGTGCCTGTATAGCTCTGTCAGAGGGCTGACATTTAGTTCGGAATCTTGGGTCAGATTAGTCAGGTGGAGGAAGATCTGACCCAAGATGTCCGACCCCTGATGGAGCTACGCAAGCATAGAGGGCTCAGTACTCTTACTAAAGTACTTTATTTATATTCTTTCATTAAAGATTTTATATGTAAAATGCTTACACCTGACACAATCTTTTAGATAAAAAGAACTTCTTTATTTGCAGACAGTTGCCCTTTATGTCAGACAGGCTGCGTGTTGGGTCAGCTGAGCTCTTCAAGCACGATTCACAAAAAAGGGAATTGCAAACTTAAGACCAAAGTAATCGAGTCGGACAAATTCTCCAATTCACATATCGCTCACTCTTTTATCCTTAATTTTGCAATTCCCTTTTTAATTCCATGTAGATCTTTCTTTTATGAATAAATCCATAGGTACATTCTGTGACCACACTATGTATTGTGGGAGCTCACGAACCTGCACCATCGTTTCTAAGGCATGTATGTATATATGCATAGTTGGGTCAGTTAGATAAAACGGTCTCACCCAGGGGTGGAACAACAAGATGTACAGCAAAGGCAATGCTCCCAGGTCTGCCCCTTTAAGAAAAACCATGGCCAGTATCACACTCACATTTAGCCAGTTTTTACTTAAGCTGTGGATTGAACTTAACATTTTACTGAGTGAGCCAAAGGTCTCCCTTCCACAAGTCAGTATTGATTCTGTGCCAAAGCCTATAACTAGTCTCACCTTTTAGTAAACTGACCCCACCGTGACTTAAGGAACAAAGTCAATAAAATAACAAAAACTTCTTCTCTTTTATAAGCAACATTAGATGTTAAAACACAGCCGTACACCGAATATCCTTAAGCACTGAGAAATTATCTATTTCTTGTAACCTCACAGTGCCCAGAAAGTCTCTATTATACACATTACTTGTTTTAAAAAGTCTGTTTCCATGACATCAAACATTTTTAAATAGATTTTTTTTTATTTTTTATTAAAGTGTTTTCATGAACTGTTCAAACTCTTCAGCCGAAGCCTTAGCAACTTCATCGCAAAAACAGTCGTCAGGTAAAGATACAAGCTTGTCTAGTGACACGTAGTTGGGTTGTGATGGGTCATATACAGCTCTTCCCAGGAATGTAAGAAACTGATGTCTCTCCTTCAGCCTTAAAAGCTTTGTGTTAAACACCTGCAAATAAGTAAAAATAAAAAAAGGAAGAGACTGAATTTGCTGGAAATACCATTTTTTTGGTTGCCTATATGCTAAAAGCTTTTCATCGAAACACTTCCATCTTCCAACGTAAGCATAGCTGCTTGGTTTATAACCCATGAAGTGCTCATGCCTTCCAGGATATAGTCAAAAGCAAGAGAAATATCAATGATTGTATTCTTGGTAAAACATTTTCTAAATAAAACAAACGTGTACATTTAATATTTTTCCCAACCACCTTTGGAGGGTGTGCACGTAATTTGGAGTACAGTATTGTCTGTGTGCGCGTACACTGCAAGCAGAAAAGAAGGTAAAACGGGGTACAAAGGTCTTCTGTATTCCCCTGTACCATGTCTGGGCAGGTGCCCTTTTTGCCATAAGTATGACTCTACCTTAGATGCCAATCCTGAACCCAGCTGTCTTGAATCATTGCACCAGGAATCTATACAGCAGCTGTCACAATAAATGTGCATGCAATGATATATACTCAGTTTCTTTCTTACTGCTGGGGTGTAGGGAAAGGTGAGGGAGCATAAGGTAAATTGGATAGAGTGAGGAACATTATCATACATAACATAATTATTATACACATATGGTGAGGACTTTGTTAAGATTAGTTTTTTTTTTTAACATATATGAATGTAAAATACCTGTGGAAACTTGGCCATCATGTGGTGGGGGATTGCCATTGTATTGTGCACATAGTCAAATGTTTCTATAAGACTCTTCTTGCTGGAAGTTAAGAGTTTGGGAATTTTGAATGCAATTTCCTGGATTTCATTTTTCCGGAAGCCTAGTTCAATCTCACACACCTGGAAAATAAACAATCAACATGGAAACTCTTAGAAAAATGATAATAAATCATGAAAATGTTATTTAAAATCAGATGCCCCTTCATAAACTACATTCTGCCGTAATGCCATCTGTGAACTGCGTTGTGGTTCATTGGGACAGGATCTGATATAGAGTCCTGGACTCATCACATTGTCACTTCTCATTCCATCTTCTTCAGTACAGCTAGTAACAGTCACTGCCAATCCCATCGGGGGCACAACTGTTACAAGGGGTCTAGGCTGCTGAGAGATAAGATGAAAGGAACTATGGTTCCACCATATCTTCTACCAATTACAGAGGCAAGAGAATGGACAGCTTTCACTACTAGCATGGCTATATTATATGACATTACATTCAGCCTCTCTTTAATTAATCTGAGTAAAGGAGCATGTAGTGGATAACACAGGATTTCCATTTTTTTTTTTTTGGAATCATCAGTTGTTTGTGGGGCACACGTTCTGCACCACTTCTAAAGCAATTTGCATTTCCCTATCCACAAACTGAGCAATTCATGAGAAAGTTACGTGCATCCCAATTTCACTTAAAATAAAAATGAAAAAAAAAAGATAATATTTTAACAACAACTTAAGTGACTGGACTGAGGAACAAGAGAACCCATAAGGTGACATTTCAATGTTTTTTTGCACATGCTTACCTTCAGATTTTCTCGTATGGGCTCAAGGCTGCCAGTCACCATTCTTGGGAAGCGGGTAACCAGGTCTCTAGTCTGTAATAACATTAAAACACATGCACTTTAGCTAAATAAAATATATAAAAATAAAACTGTGATTTTTTTTTTTGTAGTAAGTTTATTTTTGCAGCACTGCACAAAACAAAAAGATGGAGAGTTTATCATGACAACGCTTACACAAGCATTTCTATTTTATATTTATTGCAGTACTTAATGTGTGTAAATCTTATTTTAGGAAAATGCAGTACACCAACTGTTCGTATAATTTAATAAAAAATATTGATGAATCCTTGAAAAAGCTTGCTGCGGTGATCTTAGCTAGCGCAGATTAGAAAGGAATCTTAATATTACAGGGCAACAATGGTCAAAAAATATGTATGCGTAATTGAAAGATTGCAGCAAGTTTATATGTTCTAAATAGTAATGCTTTAATGAAACAATAAAAATAAAGTGCCTTATTGAGCCCCCTTTGCTGTATAGCACTCTATCGGGGAGCAGCCATGTTTAGAATCTTGGGTCAGTTCTTCCTTCATCATGTGTTAGAAGAAAGAAGTTCTGACCCAAGATTCCCAAAAAATATTGCTCTAGGTCAGTGGTGTCCAACCTTTTAAAGTGAAAGGCCACATGCCATGCAGAGCCTTAGGTTGGGGAGGCTGTGGGATATTATAATGCCATAGAACCTAAGCTCTCTTCAACAAGGGTAGGGGAAACACAAAAACGCCACTGCTCTATGACATATAGAGATCCCTCATTAATGAGTATTACTAGCAACTCAATGAACTGCAGTGGCATACAAAGTCATGCCGCTGAGCATGATACTTTATTCATGAAAGAGGGAATTGACAAGAGAAGTTCGAACTTAAGGTCAAGGTAGCCGAGCTGGAAAAATACGCCAATTCCGCTACACTTCAAACTTTGCTACTTTGGCCTTACGTTTGAAATTTCCTTGTCAGTCGTTTTTCAACACCGAGTCAATAAGTAAGCTTAATTGAATTAATTTATTTTTTGGGGTGGGGAATTTTGTGCTTTATTTCTCTTATCGAGCCCCCAGCCCCGCCTACTTTTAACTCTGACCCCTTGGCTCAGCTGTGTCGCCGACACAAATGAACCATCTGACTTGGATTTCTGACACGGCCTGTAAGATGACCAACGGTGAACTGTGTGCACACGTATCCATGGCTGAAGCTTTTAAACTAAAGCAGGAATAAATGGGAACTACGTTTCCCGTGATTCTGTGGTGGAAGAAGACACACTCGCGCATGAGTGCACACAAATCACCAGTTGGGTACCAATTGTCAGCAATGGAATTCGGATGCAACATTCATAGCATCCTTAGCAGGGGCTGGGGACTCTTTGAATGAAATAAAGTATAACGTAAGTCCCCCCCAAATAAACAAGCTCACTTTAAAATAATTATTGACTCATCATTGAGTCAAAAAAAGTTTATTTGTCCTTTAAAGTGCCTCTCTCATACTAAACATTGCTTTTATAGCATAATGTGAATATAGAGAAGAAATATTGCTGGGAAATGGTCTATAGTGTTAGTAGGCTTGCAAGCAAATGCATAAATTAAGAGAAAGATAATGTGTCTGTGGTGTCTCCAGTTTATGCCATCACCTGTGGTTTGATATGCAAATGAACATATTTTCAATACACAAGGTGATGTCACAAACAGGAGAAACCACAGACACTTTTTAAAACGTATGTTTCTCATTCCATGCATTTACTTATAATGCTGCTAACACAATATAGATATTCACCATCATTTTGTATTCTCCACTCACAGTATAAGCAGTAGTTATGGTTGGGCAAATCTGAAAAATCTTGTACACACTTTGCAAACTGAGGAGGTTCCCCGACTTTCACCAAATCTAAACAGAATTGCGAGCAGATCCATTAGTGTTACACAACACGGATCCTCTTGTGAGCTCAGAAAAAGAGAAATACCATTAAAGTGGCATAAAATGTTTATTTCCCCTTTTCTGGGGTAAAACCATGGGTATTTTTATTTTTAGAATTACATGCTAATTATTAGGACCAATGACATTTAAAGTTTCTTTTCTGTACTAGAATTTTTAAATATACTAAAATGTTACTGTATTATTAATCATTTCATGCTGCATCTTTTTTTTTATTAATAAATCATAAAGGTACAGACACTATTTTCTTTATACATGGTTATAAATGCTTTAACAACATTTCACGAAAATTGACATTCTCTGCAATTATAAAATTCATAGCTGTGATAATAAAAAATAAGCTGTAGGTGGCGCTAGACAACCAAATTACTACCGACAGGAAAAGCAAATCAGTCTTACCTTCTGTGCACTGAGCCCAAGTTCTTTTTGGAAGAAGCCCAGACGGTTGTCCAGTCTCTCCACTGAAAAGTTCAGTAAATAGGGAGCTCGTGACACTATACGTGTAATTGCGTCTTTGCTGAACTTTTTGAAGCTCAGGTAATCCACTCTGAAATACCAAGTGCACACAAAGAGAAATGTCAATTTACTGCAAGTCCAGCCAGCACTGGGACAAAGTACACAGAGAGTACACAGAGCTTATTGGTCTTGAAAACACTTAAGAGAACAGGTATATGGATAAGGTATAGTGCAATGGTTAATTTCTTAGACTTAAAGGTAAGGTTTTTATTGATCATGGAGATATATTAACATTTGCTTAAAGTATGAAATCTATATTTAGCATTAATATTTATTACCAAAAAAAATGACTGAGCACTTGATGCAGAATTTAAAGGGTGTTACAGACTCAATCAGACCCATGGAGACACAAGAGTTCATTCAAGTTTTATGAACCTGGTCACTTAGGAAGAGCAATGTCTTGGAATACAGTGAGAAAATGGGCTCAAGTTCTTTTTTGGAAGAAGCCCAGACGGTTATCCAGACTCTTCACTAACAAGTTCAGTAAATAGGGAGCTTGAGAGACTATATGTGTAATTGCCTCTTTGCTGATCTTTTTGATGCTCAGGTAAGCCACTCTGAAATACTAAATGTACACAAAGAGAAATGTCAATTTACTGCAACTCCAGCCAGCACTGGGATAAAGTACACAAATCTGGAGACTGTGGCAAGTCCTGTGAGTGCAATCTAGGTTCTGCTGCAAGTCCTGTGTGTGCAATCTGTGTTCTGCTGCAAGTCCTGTGTGTGCAATCTGTGTTCTGGTCCAAGTCCTGTGTGTGCAATCTGGGTTCTAATGCAAGTCCTGTGAGTGCAATCTGGGTTCTAATGCAAGTCCTGTGAGTGCAATCTGGGTTCTAATGCAAGTCCTGTGAGTGCAATCTGGGTTCTAATGCAAGTCCTGTGAGTGCAATCTGGGTTCTAATGCAAGTCCTGTGAGTGCAATCTGTGTTCTGGTGCAAATCCTGTAAGTGCAATCTAGGTTCTTGTGCAAGTCCTGTGAGTGGAATGGGTGTTGTGGTATGTTATATGGGTGAAATCAGGTGCTGTGGGTGCAATGGCAAGGGATATTGAAGATATAATGAAAAGTGGGCAGAATATAGTAAAAGGGGGCAGAGGAAGAAAATAAAAACGAGGATATTTAAAAAAAACAATTTTATCATCGGATAACTAAACCTTACCAACACCTTTGACTGACAGAGAGGGCGGGGTGGGGGATACCCGCACAGGGCACCCTAACACCTAAGGCCGGCCCTGGTCTAAATTGTAAGCTGGTGAGCAAAACCATCTAGCACATGTATCAGTCTGTCTTAGTATGTAATTCCCTTTTATGTAAATGTAATGAGCTGCCCATTTCAGAAATAACAGAGGAGGAGGATCCAGCATTGTAAATAAAGATGTAAAACACCTGCTTTGAAGTTAAGTATTGCATCATCGGTTTGATAATGGTCACTGCTTATTACATATCATTGAGGTAACCGAATACAGGCCATATCTGACACATATCTAGCCCATCTGTTCTCCGGTTTTCTGCACCATTTAAAAAACATAAAGAACATATTTTCCATTTTAATGAAGGGCCAATAAAACTCCATGTTTTAAGGTTCAGTGAATACCTAGGGCAGTGTACATTCCAGAACATTCCCAATGAGGGCCAGCTTCAGCACTAAGCCTAAAGTGTTAGCAAAAGTGGGGAACTATATGCCATTCCCCCAGAACCTTAAAAAAAAAAAAAAATTGAAATAACTGAAATTTAAAAAAAACAAATATTTGAACCATTTAACTATTAAAGTGAACCTGCAATCCATAAAACCTGTGGATAACACAAACTCAGACAAGTATCATCAGTTAAATCTATATAGTGGCTCCTCCAAGATTGATGCCATTTCTGAAAAAAGTGCTGCATTCCGCTGCCTATGCCTTGTACAAATAATAGCTCTGTACACAATTTGTCAGCTGTTTCAGGAGATTACAAAATAAGAAATACAACTGGTTGTACTACCAGGGCGGAGATTGCTTTGCTAGTCTTGTCAAGCATGATATACAACATTATTTCCACTTTGGAATCATAAAAGGAATCACCTGCAGAGAGTCTACTACCACAGGTATGTATAGCATTATAGCAGGAAGTTATAGTTATCCAGTATATGTCATTGTATACACAGGTATACATTACTATACAGGTATGTATAGCATTATAGCAGGAAGTCATAGTTATCCAGTATATGTCATTGTATACACAGGTATACATTACTATACAGGTATGTATAGCATTATAGCAGGAAGTTATAGTTATCCAGTATATGTCATTGTATACACAGGTATACATTACTATACAGGTATGTATAGCATTATAGCAGGAAGTTATAGTTATCCAGTATATGCCATTGTATATACAGGTATACATTGCTATACAGGTATGTATAGCATTATAGCAGGGAGTCATAGTTATCCAGTATATGTCATTGTATATACAGGTATGTATAGCATTATAGCAGGAAGTCATAGTTATCCAGTATATGTCATTGTATATATAGGTATACATTGCTATACAGGTATGTATAGCATTATAGCAGGGAGTCATAGTGACTTGTTATCCAGTATATGGTGATCCCAAGGCAGTTTGATATGTCACCTGCAAAGCATATGTATTGAAAAAATGTTTATGGCTTCCAAAAATCTTGTGAGAAATGCACATTTGTGGGGTCTATTCACTAAAATAAGGTAAGCGTGGTGAGCTGATAATTGAACTGCAAACACCAGGCATTAATAGCAAACTTCAAAAAACGTCTTTCCAATTCAGCTATTAATGCCAGATGTTTGCAGTTCACTTGTCAGTTCAGCATAGTTCAAGTAATAGGTCTCTCACGCACTAGTAAAAAGAAAAAGTCTTTGCGTGTGTGCAATTACACCAAACAAAATAATAAAAGTATAATAGCTCTGATGTGATTGGTTTTGGAAAACATAACCATAAAACTAAAAATAATGTATTCCATGATGAAACATGCCACAAGGTGTAGTAAAGTTACATTATACATAATATATAAATTTCCAATCTGTTATAGTGACGTTACGGGATGTGGTGTGTGGTTATAACATGATAACACATGTATAGTGCAGGTGGTATATCCTGTCATCCAAATGTGCTTAAACGGAAGGAAGATGGTAGTAAGAGGTGAAGTGATTATAACAAGCTAGCTGAGATGGGTGCGCAAATGGAAAAATGGCACTTGGGAAAAGGCAGAACCCACTATTTTATGACCCATGTAATCTGACCAGGGATTGGCACTGCTGACTATGACGGAGCATTGCAATGCCTGCCACAAACCTGGACAGACACTAATAAAGTTTTTTCCAGTGGATGCAAAGTAGGTACTGGACAGATCCCATGTGCTGCTAGGCAAATCTTATGTGTGCAGTCCGGCTGCTGGGACAAATCCTGTGTGTGCAATCTGGCTGCTGGGGCAAATCCTGTGTGTGCAATCTGACTGCTGGGGCAAATCCCACATGTGCAATCTGACTGCTGGGGCAAATCCCACGTGTGCAATCTGACTGCTGGGGCAAATCCCTCGTGTTCAATCTGACTGCTGGGGCAAATCCTGTTGAACTGGAGTTGAACAAGTCCTGTGGATGCAATCTGAATGCTGAGCAAGTTCTGAGGATACAAACTGGGTGCTGGACAAATCCTGTGTGTGCAATCTGGCTGCTGAGGCAAATCCCATGTGTGTTATCAATGATCACTTCCACCGCTCAGCCAGTGTGGCAGCTTCCGGCCACTAGACACTAGGGAACACCATGGGTAAGCCCTCTTGATGCTGGGGAAAATCCTGTGTGTGCAACCTGGCTGCTGGGGCAAATCCTGTGTGCAATCTGGCTGCTTGGGCAAATCCTGTGTGTGCAATCTGGCTGCTTGGGCAAATCCCGTGTGTGCAATCTGGCTGCTTGGGCAAATCATGTGTGTGCAATCTGGCTGCTTGGGCACATCCTGTGTGTGCAATGTGGCTGCTGGAGCACATCCTGTGTGTGCAATGTGGCTGCTGGAGCACATCCTGTGTGTGCAAACTTGGCGCAATCTGAATGCTGAGCAAGTGCTGAGGATACAAACTGGGCAAATCCTGTGTGTGATCAATGATCACTTCCATAGCTCAGCCAGTGTTGCTGTAATGCGTTGACGTTGAGGCATTCAGCAACCAGGAAATCTGACCCCTGGGTAACTGTGTGATCACTCCTTGGAGTGATCACATTTGCCATATGAAAGGCAAAATGCCTTAACTGCCCTGCTGTGGGCAAGAGCTTCGGTAGAGATCGCTTTGGGGATGTTCCTAGGCTGCCTCTAGAGGCAGTCAGCAACATCAAAATAAAAACATTTACTTAGGGTTATTATTGCCCTATACATTGCAAAACAAGAAAAAGAAATTCATTGGGTATTTCTTAACTCAGGACAAATATTAGGATCTTTTTAGCAGTTTTTTAGAAATTAGAAAGTGTTGCTGTTTTAATTTTTCATCATAGTTTATCATTTTTTGTAGTAAATCTTATGATATAATGGTATCTAAAGAGAGTCCTTCTTATACAGATAAACACAAAGACTACAGAAGTGTTAAAACAGGCTCAGCCATGAAGGGTGTGCTTTGGATAACACCAGTACAAGGCGAAATTAATACCGTATTTGCTCGAATATAAGACAAGGTTTTTTTCAGAGCAAATGCTCTGAAAAAGACCCCTTGTCTTATATTCAAGGTCATCTTATAGTCTGACCTCAAATCGAGGTCAGATTATAAGACTGGGATCCATGTCCCCCGCAGAGTCTGCCATTTTGTCTATTATGACGGACCGGCTGCACATCATAATGGACGGAAGTGTCGGGCAGCATGGAGGATGTCTGCACGTATCGTGCCGACATCCCCCGGCTGCCCCCACTAGCCACCAGGGAGGCTACGTTGGGGGAGGGAGGGGGAGAGAGACAGACAACTTGGAGGGAGGGTGGGGGAGAGAGATAACGCTGGGGGAGGGAGGGGTGGAGAGACAGACTACATTGGGGGAAGGGTGGGGGAGAAAGACAGACAACGGGGGAGCATTGGGTAAGTCTGGAGGGTAGGGGCAGCATTGGCACACAAAAGGTAAATAAAAACAAGAAATGCATTTTTTTTTATCATAAGTTTTTATTAAATATGAAAAAGCAATTGACATGTGAATATATACAAGTTAAACTTTTTTCCTATAGGGTAGTCTTATATTCAGGCTTTTAGTTTTTTTCCTAAAGGAATATCCATAGTTTGGGGGGTCGTCTTATATTCGAGCAAATACGGTAGTATAATAGACAGTAATGTGTTCATGGAAAAGTTTAGAGAACAGAATATCCACACACATGCACAGACAGTCAAACACATACACAGTCACAAACACATACAAGTCAGCAGTTGTGGATGATTACCAGGGCCATGGTGACCTGGCACCCAGGAATTGTTGAGCACTGATGTAATATAATTCAATCTACAAACTATATATAAATTAAAGATTACATCCTGGTTGTCTTTATTGTGTGAAAATAAGTGTATAAATCCACAATTTTATAATTTTCAGCATGGATTTTAAAGAACAAAAAACTTTATATTTAAAGTCTTTCTAATATAGAAGCACAAGTGAAATGTTAGTTTCCCCTAGTCTGAGGTTAAACTGGAGTGTACATTTGACAGTACAGCTGCCATGCTTCATATGACGCAGGAAGCCTGGTGAGGTCGGTGACTGCGCAGAGAAAGACCAAGGTTTTTGATTGGGATCAGCAGATAACCTACCATATGCTGAGATATATAATCCGAAACTTGCTTGTCGTAATCGGGCACCAGCGCTCAGTAGAGCTTCTGAGTAGGCATAATGACGTCTGCACCCGATGAAGCCTGGTTGGCGTAAGACGTAGTTTGTGCCGCTGTCATTATGCCTACCCAGAAGCTCTGCTGAGCGGTGGCATCTGATTGGCAGATCAAGTGTCGGAATTTTATGTGAGCATATTGCACTTTCTGTAATTAAAGAGCAGTATTTATACTTACACATGCCTCACCACCTGTTCACTTTTTCCCCTGTATTGTACAATCATTGTGGATATCACATTTTCTATAGATGAAAGGGGAATAAAAGCGTACAGCTCTACCATATCTACCATCAGCCAGAGTACAATTTTGTCGTTTCCCCCTTGAGTTTGATAGTATGAGCAAACTGGACTGCTGAGCACTCTGTGAATGTATTTCTTGTTGGGGCAATAATAATTATTACATATTTATACTTCAGATAACACTATGGGGACTATTCAATACAAGTTGAGTTGAAGTGAGATGAGCATTTAATCTTGCCAATTTAGTTATACATTGTGCAGGGAGAGAGCTGGTAGTTTGTTTAGTGGTGTACACAGTGTATACTTAAATTGATGAGATGAAATGTTCATCTCACATCAACATATGTTTTTCACTTCTGTTTTTGTAATTTTATGAATTACAACCAAACCTGTTGGTGATCATCCATATATTCAAATATAAGTATATATTTGTTTTCCTTTCCTGACTGGTGTATATTCACCACACAACACAATATCATTTTTATGCACAGCACTTCATTATAATTCATGTTTTTACACAAGGGGTTGTTGGGAGATTTGTTGCACTTTTTTTTTTACTGTTAATTTGTACATGAAGTGTGATTTACTGTGAAATTGCACTTTAATAGCACTGTGGTTTGTTTCACTTTTGCACTTTAAGTAATTGTACCGAAACATCACTTCAGATGATGAAAGTAGATGTAAAAGCCCTGAGCAAGAACAAAAAGTCATAGTTACGATCCTGGGGAATATTATTTTGTTTTTTGGGGGGGGGGGGGTCAGCAAAACGTTTGTCAAAATTTATTTTTTAATATGTTATGTGGTTACAGTATTTAGGATGGAAATATTTGATGTTGATAAGAATCAATATCAATTCGCAGGATGCATATTTTTGAGGTATTTGTGGACACAATAAATCATGCTCACTGGTGTGCATTTTGACTGGGTGTTTGCCTGCAAGCTGTGCATTTTGGCTTCCCTCCACATACTGATTACAGACTCTGCTATGACTGAACAATTCTTGTGCAAAGGGATGGGTTGGCATATTCGTGGGCACACCTTGCTGCAATCTATTTACACAAATGTGGAGACTGTGCTTGACACATAGATGCGCCAGACTTCGGCCCTGAATTTTGAGCTAACCAACATGCCCCCGAATAGATCCTCAAAAATGTGAAAAAAAAAATGTGAAAAAAAAAAATGTGAAAAAAAAAATCATGGGGGGGCCAGGGCAAGTGGCCCTGACCCCCCCCTATCAAAAACAGAGCTGGGAGCCAGCCAAACCCCATATAAAATACATTGGGGGGCCCAGGGCACTAACATATGACTGGGGCTTAGTCAAAACCCAGCCAATGGTGAATCTGGGATTGAAGGCTTATGATTGGCTGTCATAATCAGCCAATCAGATGCATTTTTTTCTTAAAATGTGAATGAATAATAGTACAGAATACTAGCAGGCAGCTGATCCTGACAGTGTAAACCTGCATATGGGATTAAAACAGCACTGTATTTTTAACTGTTGAAGAAACAAAAGTTAACAAAAAACCTTTATGGCCACTTTTTTGAACCATGTGACTGGCCTTTGTCCACTCACTGGAAGAGAACTCCGCACTGCCATCTGGAACAGACTCCTGCAGCTATTCAAGTCATTGATCTTCCTATTTTACCAGTTCTAAAGGCATTAGTGTTACATTAGTATATACACACTAAAAGGACCAGTAAATACCAAAATATTTATTTTATATATATTTGATACATGAATAAAGCTTTATGAACACAATTTCCAAGATACTACACAAAGTTTGATAGCATGTCAAAAACTTGGTGTCACTTGAGTACAGTAATAGCCCCAGAATTCATGTGGAACACTACCTCCCAGACACACATACACTATCTTCCACTCCCTGTCCAAGTTTATTTTCTTACCCCGTAACTTAAGAAAAGAAACTGCTCTCATACACTTCACAGAACTCAAAAATCCCCGGTAGTGAGGACAGTCACTATGTGCTTGACTACACTGGGGAACAAAAATTGGTTTACTTTCCCTTTAAGAACAGAAGGAAATTGGACGTGTAGGTTTTCAAATGTAGACATGGTAAAGAGGTGGTAAGCATTGTGCAATAAATCAATCTAGAAATCAGGAGTAGACTTGAGCCTGCAAACTATATAGGCAAGAAACTATAAGTCAGATTAGACTTAGCTACTTGGAAAGCATTACCTGCTGTATCGCACAAAACACTGCGCTGTAGAGATAGGAGGGAAATGGGATTCATTATGGCTCGAACGTCAAGGTTAACTGATAAACTGATATTTTTAAATGGAGGTTTTCATTGTGGAAGGTCGATTCATTTTCAATTGACTCACAAGCCAGTCTGTCTCAATTCTCAACCACTTTATCTTGGCTTTTGTATTCAATAAAAGAATGTATTTGTCTTAGCGTGATCGACACTAGCAAAGAAAACCTTTCTATTATGCATTGTTTCCAGCTATTTGGGATTTGAAATTGCTTCCTTATCCAACAAAATCTCTTCCTGGCTCGAGGAATTTAAAAAAAGACAAAAACCATGCGTTTAGCAGGATAATTGATTCCGGACACACGGGCGAATTCTCACATATTAGTTTTGGTGTGTATTATTTACTCGTTTTTAAAATGCAGACACACATCCTACAATACTTATTTGTACTAGAACCCGATAGTCAATGTGGTGCTGTCCTTTCAAAGAGAGGACAATAGTACTGAACATCTTTTGTTTTCTCTTCATGTATCTTAGGAAAATAGATTTTATTTTTTTTCTCATTTTTTTGGATGGTTTTAATAAAGAGTTAGTTCAACGCACCTGAAATCTTTGTTAATTATCTGTGTGCTGTACAACTTTTTTGGCAAATAAAAGTATTTTCACGTAGGTAATTTTCTGTAAGTTGTACATGTTTTTAATGTGAAATGTACTTACAACTAAGGTTACCTTAACCTGGTGACCAGAAAAGAGGACACACACCCGCATCCCTTGTCATTTTTACACACGGCAAAGTTGCACCCATGTAACTTGCCCCCAGCATCCATTGCACTCCCAGGACATGCCCCCAGCATCCATTGCACTCCCAGGACATGCCCCCAGCACTCATTGCACTCCCAGGACATGCCCCCAGCACTCATTGCACTCCCAGGACATGCCCCCAGCACTCATTGCACTCCCAGGACATGCCTCCAGCACTCATTGCACTCCCAGGACATGCCTCCAGCACTCATTGCACTCCCAGGACATGCCTCCAGCACTCATTGCACTCCCAGGACATGCCTCCAGCACTCATTGCACTCCCAGGACATGCCCCCAGCACTCATTTCACTCCCAGGACATGCCCCCAGCACTCATTTCACTCCCAGGACATGCCCCCAGCACTCATTTCACTCCCAGGACATGCCCCCAGCACTCATTGCACTCCCAGGACATGCCCCCAGCACCTATTGCACTCCCAGGACATGCCCCCAGCACCTATTGCACTCCCAGGACATGCCCCCAGCACCTATTGCACTCCCAGGACATGCCCCCAGCACTCATTGCACTCCCAGGACATGCCCCCAGCACTCATTGCACTCCCAGGACATGCCCCCAGCACTCACAGGACATGCCCCCAGCACTCACAGGACATGCCCCCAGCACTCACTGCACTCCCAGGACATGCCCCCAGCACTCATTGTACTCCCAGGACATGCCCCCAGCACTCACTGCACTCCCAGGACATGCCCCCAGCACTCATTGTACTCCCAGGACATGCCCCCAGCACTCACTGCACTCCCAGGACATGCCCCCAGCACTCATTGCACTCCCAGGACATGCCCCCAGCACTCATTGCACTCCCAGGACATGCCCCCAGCACCTATTGCACTCCCAGGACATGCCCCCAGCACTCATTGCACTCCCAGGATATGCCCCCAGCACTCATTGCACTCCCCGGATATGCCCCCAGCACTCATTGCACTCCCAGGACATGCCCCCAGCACTCATTGCACTCCCAGGACATGCCCCCAGCACTCACTGCACTCCCAGGACATGCCCCCAGCACTCACTGCACTCCCAGGACATGCCCCCAGCACTCACTGCACTCCCAGGACATGCCCCCAGCACTCATTGCACTCCCAGGATATGCCCCCAGCACTCACTGCACTCCCAGGACATGCCCCCAGCACTCATTGCACTCCCAGGATATGCCCCCAGCACTCATTGCACTCCCAGGACATGCCCCCAGCACTCATTGCACTCCCAGGACATGCCCCCAGCACTCATTGCACTCCCAGGACATGCCCCCAGCACTCATTGCACTCCCAGGACATGCCCCCAGCACTCATTGCACTCCCAGGACATGCCCCCAGCACTCATTGCACTCCCAGGACATGCCCCCAGCACTCATTGCACTCCCAGGACATGCCCCCAGCACTCATTGCACTCCCAGGACATGCCCCCAGCACTCATTGCACTCCCAGGACATGCCCCCAGCACTCATTGCACTCCCAGGACATGCCCCCAGCACTCACTGCACTCCCAGGACATGCCCCCAGCACTCATTGTACTCCCAGGACATGCCCCCAGCACTCATTGCACTCCCAGGACATGCCCCCAGCACTCATTGCACTCCCAGGATATGCCCCCAGCACTCATTGCACTCCCAGGATATGCCCCCAGCACTCATTGCACTCCCAGGATATGCCCCCAGCACTCATTGCACTCCCAGGATATGCCCCCAGCACTCATTGCACTCCCAGGACATGCCCCCAGCACTCATTGCACTCCCAGGACATGCCCCCAGCACTCATTGCACTCCCAGGACATGCCCCCAGCACTCATTGCACTCCCAGGACATGCCCCCAGCACTCATTGCACTCCCAGAACATGCCCTCAGCACTCACTGCACTCCCAGGACATGCCCCCAGCACTCATTGCACTCCCAGGACATGCCCCCAGCACTCATTGCACTCCCAGGACATGCCCCCAGCACTCATTGCACTCCCAGGACATGCCCCCAGCACTCATTGCACTCCCAGGACATGCCCCCAGCACTCATTGCACTCCCAGGACATGCCCCCAGCACTCATTGCACTCCCAGGACATGCCCCCAGCACTCATTGCACTCCCAGGACATGCCCCCAGCACCCATTACACTCCCAGGACATGCCCCCAGCACTCATTGCACTCCCAGGACTTGCCCCCAGCACTCATTGCACTCCCAGGACATGCCCCCAGCACTCATTGCACTCCCAGGACATGCCCCCAGCACTCATTGCACTCCCAGGACATGCCCCCAGCACCCATTACACTCCCAGGACATGCCCCCAGCACCCATTACACTCCCAGGACATGCCCCCAGCACTCATTGCACTCCCAGGACATGCCCCCAGCACTCATTGCACTCCCAGGACATGCCCCCAGCACTCATTGCACTCCCAGGACATGCCCCCAGCACTCATTGCACTCCCAGAACATGCCCTCAGCACTCACTGCACTCCCAGGACATGCCCCCAGCACCCATTGCACTCCCAGGACATGCCCCCATCACCTATTGCTATCCCAGGACTTGCCCCCAGCACAAATTGGACTCCCAGGACTTGCTATTGAGAAATCAGCTTCTGTTGAATTTAACTCTTTTGAGTTTTTGTAGAGAGGGCATGGTTTTAGTCAGCACTGTGTGATGTGATGTAACAAGAAAGACATTGGGGAAATAGTAGGACTATTTAAAAACGATATATACTATTTTTAGGACATTTGCTAAAGGACAAGTAAACTTTATTTTTCAGTTGTGGTTATCCTCCGACTGGCAGCTTCCACGCTTACATGGGAAGCACACAGCCCGGTCTGGTGGATGACTTACTCTCTGCTAGTACAGAGAGAGACTGTTGTTTTTGCATGGGATCAGCAGAAGGGATCTTAACTCTATTTTGCATGGGATCAGCAGAGGGGACATTAACTCGATTTTGGATGGGATACGTTAAGGTCTCCTCTACCGATTCCAAGCAAAAAATGGGTCTAAATCTGTGCTTGCAGAGCTAGACCCCCGATTCGACAATGCATGGTTCTTTGGGTCACCGCAAGTCAATCAATTCTGTACATATTGGATGTATGATTTTCATACATATGACTACACAGCCAGTTATGACATATTGGAGTGTTTCGATTTAGGTATCTCTAGTACCCAGTCAGTCTTTACATCCAATATTGCTCTTTAACATAGTTTATCATTATTGTGTGTAGATTGTAGCCTCAATACTAAATTCAGCAGCATGCCTGTGTTCTTCTAAAATTTACAGTATCATGTCACAACAGAATGTGAGTGTATAAAAGAACTAAAATATAAAATAAAAACATCCAGTTTTTTTCCCCTTAATTTTTTTGATTTGTCTGTGATTATTATATTGTATAATAATACTTATTATAATAAGTATAATAAGTATAATAGTATAATAAGTATGTATAATAATACTTATTATAATAAGTATAATAAGTATAATAGTATAATAAGTATAATAGTATAATAAGTATGTATAATAATACTTATTATAATAAGTATAATAAGTATAATAAGTATAATAAGTATAATAAAGTATGTATAATAATACTTATTATAATAAGTATAATAAGTATAATAGTATAATAAGTATGTATAATAATACTTATTATAATAAGTATATTATATTATTATATAATGTGATTACATTATAGTAATGTGATAAAACAGAATCCAAAAAACTTTCTTTTAAAAAAACAATATAGAATTTGTTTTTTGTTCACTAACCTAGAAAGAGGGGCAATAACATATAATCAAACAAAGCATAAATGACAAAAATAGTGCTGGTCCTCAAGGTACAATATAGTCTTTAAAACATACTACTGAAATACCAGACGAATCAGAACTGAAATAATAAGCAAAGCATTTGTTTACGCTACAAGCATGCTTGCACTACCAGCAATAAAAATGAAAACAATAAGAGGTGAGGTACATTAGTCTTTTCAAATAACTTGACTTGTTAACACAGTATAAAGTTAATATAATGTAAATAAATACCTCGCACCTTTTCTGAAGGTTCTCCAGATCTTCACTTAGGATGAAAGGATTCTTGGTCAGAAATTTCCCAAGGTGATTATCATCTACACCCACATCCTTCAAGAAAAACAGAATGTTCTTCACATCTTTGTCAAAATCTAATTTCAGCAGAAAATTTGCTACATTGGGGCGTTTTTCAATCTTGGACAGATCAACACCTGTAATATATATATTTACAACATAAGTAATACAATAAATAAATATATAGGTTTAAAATGCAGACATTCGTGGAAAAGTATACAGGAGATCCCGGCCTTTGTATAGATCCAGGCAAGGAAAAACCTCAGTATCTGCAATGATGCCTTACAAATACAAAGCAATATGGGTTGGACAGTTAGGGAATGATGAACAGCTGTGCTATAATATTTCATTTTAATAGATCACCAGCATTTTTATTAATTAAGCTGCCCTGATCAAACTAATACAAAGCACTCATGTATTCCCATATTGGTATCACGGATGCCCAGGATCTCGCTGGTTCAGTAAACCCCATATGTGATACTAATTTGAGAAAGATGAAAAAAACAAAATGGTATTAAATAATAAAACAGCAGGAATCAATGGAGAATGCTGACCAGTTTGGGAAGAAAAGGTTACTGTTGCATCGTTAATAAAATATTTTACACCAATGAAAAGTTTGCAAAAATAATACATTTATTGTGCAAAGAAAAACTATTTTACAGTTGAATAAAAATCCCAGATGTGTTTTTTTAAAGGTACATTTTAATGACATTTCACTAAAAAGGACAAATCGTTGTAAAACTCAAAAAGCAGGTGGAGGGGAAGAGATTCTAATAGGGGAGTTGAAACTTTGCTTTGTGGCAGATTATTATATCCTTTTCTCCGCTGTGTGAAGAATGACTTAAGAAGCCTTGCTTCGAACGCCGTGTTTCTAGTGGACAATGAGAAGGGGAGTATTGAAGAAGGTAGCAGAATGATTAAACCAGACTGTGTCAAATACAGGCAAAGCAGGAGGTGGGATAAACTTCTTATCAGAAGGAATACATGGATTAATGTCTGCAAATAAAGCCATGTGTCTGTGGTGTATCTGGACTATGACATTACCCTGCGGCTAGCTGATCACTAAATCTTTTGCATTTATAAGACAAGTCTGAGCAGTGTAAGGGGCCGACTGCGGGGTAGTCTGCTCAGCCACCTCTAAGACCTTTAACACCACATTGATGTGAACTACCGTGCTGATGATGAGACCAGGCAAGGCCTTGGAGAGCCAAGGACGGCAGACATCAGCTTCTTAGACACACTGTCGGCTTTTAACCCTCACAGATCCAAATTAACCCTTCAAGCAGTGATCAGTACATTAAAAAAGTATTCAGGCCGCTTTTAAAATCTCTTCCGCTGTCGTAGACTTCTCTCCTTTCTTCAAGTCTTAACGGGTGACCTCTTGTCCCTTGTACTATTCTGTTAATGAACAGGTCTTTACAAAGCCCCTCATTTGGGCCCTGTACATATTTATATAACATTATCATATCCTATCTAAGCTGCCGTTTCCCTAGTGTGTACAAATTGAACTTTTCCAGTCTTTCTTCATAACTAAATAGAGCAGAAGAAGATTTGTTTTATACATTTACCAGTAGACAAGTAAAAAAAAATGTCATCAGGTCAATGTTAAGTCTATGGAGACAGCAGAACGGCCGGTATTTTTCTGAAGGAGAGGTGGCCCCCATCTGCGCTATGGGGCCTATGGTCAGGGTATGTGGAAAACAAACTTGAGTTCCAGTTAAAGAGACATAAGGAAATGCCACTCATAAGACAACAGATCAGTCAACAGGATCAGAAATGTTTGTTGAATTACATATGGGACTTTAAAAACCATTTTACCTGATGGTTTTCACAGAATTTTAATACAATGGAGTAAGATATTTCAATATTTCAACAATGCAGTATTTTTTTGTAATCTTTCTCTAGGCACAGTGGGAAATTGCATCATTTATTTTTTTTTGCACAGTGGAATGCTGGGAGCAGCCATCTCAGCTAAGAAAATCCCCAATTCTGGTTGGCAGCTAGCAGGAGTTTTTGTGCTAACGATCTCTGAGAAATGTGTGACAAAAATCCAAGATTGCCACCTCCACATTGAAAGCAGGCATATCTCCAAGTGGTAATGAAGCTAAATATAAAAAAATACCTAGAAACATAGAACGTGTTGGCATATAAGAACCATTCGGTCCATCTACAATAAATAACACATACAATCTGTTGGTGACATTGTTTTAAACAGATTAAGGTAAATATTTTTTCAAGCGACAAATCTGTCTCACAACCAACGCTCTAAGCCCTGCTACCTACAGACTTGCTTCTGCTCTGATGAGAAGAACTACATCGGAGTCAAATCAGTTATTGAAGCTTTAATAGTGAAAGCAGGCAGTAACTTACTCTGGGACTCCTTAAAAGCACAGTCTAGTCCCAAACTCACTTTGGTGCATGTTGAAGATTACTGCTGGTATAGTGCACAGGCCATTTTTCCAGTGTGATTTGATGCAGGCATTCTGCATAAATAATTTTTTTTATATTTTACTCTTGTGTGCGCTTGTACACAGTAGGATCTCTTAACAGTGCAACTCATTGTCTGATGACATCACTAGAGAGACAGGAAATTCCATTAATTTGAATAAAATTATTCTCATTGGTTACAAAAAAAATTACTTTTACTCAGCTAGTGTGGGCAGTCCTGGTTTCTTGCAAACTGCTGTAATTTCACAAATTCATCTAGATGTAAGTATTTTATATTTTAAGCAAAATGTAAAACATGCATTTTAAAGTACTTTGAAAGCACATTAATATGCATTACCATTTGGAAGATGCATTTTGGCCACCATATGGTCCCTTTAAGGTGGACTGAAATGCATAGACAGCGCTCAGTCTTCGACAATTTTTTCCCGAGATGTTTACCTGACGCTAAACTGCTGGATAGGCTTGTGAAGACACTTCCAAAATCAGATCTGGTTATCCTGTTTGGTGAATTATTTCCAATAATATTGTTTCCTATATTACATAAGAAGAAGATCTGTGCAAAATACTTACCCTGCTTTTTTGCATTTACCACTAACCCTCTGGCTCGTGTGTATTTTCTATTCCAACTGAAATCATTGAATGGAACATTGGCACTTGTATGCTCATCAGAGTAATAACCTAATTATCATCAATTATTCCTCCATTCAACCATGTGTTTATTTCAAATAGTCAGAACAAAATACTTTAATCTTCCAACCCATTTGGGAATGGAGAACATGACTATGCTGGGCCACTTTGCTATTTAAAGCAATATTGTTGCCATGCAATCAATTAAAACTTCCATCTGTTTGAAACGATGTATACAGATCACCTACCAAGGAGGACAAGTTTCTGCAAGGTCTCTGAACGATCCACATAGTCTTGAAGTGAGAAGGAGTCTGGCGGAAATGGAAGATCTGCTTCAATCTGTACTGCTTCGTGTTCAGAGATTTCTTTCAAAGGGGACAGAGGAGGAACACTATCCAAATCTTAACACATAAAGAAAGCAAAAGAAAAAGCTGATGAACATTATTTCATACAATCTACATAGTTTCTACTATTAAGACATACTTGTGTGTACATATCAACCACTTGTAATCTGTTCCTTTTGTACTACAATCTCCATGACCTTTGTGACACCAAAAGTTGTTTACATTTCATAGGCGTTGTAGCTTAACCACATATATATATATATATATATATAATCTACGTTCGTTACCAGTGTTTTATCCACTTGAGGACCCAAGATACACAGGGATATTCAGAAAACTAGGTGAAACATAGAATGTGTCGGCAGATAAGAACCATTTGGTCCATCTAGTCTGCCCTATTTTCTAAATACTTTTATTAGTCCCCCGTTCCCTATCTTATAGCTAGGATAGCCTTGTGTCTATCCCACGCATGCTTAAATTTCTTGACTGTGTTTACCTCTACCACTTCCGCTGGAAGGCTATTCCATATATCCACTACCCTCTCAGTAAAGTAATACTTCCTGATATAAGTTTTAAATGGACAAGAGAACTGCAGAAATCAGGTTTTAATAGGTAAGTTGGAGACTTATTCTCGACTATTTCCTCAACTATTAATGGCTGCTTTTGCAGTTCGCTTGGAAATGAGTCACTAGTCCGGTGTAACATTTTGGAAGGAATAAAGTAGGTTTAATCGAATAAACTAGAGTATCCTTAGAAACCATATTGCAAGTTGTACATAGAATCAGCAATGTGGACCTAGTTAAGGTCTCCTTCTCTGCAGTAGGAGAGAGAGACAGTCGCTGACCAGACCGACCTGTTTGCTTTGCTCAAGGAATCATGGATAAAGTGGCATTTACCATTACAAGCATATCCTAGTTTATCATTATACTAGGGCCACTATAGTTTTCACTTTGTGTACTTTTAAAGTGAATGTTTATAATTAACTCTGTGATCACAGTCGTTTTACCTGCCGGTAGTGATTCCATATCTGTGGTGTATATAACAGTGTGCGCTTGTTGTTGATTCTGGGTGACCGAAGGCAGATTGCTGTTTGGGTGACTGGCTGATGTTCCATTCTGAGTGCAGTATTGGACAGATCTGGATGCGGACAGCAGGATGCAGTTCCGTGCTGAATTACAGATGTGATACTGAGTGGCAAAGGGCTGTACGCTGGCCGTTCCATACCTCTTTAGCCATGCTCGGATAATTGCTGTTGAGTCTATTTGAGAGCTGGAAAAATGCATGTAATAACGAAGACTTAAAAGCTGGCATCTCCCCCCTATCCGGCAGAGTGCCAGGGTCATCTTTCAAGATCTCAGCCAATCTAGCTAAAGAAAAATAAAAGTAAATTACATACAGGAGTAAAATCACAATGGAGGGAATGTAATTATGAACCTCCATGCATCTAATGCACCACAATACTGAACCCATTTACAGTGTAAATGCAGTGTTATGATGTGTCTTGTCAAAGTGTAAAGACTGTGGTCTAAATTACAAATCTCACAGTGTAGTAAATGGGGGGGGGGGGGGGGGGGGACATATAGAAGATTGCCCTGGATCCTATTAACATAAAAGACAAACGTGCGGATTCTGAACTCTTCTCATGGGTCAGAAATTATGGGTTGTACAAAATGACGGTCATTTTTATGACTGCCCTTGCACTTGCCTACCTGCTCAAGTGTGTTAGGGTGGATTAGGTTTTGTGAACCTATTAAATCTGAGCTAAGCGCTAGTTCCAACCTTGGTTGGCAATGTCACCTTTTGGGTAAGTTGTCAAATTCTTCAAGACATTGTAAAATTTGCTAGCAGTTTGGCAAGCATGATGGCAGGACATTATAAATTGCCACGGCGTCCATTTTGGAATATGGATTGATGGTTTGTTTGTTTTTTTACTCTGAAGTGTCAAAATTTAGCTGCACAGCATATTATCAGCTTTTCTTTGAGCAAAATCTAATTAATTTATATACTTCTGTAGATCAGATATCCGGAAGAGAAAGGTGATCTCTCCCTAAGATCTTATCAGCAGAATGTAAATTGGCAGCATCACGTTCTCTGGTTTGCAATTTACCACAGACTTTACACTTTCATTTTAACTATTACATAACCCAGTATGCAAGCAGCTCAGTGTGATGGGAGTTGGGGTTCAACAATGTGGTAGGGCTGCAAATGTTCATCGTTCTATGACATTATATTACTAGATAATTATGCAACTGCACAAACAGAAATGAAATAAAAACATACGTTGGCTAAAAGATCTAAATTCATAGATGTTGTGTCATTTCAGGCAAGCTATTTTAGAAGCAGTATTTAAGATTTTCTTTATAAAGCACACATGGGGGGGGGGGGGTCATGTATAAACTTGGCACATAGCACCAAATACTGGTGCGATCACAGTGTTCACCTATGTATAAATCAGACTCAGTGCCACCTGTTCCGTTGTCATACGTACCCATTGCCCTTTCGTGGGGCACAGATAGACTATTAAAAGTGGTGTTAGGTGTAGTTTGTTTAGAATTAATGGTAATATTTTGGCAAGAGCAATGCACTACTTATTTGCCTTTAACTGAGGAACTCCAAAACAGCTATTCTAAGAAATAAAAAGGTGGAAAAAAAGTGTTTTTGTTTTTCAATTTGACACCTCATTTTCAAATTTCCTTATAATAACTTATATAATGGCCTCTGAAGAAAGTCCTTCTTATTCTTAACCCCTTAGTGACATGACCTTTTGACCTTGTCTTTGCCTTGGTGACATGGACTGTTTTGACATTTCTGGGGTGTTTGTGTTTAGCTATAATTTGTGCCAGATTTCGGTGTTGCTTAATGCCTCGACCTTGAGGCAGTAAAGCATCACCGTATGAGTGGTGTTTGCAATCTTAGATCGTAAACACTGCTTGTTTAACTGTAGGACAGACTAGGTCCATCCAATGTCGGCAATGGGTTATTGATAGTTTGCCAACCTAAATATTGCTAATACTGTTAATGTAGAGAATAAAAAATTATGAAACATTATATATACCTTGTGTTAGCAAAATTGCTTGCAAATGCATACAACAAGAAAAAAACCACATTTGAAAAGTGTCTGTGGTGTTTACTGCTTATGAAGTTACCTGTGGCTTGATATGCAAATGAACTCATTTGCAATGGCATTACCAGACTTATAGTCACCCAGGACAGAATACAATTTTATTCCCCCATGTGCCACACACAGCCAGGACTTACTCCGGCACACAGTTGGCACTCACAGGACTTTCCCCATCTTGCAGATGGCACCCAGAAGGCTCTCACAGGACCTACCCCCAAGCACCTGGTTCTAGCTTTACACTCGCCGCGCGACTCACACATCTGAGTGCCAGCAGGTTGTGAGTCCAGATGTACTAACGTGCAGGAAGTGAGAGGCAGCCTAAAAGGATTTCTGTGTGCTGGGGCAGAGTACAAGCATCGGCTGTCTGCCCTCGTCACCCTTCCCCTGTTTCAGTGGGGGTCTGGATATAAGCAAAGGGGGACATCAGCAATGCCACTGAAGTTTGCCGGCACATCCTCCCCCCCATTTTTGTTCCCAAGGCAGCGTCACTGTCGCCCCCTCCATAGTTACACTACTGCACCACAGACACATTCAAAACATCCTGCACAATGTATCGATTGTTTTTCATGTTGTTTTTTTTTTATCCTCTGCAGTCACAGAATAAACATTGTTTAGTTTGACAGAGTCCCTTTAAAAAAATCAACATATCATTTGTGTGTATATAGTAAATCAGAGAAAGGAAAACACTACAAAAATGTTCAAACAGTCCTGAATGGTACAACATGGCCATAACAGTCAAGAAAAGGGTTAAAAGCAGAGTTGGAAAGGCAGGCAATTTGGGGAATTTATCCAATTCCACCATCAATCCCTGATGTTTACAGGGCTGGACTGGCCCTACCCCAGGGCTCGACAAACCCCAGGCGCCAGGTCGACCAGGAAATTAGACCTGGCGCAGTTAGCCTCATAGTCCCCTTGCCGCTGCCATCCATTTTTTTTTTTTTCGCAGCTGGAGGGTGTAAAGTCTGTGCGGATGGCACGAATGTCCCCCTCGTTAAGAAAAAAGGGGGGACACGTTAAGAAAAAAAACAACAAAAAACTGTGTGAGGTGGGTGTGTTTGTATTTATGTGTATATGTAAAGTAGTTGTGTGTGAGAGGTGTTTGCATATATGTGTATGTGTAAAGTAGGTGTGTGTGTGTTTATGAATTGCGTGTATGTTTGCATGATTGTATGGCTTCTAAAAATGTTTTGCTGTCTCTTAAAATCAAATTAAATTTGTCAAGCCCTGCCCTACCCAGAAATTGCCCATTAGACCTCTTGACTTGGCCCTAGCTGACTCCTACTGATTGCACCACGTTTACCACTTGCACCAGTATTTGCTTTTTACATTCAAGCGTTATGTCTTAGATATTTCGCTTTTCTATAAACAGTGTATTTTTTTCAAATGTTTTTAAAAAATAATAAAATAGTGGTGCAACACCAAGAGGCTGGAATAATGATGCAAAGCTATGGGGCAAGTAAACAATGGTTTCCAGAGCTGGTTACTGTCAGTCTGACTCTGGATGTTTGCAGTTCACTTGTCTGCTCCCAGTTAGTGAATATAACCCACTGTTTAAAATACTTAATTGTATTGCTTTTAAAGACACTGTCACCTAAAAATTGTTAATACGGTGAATGTAGTGAATAAAGAATGAGCTGTACATTGTGTTAGAAGAATTGCAAGCAAATGCATAGATCCGGCTTGATAAATGTGCTGTATCATCTAAACATTGATTATACTGTGAAAGTAGGAAATAAAAAAACGATTCATACATTGTGTTAATAGAATTTCAAGCAGATGCCTAAATTAGAAGAATGTTTTAAATGTGTCTGAAGTCTCCTGCTTATGACATCACCTGTAATTTGAAATGCAAAGGTATAATTTGTATATCAATCCTAATTTAGGCATTTGCTTGCAGTTTTGGTAACACAATGAATAGATAACTTTCAATCTTTATTTATTCTCTACATTCACAGTATAAGCAGTGGTTCTCAACCTGTCTACCCTAAGGACCCACATTTGTCATTTAGCATGCAGTCATGACCCAAAAATAGTTTCATTTCCAAAAAGTTATAATTTAGTCCACCAAACAATTTGTGCTGTATTTTCCACAATGTACACATACACTCTTCAAAACAAGAAACAAACAAACAAAAAACAGGGCTTCTTCACAAAATGAAAAGTGCATTAATCACAGTGCAAGGGGAAATGAAAGTGATATTGAGTAAAAAAAAACAATAAAATAAAAAGTCACTGAAGCATATGAGACTAATTAGAACTAACAGGGAAGCTGGGGATGACTTTTGCTCCTGAAAAAAGTGTCTCAAAGTCTGGGGTAATGGCAGACTTGCTTGCTTTCTGTCATGAACCCCTCAGATGCTATACCCATGTCATTTATATGTTGACTAAAGCAAAATCCCATGTCCGCGACCAATTCCACATCAGCTCGCCACACACTTTTGGGTCAGGACCCACCAGTTGAGTAACACTGGTTTAGGTGATACAGTCCCTTTAATCTATGCATTTGCTTGCAATTCTGCTCACACAATGGGGTGATGTATAAACATGGGGCACACAGATATTGTGCCTAATAGTGAAGCAGTCAGAGTGTACACCAATGTATAACTCCCAGAAATGTCAGGCATTTGTACTATATGCACCAGTGCCAGAACTTACGGGTTGCTTTGGAGCTATTTGCAGCAGCAGTTCCTATTTATAACAGAAAATGTGCACCAGAAATTGCAGTAAGAATTTCCGCCAATCTATAAGTGATAGAGTCACAATGTCAGGAGAACAAAAGTGTTGGGATGTAGAAAACAGGTTCGATGACTACGGCTGCTTTTTTAAATCCCTACAATAGTATCCACCTTTTTTTTTTTTTTTTTTTAATTCACCACATTCACAGTATTAATGTTTAGCTCACATAATGCCTTTGACCTGTTAAAATGCCAGTGATGAAGCCAGTTGGCCTGTTCATGAGCAGAATATGATCTCCAACTGGTTATCACAGCTATCATATCCCACAGATCTCCAAACAGGCTCCCATCATACATACTACCTTCAGGTAATATGCTAGAACCAGTCAGTTCATTCACTAAATAGCGAATCATGGCGAACTAACAAACAAGTTGCAAGACAAAGGTCAAATGGACATACATTCAACAGTATGTTATTTCTGCTGGGGAATGTAGGGAAACTCATACACAGTATAGCAGACTACGATTGTAACATTTTATTGCAAATTTTTTTTTTTTTTAAAAAGTCAAAAACAATAAAAAAAAAAAAAAAAAAAAGACTAACAGAATGTGCTCCTTCTGCATGAAATTCAGTGACATCCACTTGAATTACACCCAGAGAGTTTACAGGCCTAAGACGTCCCTGTCCATCCTCAATTGAAGAATTATGTACCTAGAACACTTCCGGTGCAAAGATCTAGTGCAGGATATTCATTTGGCTTCTACAGAGATTTTTCTACTTTTAGAATGACTTATTATATATGACCCTAGTGTGGCAGAACCACAACTAGACAGGGAAACAAGCAATAAATAGATACCCACTGATTCAGAATATTCAACTCTCAATGCAATAATACAAACAGCAGGGAAGAGATTTACTTCCCACTGTCTCACAGCCACTCACCTACAAATACCAGCAACCCAGAGTTCATCTGCAGCTTTAACCCACGTGGGTGCAGAGCAGACTAAAGCACTTCCTCTATGGGTGACTGCACTTTCCAAATTAAAGGGGGCGCCTGGCGTTGTACTGACTGTAAAATACCATATTCACAGCAAGGTCAAATTGTTATTTAAATGTGATTTACTATATTTCACTCTCTATGTTTTCACAACATTACGCCCGTCCGATTTTAAATGTCTTTTTAATCTGTTACGCTCCGATGCATGCTCTTCCCCCCCATGCGAGAGAATGGTTTAGTCCGGGGCGTGTGTGACTGTCCATCACAGTGTTTGCTTCCTGGGCTGGGTTTGAGAGGGTGCTTAGCAGGGACATGGCGTCCTGTATGAGATCCAGGACACTGAGTAAGGATGATGTGAATTATAAACTGCATTTCAGGATGATCAATGAACAGCAAGTGGAGGATATCACCATCGACTTCTTCTACAAGCCCCACACTATCACCCTGCTGACCTTCACCACAATCAGTCTTATGTACTTTGCCTTTACAAGGTAAGTGCTGGTGGGAGATGTAATTTGCTAACGACGCTTACCCTAGCCCCCTCAGCTGTTGTGGAGTATATTTCTCGTGATGCTCAGCAAGCCTCGCTGAGCCTCCTGGAAAATGCAGTATACAGCAGCTAGTGTGCCATAGATTAACTGTTACTGCCTTACACAGTCATCCAGGCGGAACCCCAGGCTTTCTTATTACCCCAGGCTTTCTTATTACCCCAGGCTTTCTTATAACCGCAGGCTTTCTTATTACCCCAGGCTTTCTTATAACCCCAGGCTTTCTTATTACCCCAGGCTTTCTTATTACCCCAGGCTTTCTTATTACCCCAGGCTTTCTTATTACCCCAGGCTTTCTTATTACCCCAGGCTTTCTTATAACCCCAGGCTTTCTTATAACCCCAGGCTTTCTTATAACCCCAGGCTTTCTTATTACCCCAGGCTTTCTTATTACCCCAGGCTTTCTTATTACCCCAGGCTTTCTTATTACCCCAGGCTTTCTTATTACCCCAGGCTTTCTTATTACCCCAGGCTTTCTTATAACCCCAGGCTTTCTTATTACCCCAGGCTTTCTTATAACCCCAGGCTTTCTTATAACCCCAGGCTTTCTTATAACCCCAAGCTTTCTTATAACCCCAGGCTTTCTTATAACCCCAGGCTTTCTTATAACCCCAGGCTTTCTTATAACCCCAGGCTTTCTTTTGAACCCCAGGCTTTCTTTTGAACCCCAGGCTTTCTTTCGAACCCCAGGCTCTCTTTTCAGTTTTGCAACTAACCTCTTCAATGCAAAAAAGCATGGCCAGTACTGCCTCTGCATTTACTGATCTAGGCATGGACTGTCATTTCTTAAACCTATTCTGCAATCTACACCTCACTGTTGGTCGTGGGCAATATGAGGTATAGTTGCACAGCAGCGAAAAAGGTCATGGCTTGCCCTAGTCCAGTGATTGCTAATTGCACAGCAGCTTCAGTGCAAAAATGTTGGCCATTACTAGCATAGATTAACTGAAAGAATTCAGCATTCCAGCTGTAATAGGCTGCATTTCCCATTATGGCCAGCCAACCATTTAGTTGTCTGGGTATAATGGGCAATATAGCACACAACAGCTGAAGTGCCAAAGGTTAGCCATGTCGCTCACTTAGGTGCTTTAAGATGTTTAATAATCATTTGGTGCCAGAGGGCTGCAACTCCTCTGGCACGCAAATTATTTACTAATTTCCTTCCTTCTCACTGGGTGAGTTGGGCGACATGTAGCATCATTTCCCTATTTATGATTTATCTTGCAAGGTTAATGCCACAAGGCTAATATTTCACAAAAGGCGTTGTGCCTAAACATCTGTCCGCTTTCTACTCGATTCAGGATTCATGTCCCTTTCCCCTGGGTAATAATACACACTGACTGCCATCTGGTCCCCTCAGACACCATACAGCAATACAGTGTCCTTCCAGGGCTGCAGTGACATCTCCCCAAGGTGGAGCCTGCAATGGAGTCAGCAATATGCATCTCAGGAAACCTCCAGAGAAGTCACATTCCTCTTTAAATTAAAATACCATCTAAATACAAAGCAAAATAAAAATGACATTTATTTTAGACTTAAAAGGGGAAAAGGGCTGCTCTATAAATAGGTGCAGTATAAAATGACACATACAGTATATTTAGCTGCATGTGGTCAGGCGATATTGTAGAATCAATGTATTAAAAATAGACTGACCCTCTGGGATTACTCAGTCCTTACAATACAAAGGGGATACCTAGAGGTTTGGTGTTGCTTCAAATGTTTTACTGCACCTTATTATCCTGATATAATGAATGGTTGTTTTTATTAACTTTGATTTTCTGGTCAGTTATGAAGATGTTCTGCCTACTTAGTTGAAAAAGACCCCTGTGTTGGTGAAATGTTTTAACCATTTTTATGTAAACATTAGGAGCCACACAGACAGGTTCATGAGGCAGCTAAATGTTATTAGCAGTACAAGTTAGGAGCCTTGAGATTTGTCTAGTCTTGTGTATTATATGTTGATCAATCTGCAATACACCATTTTTAACAGATTAACGCCCTTGTACACATAACTGATGTTTGGCCCTCACAGGTACCAATTCAATTTTTTGGCCCGCAGTTATCCTTTAATGGAAAATCTACAGTCGTATTTATACAAAAAATGAAAGCTGATTAGATCAGTCATTTAACCCCTTAGTGACATGACTTTTTTGGCTTGTCCGACGCTTGGTGACATGGACTGTTTTAACATTTCTGAGGTGTTTGTGTTTTGCTCTAATTTATTTCTGTCTCATTTAGTGTACCCGCACAAACTATATATCGTTTTTATCGTTATAAGAAGGGCTTTCTTTTGATACCATTATTTTGATAATAGCATATAATTTTATGTAAAAAAAATAATAAAATATGGCAAAAAAATTGAAAAAATCTTTTTTTTATGACTTTTATTTGAAAAATCGTATACTCATGTACAAGAGACAACAAAAAAACACTGCTAAAAAGTTTCTAATATATGTCCTGAGTTCAGAAATAGCCCATATTTTTATGTTTTTGTGCTTTTTTATTCATGTTACAGGGCCAGAACTATAAGTGGTGCAAAGCTATTTTAAAATCCTTTCTTTCAAAATTAGCGATAGTGACATTGTAACACTGATTTCTGTACTAAATCCATGAATGACACCCAACATGTACATATTTTTGAAAACTAGACCACTCAGGGCATTTAACTTGGGGTATTTTGACACATTTCATGTAGCCATTTTACCACCAATCTATGCCAAAGTTTGCAGCAAAAAATCTTTTTTTTAAATTTTTCACATATATTGCAATTTAGGTAAACATTACCTTAAAATGTGAAGGGGTATTTCCAAATAACACCTCAATATGTGTTCAGCAACATCTCCTGAGTACAGGGATACCACCCATGCATAGGTTTGTTGGTTTGTTTTGGGGCTAAAAGGCCACATTTAGGGGGTACGCATTTTGGTTTTCCAACTTGGAATTCTGACATGCAGAAAACTTGTGCCCATGTCCCATTTGGGACATTTTTGAAGCCAGAAAGTGTATTCTACCCCACAAAGCCATATATTTTTTAAAACTAGACACCCTAGGGTATTTCAAATAGTAGTATTTTAACACTTTCCATGCACTAATTATACTACCAGCCTATGTCAATGTTTTGGGTAGTAATTTTTTTTCACATACATTGTACTTTGGGTATGAATTCACAGATCCTGTTATATGTCAGTGCCAAACAACACCTCAATATGTGTTCAGCAACATCTCCTGAGTACAGGGATACCACCCATGTATAGGTTGGTTAGGTTATTTGTGGGTTAAAAGGCCACATTTGAGAGGTGCGCTTTTTGGTTTTCCAACTTGGAATTCTGACGTGCAGAAAACCTTCGCCCATGTCCAATTTGGGACATTTTTGAAGCCAAAAAGTGTATTCTACCCCACAAAGCCATATATTTTTGAAAACTAGACACCCTAGGGTATTTCAAATGGTAGTATTTTAACACTTTCCATGCACTAATTCTACCACCATCCTATGTCAATGTTATGGATAGTAATTTTTTTTCACATACATTGTACTTCGGGCATGAATTCACAGATCCTATTATGTGTCAGTGCCAAACAAAACCCCAATATGTGTTCAGCAACATCTCCTGAGTACAGGGATACCACCCATGCATAGGTTTGTTGGGTTGTTTGGGGGCTAAAAGGCCACGTTTAGGGGGGGTGCATTTCCAACTTGGAATTTTGACATGTAGTCAGCCTGCGCCCATGTTCCATTTGGGACACTTTTGAAGCCTGTCAAAGTATTTTACCCCATCAAACCATATATTTTGGAAAACTAGACATCCTAGGGTTTTTAAAATTGTGGTATTTTAACACTTTCCAAGTGCTAATTCTACCACCAACCTATGTCAAAGGGTTGGGATGTCATTTTTTCCCCACACACATTGTAGTTCAGGCAATTTTTAGATTCTGGTATTTGCTACTGCCAACCAACACCTCAATACATGTTCAGCAACATCTCCTGAGTACAGGGATACCCCCCATGCATAGGTTTGTTGGTTTGTTTTGGTGCTAAAAGGCCACATTTAGGGGGTGCGCAATTCCAACCTGGAATTTTGACATGTGGTCAGCCTGCGCCCATGTTCCATTTGGAACATTTTTGAAGCCGTCCAATGAATTGTACCCCATCAAACCATATATTTTTGGAAAATAGACATCCTAAGGTATTTCAAATGGTGGTATTTTAATACTGTATAGGTACTAATTCTACCACCAGCCTTTGTAAAAATTTGTGGTAGTACTTTTTTGGGAGGTTTTTTTCCACATACATTGTACTTCAGGCATGAATTCACAGATTCCAGTATATGTCAGTGCCAAACAAAAACCCAATATGTGTTCAGCAACATCTCCCGAGTACAGGGATAGCACCCATGCATAGGTTTGTTGGTTTGTTTTTTGGCTAGAAGGCAACATTTGTGAGATGCGCATCTCAAAATTCCAACTTGGAATTTTGACATGTAGTCAACCTGCGTCCGTGTCCTATATGGGATATATCCTTTAAGCCAGCCAATGTAATTTACCCCCACCAAACCATATATTTTTTTAACGGTAGACCCCCATCACTCCTTGTGGCAACGGCTCAGCAGCCACCGATACATCACTAGATGATGTATCAGAAAGCTGACCAGGGTCAAAATCGAACCCTGAGTCCGCGGCCTCAGAATCAGTGCGTAAGCAGTGATCTCGAGCAAAGAAGGGGTTAATAGCTCTTAGAAGAGCCTATCTAGTACTGTAATACATTACAGTACAAAGTAATTAATCCATAAAACAGTGCAGACAGCAAAACATACTGTTGCTGTGCAAGATTACTGCTTATACAGTGATGAATGGCAGGGAAGGGGTTAATACACAGTGTCATAAAACCTGACAATTTTATAAAATGTTATTTTATATCACTAATACTGATCTGTCTCTTTCCGTCACAAAAAAGTAAGTGAGGAGAGGGAGGCAGATCAATTTTTGTGAATATTGATCCGACCAATTTTGATCTGACCAGGGCGAATGGTGAGCTTAATTGAGAAATCACCAAACCGCCTTTGCCACTAATTCGCTGTTACTGATCGCTATGCGCTCAGGCAGCTTAAAAAAAAAAATCTCAAATATTTTTACTTTACATGTAATCCCCTAGCGGATATGTGTAAAAATAAAATTAAAAAAAATATGCAGACAGATAAAAATTGCTTTGGCGCCAATATCATTGCGTAAGCAGTGATCGACGGCAAAGAAGGGGTTAATAACTCTTAGAAGAGCCTTTGTAGTACTGTAATAAATTAACCCCTAAAAACTGCACAAACAGCAAAAATAAATGCGCTGATGTGCACGATCACTGCTTACGCAAGATCAGTGGCAGGGAAGGGGTTAAACGCAGGGAATTGCTTTAATAAAATTTTTTTTATTTTTATTGTTCGTGTGTTGTGTATTTATTGTTTTTTTTTACTTTTACTTACTTTTATAACTTTGATCTGTCTCTCTCCCTCACTAAAAAAAATGTGAGGAGAGGGAGGCAGATCATAACTGGTCAGATCAATATAGGGTTAATATTGATCTGACCAGTCAGTGGGGATGTTCAGCAGAACATCCCCACTGCCTGTCAGTGTGCCTGGCAGTCACTGATTGCCTCTGTGAAGAGGCAATCGTGTGACAGCCAGAGAGCACAGGAAGCAGGTACTTCCTGCCTCCTGTGCTCTTGCCCTTAGGAGGGCAGCGCCATCTTGGTCACCCAGTGACCAAGATCGTGCATTTTTTTTTTGTGTTTCAGATTGCCTCGACTTGCGAGGCAATCAGAAACACTTGCTGAGCATAGGAAGCGAAAGATTCGCTTCCTATGCTCGTTTTGGAAATGCACGTGTTTTAAAGGCTCTGTGCCTTTAAAACCGGCATTTCGATCGCTCTCCGGAGCGATCGAAATGCCGACGGGCATTTTTTTTAGTATTGTACGATGCTTCCACACGGAAGCATCGTTACAATACCATCAGAGCACTGAAAGCGGAAAAACTCACTAACGCCTCGGCACACAGGACGGACCTAGTCTGTCCTGTGTCGCCAAGGGGTTAAAATACTGTCTTCAGCATTTCAGCCAATTACAAACATGCCAACATTCAACCATCAAATGGGGACAACAGGGAGATCTACAGGTGCAGATGTTAGCACTGGGGCAATTAACTCCTTGAATTTTTTTTTATTTCATGTATTCTTTATTATAGTTTATTATATAGTCCTTCTGTGAGTTACTGGTACCCAACTCTTTCTCCCACCTAGAAACAATGGCACTATTATGTATTCTTTATACAGTCCAGACATCTAGCCATACCTTTTTTTTTTTTTTTAGTTTGTCTTGGCGAAATAGATTGGAGAATCTTCTTATCCTTTCTTCACCCCCTGTAGACAAATGTTTATCCAAACAGATTTTTATTCTCATAAATGAAAAGTCCTCTGCGGCCGATAAAACAAAGGCCAATTGAAGTTGCTCTAATGACCTCAACCAAATCGTTGAAGTTTTTAGTGCTTGATGTTTTTTAATTTTCAATTAATGAAAATGGGGAAGGGCTGTGCCAAAATGATTTTTTATGTTCCCAAACACACCAGAAAATGCTACACTTTAATTATGGAATAACGTATACATTTGAAGTGTGATTCCCACCATATACATTTGCATTGTACAGAAAATCAATTTTCCAAAAACCAACTATCTTCTTGTCCATAATCTGTATGAAATGTAATGCAGTATCCTTTTTTGTTTGTGATGTTAAGGATACATTTTCTGCATTATTTTAGATTTCTATGGCTCAAAAGCCCTAGGGACAATTAATTATCTAGAAGAGCACATGCATTTTGATTTTTGTTTTTCTTATAGTTGGATTGAGAAGATTAAAATATTTGATTGTGGGCCTGGCAAACATTGAACTTTATAATCTTGGCAAATATTTAACTGAACGATAAGCAGATTTAGCTTTTTTTGGTCTTTTGCAAGGTGTAAGGATTAGTAGAACAACAAGAGTTTGGCACTGACCTTGGACAATTTCCCGATTAATTTTAGAAACCTTTGTTCTTTTATGTTTACAATGCTTAGATTGCTGTGAGTTTTTTATTTTTTATTCTTTTATCTACATGTTTAACACCTATTTTTTCTGTCAATTAAAAAAACTGGATACTGTTAAAATAACAGGAAGCCAAAAAATACACAATACTTATAAATGTAGCAGATTGTAAGGCAACAAACTGAAAACAAGAAGCAATGGGGAAACCATTTTATGCTTTGAAAGATTCTTCTGTGTACTGTATATGAAACCAAACAGGCAGGCAATATTCTATTGGAGTTTCTCCCTTTCACTCCAAATAGTATATGGGGTCCTATAAGGTTCCAGAATTGTGTTTGTTTGTAAATAAACTACAGACAATTGGCAACTGATCAACTCTGCACATCTATCTATTAAGCTGGTAGCATAGTCTAAAAAAAGAAAACAAATCTAACCAAATAATCAATTCTTGGATGCAGTTAGGATGATAGTTTATCGTTTTGGAGACCAAAAGGGAAATTGAGGTCTCGCCACATTCAAAGGTACTTATGAGATAGGACTGGGGCAAGGTTATTGCTTAACTTAGTCTTCATGTTTAATTGGGGATTGATTAATTTAAATGAGGTCTAATACAACACTGTTAGTTCTCTTTCTTCTATTCCACTTTTCAACCTTTTGGGAAATTGTCATTTTAGCAATATTGTTGGCCATATTTACCTGCACATTATAATTTTCTTTTCTAACGCATTTTCTGATTTTAATTTCTTTTTAGGGAGAACACAAGCCAAGAAGACAATATTTGGAAGGGCATCCTATCCGTGATCTTTTTCTTTCTGATTATCAGTGTGCTAGCATTCCCAAATGGTAATGTATTTAAATTAAATAAATGTTCTGCTGTCAAACGCATTGTTTTGGCAAAAATAACAATCTAAAGCTTTGATGTGTAAATGTTTGTGTGGGGTTTTTTTTTTGACTAAGCCCTAAAACAGTAATGGTTAATCTTTGGCACTCCAGCTGTTGTATGGTTCCAGTGACATACACTGAACTGAAGGTTAGTCATCAATGTGTAAAACATACCAGTGAATTATGAAAAGCAGTTATCACAACCTGAGTTTTAGTCCTACAATTACTAGTGAAGTGTCATTTGCATGTGTTTGTGCAATTGCCATTATACATATCAGAACATGTTTGTATGCACAGACCTTCCGCACACGTATTGAAAACATGTCTGCCGGTTTCTTTTTAAATTGAGCATATGTGCCTTTTTTTTTAATTTAATTTTTTTATACTCAACCTCTAATATGTTTTGCCAATAGTGCTGGTCACAAAAAATAAAATAACAGAAGTCTTGACAAATCCCAGGAGGCAGATGTTATTGGTTGTTTTACATAGAAATCTATGGAATAACCTTTAGTCTGCTTCCTAAAAATATCTAGCCTGGCTCCTAACGTTTACAAATATTGGTCAAGCTCTGAATTATTAAATGCATATTGAACATGACACACTAAAAAATGCATTCATTATTTTTATATATACTAGTTCTGTTTACAATGCTTACCTTTTATAACGTTGGTTTAAAAATTCTTTCACCCAGAGGGCTTCTATACAATGCATGCAGAAACCTGCTCCACACGGACACAGCCACCTCTGTGCAAGAGCAATGCATACTGAATATTCTAATGAATAAGGTGTACTGAATGCAATGTGCTCCACCAAAAACCATATAAAAACCCAGTCCAGATACAATTTCTATTTTAACTTCTTATAAAGCAGCCGTATTTTGTGTAGCAGCACAACATGCCGGATTTAGTCTGCCGTAATGATCTGAATTATTTCCAAGCCGCCATCTGTTATCAGTTTTATAACACTTTGTTTCATACACAAAGGGAATATTTACCAAATATTTGTATCTAGAGCCAAGCTGCTGCGGCGTATTTATCCACAAAAAAATAGTCCACCATGCATTGTTTTATAATCAGATTAAGCTCATCTGAATACAGTGTTTGCACTGATGATGACTTTTTAATGTAAAAGAAGGAAACAAAGGTTTGTGGGGTTTTTTTTTTTTTTTTGCAGTGTTCGCCAATGTTTTACAGGTGGCAAACGGTTGTCTTACAGGACATGGCTAGTGGAGCTCTGTAATGTCATAGCTCTCAGATACCTTCATATTTATCTTGTGCTCTTGTTTCAGGTCCTTTTACCAGGCCTCATCCTGCAATATGGCGAATGGTTTTTGGTAAGTGTATATTCTCACACATAGATACGGTCTTGTAACCTTCACATGTTGCTCTGCTCTGTAATGTGTTTGCTAGAATCGGACATTTATCTCTTAAAGGACCCACCTTTTTTTTCCGTGTATATTAAAGCAAACTAATTAGAAACAAATTATCTGTTCATTAAAATTGAACTTGTACTGACTCTCCCACCCAACTCTTAGCATTTGGCTGGAACCTGGGAGACAACAACAAAAAAAATCAGGTTCAATAAAAGCAAAGTATCCTAAATATGCTTCCTGTACAAAGCACACATTTGCAGATTCATTCCCCCAGGTGGATTGCCAGACCAGCCAGTTATGTTTGCTGTCAGCGTATTGACTGTAGAATATAGCATACAAGTGTGTCCGGGGGAGACATTTAAAAAAAATCAAGGACTGATGGGGGATTGATACACAAGCAGAGGAAACCTGTTCTGTTTGTCGCTAAATCTCCCTATAACAAAACTACCCTTTGATGACCGGGACGAATTGAGAGAAATCGTAACGGACAGATACGGGGTAGACAGGTGAATTAAAAAAAAAAAAAAATCAAGGACTGGATCCCATCGGAATTACCATGATAAACTAATGGATTTCTCTCTGAAAACGTATGATTTATACCTTCTTCAGGGAAATATGTTATAATGACATGCCCCTCAAAAAAATGGCCGAATATTTTTGCAATGGAATGCAAGGGTCCAGAATGTAGGTGGAGTTATGGCATACGTTCAAATTCTGGGACTCTAGGGGACAGTCACATGACATTGGGTGCCTTTCCGGTACAGATACTGGGAGCTCAATACTTGTTAAGGCTATGTATGTCTGCAAGCTGTGTGCATAGGCAGTATCGATGCAAATTTGGAAAAGTTGACACCTAAGGTTGTTAAGGTAGAACTGCAGGTTATTTGCAAGAAAACAGCAGCAATGCAGGAAGTGTGGTTGAGAGAAACCATTTTGTTTTTGCTTGGATCGGAATGGACTGTTTAAGTAAATGATGGACTCTGTCATATACGTCTAGTCCTCAATGACTCCTAGTTACAGGTAATCTCCTAATTTATTGACCGGTAGCACTGCTACAGGTCTGCTGCTAATGGTAAGCATGCAGTATGTTCCATACTGATCTGTATTCTTTATAGACTGGTCCAGGGGTAGGCAACTTTAAGCATTCCAGACTGTAAGAGCATTATGGGAGATTGAGTCCACTATATCTGAAGGCTGACTAGACTGTGACCCTGGCATGGATTGTTACTGATCCTGTACTAAGTCCCTGCTGCCAGCTGAACTTTCAAAACTTCCATTTTAATCAAAGGGGTTTAATCCTGCTGATCAAATATGCAAAACCCGTGTGTGAAAAGCAAAGTAGGCTGCAGTGGCCTCACATTTAGGGTTACATGTATGAATGTATCATTCCAGGTCTCAGTGTACTTTACTTCCTCTTCCTCGTCTTCTTGCTGTTCCTGAACTTTGAGCAAGTGAAGGCCGTCATGTATTGGCTGGACCCAAACCTTCGCTATGCGACTAGGGATGCCGATATCATGGTAAGTACCTGTAGACAAGCTTGTATGAGATGTTTATATAGTCTTTCCTAAGTATATATTGCTTGAGTCATTTTGAATAAAAACCAGTTAGGCTCAAGAAAGTATATTAAAAAAAAAAAAAAAACAACATTTAACAAGTAGTTTATTTTAGTATTAAGTTTTGCCACATGAGGAGAATAGGTAGCCAGAGAGAAACGTTACATGCAGTTTAGTGTGTTTGATTTTATTTAACTTGTTACATTGTCAAGGTGCAGTTCCAGCTACAGTTTTGAAAATCCTATTCTTAGAGAAGTGTAGCTTCATTAAAGAAACAGATTGGTTTTCACTAACTCCTAAATAGGAAATTGAATGGAGTCACTGCTGGTACTGTAGCAAACAGTCCTGCCTGTGTTTCCAAGCCTGCCTTGTTTTATATTTCATTACATGGAGATGGCTCAAACCACACCCTCTTCATTCCAAGCACTTGAAACAGCCAAGTTCTACAGGGGGAGTTGACGAAAACTCCAACAGGCACAAAATCTCCAGAAGAGGAAGCCACCCAGGCTCCTGTGTGCCCCATCTCACTGATATCACAGAATATAGATGCACCAGCAAAATGTGTTTTCAATGTAAAACTATGGTGATTTAACACAGTACATACAGAAAATAAGACTAGTTTGTGTAGGTGGAACTTCTTCCTACAAACTTCCCTGGCCTGAGCTCACTTCCCTTTTCCTCACTCATCAATCTGAAAATTTACTGAGTAGAATCTGAATATCTCTTGCTCTTTAAAGTCCCTTTGAAAGGCAGGTAGATGGTATCCAAGGACCACATGATCCATTATCATGTCTCTAAGTAGTGAATATTATTGACTGACACTCCTGCCATCACTGTGCCCCGCAGGAATACGCCGTTAACTGCCATGTTATTACCTGGGAACGAATACTCAGTCATTTGGACATATTTGCGTTTGGACATTTCTGGGGATGGGCAATGAAAGCCTTGCTGATCAGAAGCTATGGCCTGTGTTGGACGATCAGCATCACTTGGGAGCTCACCGAGGTGCGTGTTAAACAGTAACCCATATTTCATACTTTGTAAATGCATAAGAATAGGTAATGATGGATGGTTTTCTTTTAAAGCGACTCTGTATAACATGACCGTCCCATTTTAATATACTACCTGCCTCATCAATGCATTTGCTAGCCTTGCAGGAAGACAATTATTAGTTTAGGCATTATATTAAAATAAAATGTATCTACCTATTTCCAGATCCGGTTCTGCAGCACAGCCAGCAAAGAAGTGGATGGTACACTTGGCACACTTACCCATCATGCCACCCCATTGGTCTCTGGATGCTTTACTTATGTGCACCATCCACTCCCTTGCTGACCCTCGAAGCAGCAGAACCGGCTAGTTTAGCACATTTATAGATGACATAAGTAGTATATTCAAATAGGACTTGTACATAATACAAGTTCCTTTAATCTGCGTTCCATATAAAATAAAATAAACATATTCTGGAGCACAGTGCTTCTGTTTAATAGTAATACTTGGCATGATGGCTTTCTGAGAGATCTGATAGTGTTAACAGTGATCATGTTAAGAAATCCAGAAAATATATTCTGTTAAGGGGGACCCCAGGATATGGAAAGCCCTGTTATGTATGATAACTGTAATCTATTACATTAGTGCTAATCTGTTACTTTCTCCAGCTGCTCTGTGCTCCTGGTCCCATGAGCTCATGGTGAAGGTATAGTCCAGCTGGAGTATCAAGGGTTGCCATCTTCTCATTCCTCAGAATTTGCATGTGTATACAATGCTTTCCTCAGTTCAGGAACTTGTGATTCATGCCTCTATGTGACTCCATGCATCGTTTTTCATTTAGCTGTTTTTTATGCATCTCCTTCCCAACTTTGCGGAGTGCTGGTGGGATCAGGTCATTCTGGACATCCTCTTGTGCAATGGAGGTGGCATCTTACTGGGCATGGTGGTTTGTCGCTTCTTGGAGATGAGAAGCTATCACTGGGCAAGCTTCAAGTAGGTTCATATGAAAACATTTCTACACTTTTTTATTTATTACACTTTCTCATTTCTAGGAAGGATGCTCAGATTGACTATTGTGTGCTTTAAACTTCTGTTTTTCCAGGATTGCTTTATCCACCTTTTATTAGAATTGTCTATTAGATACTGTGAACTTCAGTTTCAACTGCTTATTATCGGTATAATCGTTATGGCAATTATACTGTTATTATTATGTGCAGGGCTTGACTAATGTTTGGAGGCTTAAAGTGCCTAAAATGCCAATCTAGGATAGAGTGACTTCCATAGATTTCTATGTTAAATAATCAAAGAATGTTGGCATTCTTGGCTCCCTGACTACTGTAATGTGTTAAGCTCTGCTCAGTTGCATACTTTTAATAATACTAAAGTCTGGATAATAGCTGGACAGTCGTCTGCTGAAATATATTTTAAATTCCATCCACAAATAAGGCATCAGAATGATACAGGTTGAATATCCCTTATCCAGAGATCGGTTATCCAATTTGTTTTTGGATTTTGCCGCAAGTTGCAAATACCACACAAACCTGCAAGTGTACAACAGTTTATTCAGTGTCCAGCCCCCTTAAGCTGTTAAAAAGCCTTTGCATGCATGCTCAGATTCCCTCACACCCACAAAGGGTAATACAGCAGCACGTGTGCAGGGCTGACACGCCAACGGCATGTTCCCAACGATGCCTGACATCTCAGAAAAGTAATGGGTTTGCTTTATTCAGTATTTGCATTGACACTACTGTATTTCATGAGCGCTGAGAGGCTATTCTCTATATGATTGGTGGTGAATATGATCCGTTATCCAAAATACTTCTGGTCCCAAGCATTTTGGTTAAGGAATACTCAACCTGTATTGCAAATTATTATAAATGGTCCTTATGTATTCCACAGTTTGGTATGTTACAAGCTAAAAATAGAGGAACCTGTTATTCCAGTCTTTTCATTTATCTTATTTTATGTTTCATTGTTTCTTTTTAATTTCTGTGCATCTTTTTCTGAGACCCAACATCCCCCCCCCCCCCCCCCACATTGCTTGGGCCTGAACATGTATTGCAAGTAATTTTTTTAATTGTTTTAAATCTAATTTTAAAATCTAAATCTTATTTTTGGTTTTAAATACTTTTTTTTAATTAAATATGTGTGAAAATGATTTTCGATTGCAATTTAAAAATGTTCTAGTAACCAATGTATTTTTTGTTCTCCATTGTTCTCCAGGGATATCCACACAACCACCGGTAAAATAAAACGAGCGGTACTGCAGTTCACTCCCGCAAGCTGGATCTACGTGAGATGGTTTGACCCCAAGTCTTCTTTCCAAAGAGTCACTGGCGTCTATCTCTTCATGATAATCTGGCAGGTAACTAGGACAAACCCACAACTAGAAGAAGTGGAATGCTAAGCTTTATAAAGACCACTGTAAGAAAAGGGTTACCTATTTAAGCTTTAGGTGTAACTATCAAGCAAAAATGATATAGATACTAATTCTAATAGGGGCCTTGCCAGATTGCTAGTAAATATATAGAACTATTTCAGTTTTTCCTTAGTACAGAGCAGTTCATAGGGATTTATTTAAACTCCCTTTTTTTATTTGCAGGGCTTGGAGAATGTAATTAATAGAGGTTGTTTTTGGGGAATATACAGCAATTGGAATCCTAACGGTCAGTGCTATGTCAACAAATATCTGCAAAGCGGACACTTGGCTTCCATTCAGTGAATGATAAACACACATGATAAAATAGCTTTACATATTCTACAGTCTCTATATTTTACAGTACCGTATATCAGAATAGAAAGGAAAACGATTAATAAAGACATGATCTGCCTCTCCTAAGGTCACCCAACAGGTTTTATAGCATATATTGCAATACTAGTCTGTTTACTACTGTACTAACAGAGATACTGTAGGCTGGGTGTAAATCTATCTACAGAATATTCCAGTTGTTGTATAGATTGTGATGTTTTGTACTAAAGGTATTATTTATTTATTTTATTCCAGCTGACTGAACTAAATACATTCTTCTTGAAGCATATCTTTGTATTCCAAGCAAGTCACCCTCTAAGCTGGTGTCGTATTCTCTTTATCGGAGTGATCACGGCACCTACTGTGAGGTAATAAATCTTTGCTATCATTTTGAAGATATTGTATAAATACGTATTTTAGTTTGGCTCCTCTACTAGCATATGATATATATTTATTTTTGGAAATAAACTATTTATTTAATCGAGGTCGTCTTATAATCTGACCTCAAATTGAGGTCAGACTATAAGACTGGGATCCAGGTCCCCAGCAGATCTGCAGGGGACCTGGATCCCCCTCTCTAACAGCAGGGGATGTCTGCACGATGAACGCAGACTCCCCTGCTGCCGCCCGGCACGACCGCCGGGGCTTCTGTGATGAAGCCAGGTACTTCCGCTTTCGTCACAGAAGACCCGGCGATCGTGCCGGGCAGCAGCAGGGGAGGTCTGCGCTCATCGCGCAGACATCCTCTGCTGCCCCACTAGACACCAGGGAGAATCGGGCAGATGTCCGTCATAATAGACTGCCGTGTCGGGCAGCATGGAGGATGTCTGCACGTATCGTGCAGACATCCCCCGGCTGCCCCCACTAGCCACCAGGGATCAAGTTAAAGGTGAGGGGGAGGGAGGGGGCCGAGAGACAGGGGGAGGGGGTGGCACAGAAACAAGGGGAGAGAGGGGGGCAGAGACAGAGTCATGGGGAGGGAGGGGGTTAAGAGAGAGAGGGAAGGGGTTAAGAGACAGAGACAAGGGGAGGGAGGGGGTTAGGCAGCATTGGCACATAAAAAGAAATAAAAACTAGAAATACATTTTTTTATATCATAATTTTTTATTAAAAAAGCAATTTACATGTGAATACATACAAGTTGAACTTTTTTTTTCCTATAGGGTAGTCTTATATTCAGGGTCGTCTTATAATCGAGCAAATACGGTATTATGCTTGCTCTGATAATGCTATTTATTAATTTTGCTACAATTTCACTTTTTTGCTACCAACCCGAGCGGGCCATCTCTTGGGTTGGCTTTCTGTGACTTCAGTAGCTGCACACCAGGCAGGGCTGCCATGCCTGTATAAGATTGTCTTCTGTTTTTTTTCCCCAGACAATACTATGCATACCTCACAGATACACAGTGCAAAAGGGTCGGCACTCAGTGTTGGGTCTTTGGGTAAGTAGTTTAAATATCCCAATTACACGCCTGCACTTCTTAACACAGCAAAATGTCTGCTTTTATGCTTTTTACCTTGTAGATAATGACTTGATTTGTTGTATTCAAAACAGGTCTTTTGCACAGAATCTTCTTTCGTGATGAGATGTTTGAAGTAGTGTTATCTCTATTGTTTGCAGTGTAATACTGATACTGTTAAGAAAGGACCCTTTATAAAAGCTTCTAGGTTTGACTACTACTAGGTTTGAACTGTCTGTACTGTACAACAAATGCTTAGATGTATTTTATCTGCTTATGGCATCTCTCTCACATATAATTTTGTTAGACTAGTCTGTTGAATAATAATAATAAGTCCCTAATTATGGAGACAGAAAACGCTGATTATACTTGGTGATCCACATACACATTTATTCTATTATTATTTTCTGTTCTCGAATAGCCTTAAACTGTTATATGTGAGAAAAATAATTATCTTCTACACAATAATGGATCGGGTTTAAGGACATATGAGCTATAGATTTATTAACTTTAGTGTGTGTGTTCCCCTCCCCATGTTGTGGGGCTTTATTAAATGTTGTCTAGTGTTCAGTAATTTCAAGACTAAGCTCTTATTCAGTATATGCACATTGAAAACATTTAATTTAAAGGTCAATGTAACTTTTTTTTTTTTTTTTTAACTTGTCCTTGAGGGTAGATGCACTTGGATTTACTCTTGTGTCTCATTGCTGAGGAACAGCCTGTCTGTAGGCTGGCACAGTGAGTAAGAGCAAGAGCTACTCTGATGTTTGCAGCAAGCACAGAGACAGACACTTTTTTTTTTTTTTTTTTTTGCATAGGATCCGCAGAGGTGACCCTTTTTTTTTTTTTTTTTTTTTTTTTTTTTTTTTCAACCATGCAAAAACAAGGGTCTGTCTCTGCTATAGCAGTGATAGGTAGTCACTGACCAGACCGGGCTGCATGTATCCAGGGAACCATGGCAGCTGCCAGTCCGATGCTAAACTGACATGTACTATGGAAAGTGCATTCATTTTATCCTCTGACTAAAGGCAGGCTCCCTTTCTAGAAAACTGTATCTGCAATTATTCTTACTGCTCTATATGCCGCACAGTTCTTCTTTTCTGTCTTTCATTGTGTTGCCAGTATGGCATCAAATGGATTAATAAGTTGAGTTTATGACATAGTGATGATTTAGCCAGGTAGGGACATTTCTGTTACAGTCTGGTACTTTGCATGTAGCTCCGCATTGCATAGATTCCCTCTAAAGCAGAGCCAGGCAAACCTGCAGTTAAATCACTGTCGATTATGTTCTGTTGGCTCCTGATGTTCCAGATCATCAATAACTAGTGGTGAGCCTGTCTCTGCTGTAAGGGAACGGGAAAAATGCAGGTTATGACCACCCAAGCAGAAGCCACAGTAAAACGGGCTATTTTACAACTAATTAATGTTTCCTTGTGATGATACCAATGTGACTATTCAGTCCTTCTAATTTGTGGGTCTAGACCTGTAGTTATCCATTTCTAGTAAGACAGTCTAAGATTCTGCTTTTATTCTTTACCATTCCTTAGTTTTGGCATCAGGGTGAATTTTATGTCAGTCATGATTTAAATCACTAGTCCATTAAATCATGTTTTTTTTTTAATGTAAAGACTCATTCTTGCTGGTAGTTATATTCTTTAATATTTTCAACCAGATGATATTTAGAATAACCTGTCAGATTTGTAAAACGGCTATATCTATGCTGATTTTAGTTTAATAGGTTAATCACTCATATTTTGGGAACTACTTTGAAATGTTTTGCATCACTAAAACAATAATTATATGCACTGAAGTGGTATTGTGTTCTTTGTTTGTACATAGATTTGCAGAACCACAATTAAAGGACCACTGTCATCCTTTTTTGTCCATTACAGAAAATAAAGGCTGTTCTAACACTTAATTGTATAGCAGATTTTTTGTTTAATGATGAAATACACTCTCATCCCTTATTTCCCTGACCAGCAGCGCTGGCTGCATAGAGAGGGAGCATCCATTTAATCCACCTCTTCGGTCACATCCAATCGTAGGGAGAGGCCTTCTGACTGGCAGCTTAACGCTGTGCATAGCGCTCTAAGTGCTCACATGTGCAGCATTCTGAGCCTTGACTGTGCTTAGTGAGCATTACACAGCATTTGTAGAAAATATGATCATTTAGTGATATAATGGCTTTTATTTCTGTAATGGGGAAAAAAAGGACTACAGTTTTTTCCTGAACTTTTGTTTCTTAAATTGAAAACTATCTTTAAGATATATCCCCCCCCCCCCCCCCAGCCCCTTTAAACTGCGGTATAGCTTTGCATGCATGCTCAGATTCTCCCACGACCCCAAAGTACCCTTTGCCGTGCCGATGGCGGATTCCCAATGATGCCTCCCATCACGGCTACATAACAGGTAGGGGATATTTTTGCTCTTTGCAGTTATTGCATTGATACTACTGTATTTCATTAATGCTATGAGGCTTTAATATATCGTATTGGTGAAAATTATCCATTATCCAAAATTCTTCTGGTCCCAAGCATTTTGGATAAGGGATACTCGACTTGTAGTAATTTTCTGATTGATAAAAGTGCAATTTTTTTCTAGACTGGTACAATATATAGAACATTCAAAAGTTCTAGTTCCTTTTAATCTGCAGTATTTTTCTAGATTCCCACGCCCCTTAACAGCCAGACTGAACCATTTTTCAAAAGGTTTTATTAGTAATATTTACCTGCCGACGCATTTCAATGCTGACCTTTTGCTGCGTTGGCATGGATTTTACATGCAGGCTAATGAATCCTTAAATTAATTTACACAATTATGAACATAAAATAAGCTCTTATTTTATTTATTTAGGTACTGTTGTACAGAAACCTAATGCTTCAACATTTATTTATCAATACAAATTAAACTCGTTAGCTTAAAATGCCTTGTGTAGAAAGCTCTCCTTTTCTTTAGATTGTCTCTCTTAAGGAATAGAAATGCTGTGTTAAGTGAATCCCTCATACAAGCATGCTTATTTCCTTCATTTTGTTTAAAATCTCCATTAGGGTTACCACTAACCCTGACTCCCTAGGATTAGAACATTTTTCTTTTCCCTACTTGCACATAGTTGAGGTTGTTGGCTCCTCATTGTCTGGTTGCAGCTTGATGTCAATGGGGTTAATTGGGAGGAGGTTTAATTGCACCTCTTCCAACACATTTAAATAGGTTTTAGTAGCAGTATAAACTGCTTTGTGTGCCCACTAGATAGGAGGTGAGAGTAGGTTCTTACCCTATTGAGAGTGTGCCTTGACGTGGCGGGTGAGCTTAATTATGCTCTGGCCAATTCATATAACCAAAACCTCTCATTTATATTATATTTATATATTTGTTGCCAACTTTATTAGGGTGAGAAGCGCAGACAGTGTTTATTTTTTGTATACATTGTACACCCAATCACACTGTATTTGCAGCATGCTCACACCTGTTTGGTCGGCTTCATGTTATACATTTATATTATTTGAGCCTGTGACTAGCTTAGAGCACCAACATTTGTCTTTTCCCTGATAATACAAAACAGAGCCTAGGTTCAGCCTGCCAAATATTTCATAGTATGCACTTATCTGCATACTCAATGTCATCACCAGAATTCACATCACCCAGTCTGGCAAATTAATGTATAGTATGGACAAGATGGCATCAGTCTACCCCTACTCATTTATCACTATGTTATGACCAACCACTTATTTATACTCCCGTGCAAGGCACACTTTCATTATATATCCTGGAAGGATATGTTTGTTTGTTTTTGTGAACCAGGCTCGATGCTACGCATGTTTATAAGATTCTGTCCTGTGCTAATGTTTTAAAGGCAGATGATCTGAAGGAACTTTCCACTGGTTCATAGATCAGAGACTTCCAAGTTTTTTTCTGAAGTTGGGGCATACATCAGTAATGCAGATGTGTACTGAGCCATTTTAGTAATGTGACGAATTGCTTTTTAGCTACAGAAAAATGTTTAAAACAGTTATGGACTGCTTTTGTAATAGTGCTATATGGCCAATCAACTGTATCCATTTATACGTCTGAGAGTGAAAAGTAAAGTCAGTTTAGCATTACCTTGCTGTCAAATGGGCCATACCATTACTGGCCCACTGCATCTAATTTATACCTCACTGGTTTTCCCTCAATAAATGGATTTGGAAGTCATTACAAGTTGGTTTTATTAATCCGAACACTTTTTTTTATTTTTCTTTATTTCTTGTTACAGTGATTAAATATCAAGCAAGTATTTTTTGTCTTCACTGGTACCTTGCTACCACAGTTATCACCCCTTTAACCTTTAAAGATTAGAACCTACTCATTGTGTTCTCTTTGTTTGTCTCCAGTGCAATCGCCTTCCTTGAAGCGATAGTCTGTATTAAGTTTGGTCAGGATCTCTTCTCCAAAACCCATTTGCTTTACGTAGTATTCTGGCTTCTCTGCGTGGTAAGTGGACATCAATATTTTAAATTTATAATTTATTATAATGAACCTATTGACCTGTAAGCTCTACCATGTCCTAAAATTATCTGAGTTCCAGTTTGGATAAAGTGTTCAAGGATAATTTATCTTCCTTTTTGGATATAATAGCAGACCCTATTTTACAGTCCACATGAATAAATTAAAGGTTTATGTTAGAAACCAGAAATACGAGAAGTTCAGAATTTGGAATTGTACTTTAAAACCTTCCTTGACAACCTGTAAGGATTGAAGGTCTCTTAGAGTAGAAAGTTAGCCATGGTAAACTATCAACAACATTTTTTTTTAAATCAAGATTTTTTTTTTCTGTGATTACTAAATATAATGTACTATGATTAAATATGTTGGATCTCTGTTTATTTTTACATTTGCTTCTATCTTGCAGGCGATTACTACATTTATGTGTTTGTATGGCATGGTGTGGTATGCTGATCGCTATGGTCCACGGCAAAAGGTACCGTCTTGTCATCTGTGTGGTTTTTAGACTGAAAGTGTCCTCATAGAGCAGAGTTCTCAACAAATTGCTAGACAATTGTTTGGCTACAAGGGACTTTGAAAATGCCAAACCACAGATTTGTGTGATATCCATTCACTTGCACAAATGAACCTCTTCATTAGAGTATCAATGGAGGACACATTGGGGTTATGTATAAAAAAAATCCTTTGCTGAAAACTGGAAAAAAAAAAAGAAAAAAAAAGCTCAATTGCCATTTTTCTTATGCATAAAATCAATTGCAGCTTTTTATAAATGTTCAGGGTCTGATTTCTTTATTATTTTTTTATACATTGGCAGTGCCAGCGCAGTGAGTGCCAGACCGAGATACATATATTTATTACCCTCAATGTATGTATACGCTGGCAATTCTGCGATCACCATGTGTAGATTGTGTTTCATCATTTTTTATTTTTTATTCTCTGCATTAACAGTACAGAAAATGTTTAGGTGGCAAAGTCCCTTTAACACAAACATTTTCATAAGTACAATAGCTTAATTCATGCAGATCCTTATTTTACCTCCAGGGACCTGGTTTCTTTCGAATTTCAATGCTTCAAAACGGAAAGATATGTGTGATTGTACAGTAGATATGGCATTTATCAGGTGTTACAGACATGTACTATAATAAGAATGTTCTAATGGCGGAATGATAAAAGTGTAGTCCTTTTAAAGAGCCAGGAACATGTTTTTTTCCATAGAGTTCTATGTAAAACACTCACAGAGGTAAGGGTGTTGGGAGCCGTGGCTCCCTGCATCCTGGGATTTTCTCAGGCCATGATTACACTCATCATATTGGCTTAAAATCATGTGTCAAGTTCTTCAGGGAGTTGATATACTGGTCAATATACTGCATTCGGACTCCTCTGTTTGGTTTTTAAACCTTACATTGTGAGACGGGCATCATTCTGGCTTATTTTAATAATGTGATTACTGTGTGTTACTATATCACACGTTTCCATAGCTTATTGTAATGTTGTCTGTAGACATTGTGTGTGTGTGTGTGTGTGTGTGTGTGTGTGTGTAAATGTTGTATGTGAGGCATAATCCCACCTTATTCATAGAAAACAATTACATTTTCTACTCTTTTTACACCATGATTTATGTAGACCTTCAACAATGTTTTTATATTGTTTCAGACGTACTCCGAGTGTGAAGACAGCACTTATAATACAGATGTCCCATGGCAACATTGTGAGAAAATTGGTAAGTTCTGTCCAATACCTGGTCTAATAACTCAATGAATTTTTTTTTTTTTTGCATCTTTTATCCATATTTTTGCCTAATTATTGAATTGTTCTGTGTGTTTCCCAGATCCACACACAGCCACATTCAGACCCAGCAATTGGCATCAGACTGTTCAATGACTTCCCCACATCCCACCCCCAAAATAGATCTGGTTTATCACAAAATGTGACTTGACCTCTCAATCAATCACCTGGCAACAACCCCCCCCCCCTCCCCCCCCCCATTATAGACAATTAATAGTCTGTCAGCCACCACTCACCTGTATCATCACCTGCATTGTCCAACTACTTTCATTTGTATTTGGCTGCAGTCTGCAGGACTTCAATACACATATTTAGATCACATAATTAGTTACTTCTGGTGTGACTTGCTCGCTGCCTCCAGTGCCACAATTTTTTTTTGTTTGTTCCTCCCTTACCTGCCTCTTCACTCGCCTTGTGTTTTTCATGTTCCCCATTCCATCTAGATTGTAAGCTATTGAGCAGGACACTCTGCCTCAATGTTTTAGTCTGAATCTGTTCTGTGTCTCCTTCTGATGCTCTGTACCAAAGCACTGAGTAAATTGTTGGTGCTATATAAATGAATATAATAGGAGAAAAAAGAAGACTTGTACAATACTATTTGTCCAAAAACAGATGATTGAGGATAAGAGCCTAGCACAACAGGCTGGCAAGGTGTTGTGGGTATGACTGCACACAGGACCACATTGACATTGTATAGGGCTTCTAAACATAGGGAATAGTCCTGAAGGAAAAGAAAAGAAAATCCATTATGAGCACAAGTCTGTCTCATATTGGGAAAAGCAACCATTTACATTGTTAATGCTGCATGTGTCTAATGGAAAGCACGGATTGATTTCATACATTACTTTGCCACTTTTTGCAGCCTGAATGCTCTTTCTATAGAATCACTCTGCACAAAATGGGAAGAATGCCAGGAGTGGCTCTATATGAAGAGGTGGTTCTTTATTGATGGATCTGGCCCGCATTCTTATGCCCACCATCCTGCTTCACATTAAAGGACATGTAAATAAATGAAGGCTTAGCATTCCATGGTTGATTACACAGAATGCTGCTATGTTCCATGTGGACTGTTCACTAGGTGGCGCTGTGGTATAATAATTAAAAAAAAGCTTTATTAAAATGCAACCGGTATTTGCACCCAGAGCTGTTTTTCCAACAAACCATCTACAGTATAATCTTAAAATGAAATAAACTCCATTCAAGGAAATAGTAGATACTGGGGGATATATCTAGTTTCTTTTTAGTTATCGGTAATTTTATTTCAGATAAGCAATTATGAAGAGGTTCAGTTCATGACTCACACTGTATGATCAGCTGGACCAGATGCTCTGGGTTATTAGATGAGCAGATCAAAGCTGAGATCGAATTAATGCAGAGAGGCTACACATTTTAATACAATGGCTGCAATAAGCTGATAATAAAGGCATTGTGGGCTCATCATGGCTGGGATGAGGCTTATGTGTGGATTTTGTTCATGTGGAAGAATAAAATCCAAGTGAATCATTTAGCTGCTCATCTAGAGCCCATCTATTTTATTTTCTTTATATAGAAGAAATTAACAGAAGAAAAAGGTTGCATTATTTATTGCTCATTTGGCGTTCAACTTCTTTATATTTTTTGCCTTAAATGTCCAACTCATATGTTGATCTGACCCTAATAAACCGTCTTAACAAAATTAAGCTGACATGCAGATCCCGTGCTGTGTGGCTTCTAGGTGTTCAGTGTGCTCCAGCATCATCTTACCTGGCGCATTGCAGGAACCCAGTATTATCCGGTTTCAGCGTTTTTTGACAAGCAAATCGTATACATACTATCGTTATTAGTGTTGTGTGAATGAAACAATTGCTTCCTTCCATTTAAACCTGTTTTCTGGAGACCATGCCAAGTATTTTTACTTTATTTTCTAAGTATTATTCTAAATTTCTCATTGTAAGTTGTTGTTTGTTTGTTTGTTTTTTTAAATTCCTGCCAGAGCAAATACTGCATCTACTATAATTTCCTTTTTTCTCCTTCTTTTTCCAGTGGAGGTCCCATTAAAGCACAATGGGCACACAAACACTTCTAGAAGAAAGAACCGCTCCAGAGCAAAAGTAACTAATGGAGTTGGCAAGAAGTAAAGCTGAGATCCAGAGCCAGCTTAACACAGAGCATGGAGCTGAACCTACCACTGAAAATAATTGTGCTGAGGTTCATATACACAGGAAGAACAACAAATGCGTGGGGAAGGAAAATGGATTGTTTGCAAGTATATGGGGTTCTTCAGGCATCTGCCATCTAACAATCCTGTGTAACCCTGATGTCCAAAATCATCGCCTGATCTTACTCGCCGCTCTGACTTCTTGGCATCTTCAAAGACTTTGGTACCTGTAACCACAAGCGACAGGTTCAATCAAACATAATCGCTGCTTGTACTCTGCAGCTCGGAGAATGGGTCGGGTTATCGACCTGTAGTGATTTCTCTTTGGTTATGCACTGCTTATTTTTTAACAAATTATTCCTCTTTCTCTTGCTTAACACAGGTGAATGCTGATGCTTGTTCTCTCCAACACCTGGCTGTTGTTTTTGTGTGTGTGTGTGTGTTTTTTTTTTTATGTATAGTGGCTTTGTGTGATTTGATGGTTTTTGTTTTGTATATTTGTTTGTATTTTGTGATTTATTTCTGGATTCCAGATGTTTGGCAGCTGGGAATATAATATCCAGGAATGTCCTGCTTTTAAAGTTCATTATTATTATTATTTTTGTTTTGTAGTCTTGTGCAATGTTTATTTTTTACAATCATTATTCTAGAGAATCCTTTAGCTACATTACATTGTGTAATTTCCACTCCGAATGAAGAGATACAGTGTTAAGAGAATTCAGTGTTTCTTCTTTACAAATGACGTATACAAGGTTTACAGCCATATGATTTTTTTGATGTAAATGTTTTTTGACTGAATAACATAGCTTCCAGCTAACAAGATGGTAGACTGCTTTCCGACGGAACACGATCATAAAATGCGTCGGACTACACTTCGGAAATGATTGTGAGAAATATAGAAGACTGCCTTGCTTGGATCTGGGATGGTACATTGTCGGGTAAAGGCAGAATTTAAAACAGCCATGATTCATCAGCCTACGTGATTAATAATCGCATCATTGAGTCAGAAAAATAAAGCATTACTGTAAAACGGACTCCATTTCATTCTTATTTTAGAATTTTTAAAAAAGGGAGGGGGGGGGGAAGCTGTATTAACTGGCACTCCCATGCTACACTACTATAAATATGTCAAAATAGGAATAAATAATAGCAGTCAGATGGTATGAATTGATTTTAATACGTATGGGCATATGAATGTAGATATTGGTAAATTACCACATAGGTCAGGAAATAGTCACACCTGGTCCGATAAAATAAAACCCCATTCACAGCAAAAACTAAAACAAATATAATAACCATACATGAACTATAGTTCTGGTCCAAGCCTTATAATATACCCTGACCCAAAAGAGACACAAATCATGCATGAGATTAGATAAAATGTATCTAACCATTAGGCAGCATACAGTAGCAAAACATTGGTCGATCAAACTGGAAGATGGTGAGACGGAGCTTAGTCCTGTCACCAAAATGATTTACTCCGAGGGTTCAAACAAACATATAAATGCAGAGTTCCCAATAGTGTGAATTAGAGTTAAATGTAGCAAAAAAGGTGCACATCTGCCCTTCTGAGTAAAAGATAATTATAGCTCTTCATGAAAAACGAATCATTGTACTTAGGAGAGATAATGCACCTGATAAGATAACATCCTACCCGTCGGAGCGTATTGGGCAGTGGCACTCTCCAATACCTAAATAATGACGGCCATTACATTACCAATCCACCAGATAGGGGGGGTCCTTGTGCTGTAAAATGCACTGACTGGTGCAAGTCTGCCTAATTCAATCACAGACGCTCTCCAGACACAAGTTAATCAATCCAAACAGCCGATCACTGGAAGAACAGTGGTAGACATCAGACTCCGTCCATGCTCTCAGTTTTATTATATGAATATACTAATGCTACAGATGCATGGCAGTCCATATTAAATGAAGGGTAAAAAAAAAAAAAAAAAAAAAGCCCATATCATTCTTATTTTAGTTGAAAACAAAACACACAATTCAAGACTTTAAAGTAGTCTTAAAAAATCCTGTTGTGTTTGAGGGGTGGAGTTGGACATTACTGTCTGACACTAATAATAAGACCATTAGAGAGTTATTAATGCTTTAAAATAAATTACATTTTATAGAAAAGAAAAAGTAGAGAGACTATGGCATCTATTCACTTAAAGGTGAGTTTATGTGAACCTCTTATCTCACTGGCTCAACTATATATAAATTAAGGGACAACCCTGGTGCCTTTCTCCTGCTGTAAGCTGACCATGGATGGTGTATCGTTAAATCTATATGAAAAACTTATTATACAGGACCAACATTTTTTTTTTTTTAATCTTTTGCAGAAGAAGTGTACCAAGTTTGTCCTATTTTAAATGAAAAGTGAATAGTCACGTTCATTCACATTATGTGTGGTCCATGTGCTCTTTAAGGTGGAATGCTCATGGTCCATGAATTTAACAATATAGCACACTAAAATGGGGTGTCTGTGTCTCACACACTTTCCTACCACATGTGCTTGGATCGCTTGGCTTTGCTAGTGATTTTATGGGACAGGCTATCCAGAGTAAAATTCAAATTATGTGCCCTCTCAGCTATAATAACACAGTCTTTAGTAGAATTGTCACAGGGAGCTACTTGAGCTAAATATCCATGTTTATTAGTGCCTCATCTAGCAGTGGTTAACCTGTACATGGTAAAGTTTTATTGGGACAGGAGAGTTGCGTGACGGCAGGGCCGGACTGGGAACAAAAACCAGCCCTGGAAAAAATTTATATACCAGCCCCATCGCATAAGATTTTTAAACCAGCCCATAGCATAATATAATTTTTTTATTCATAGAAGGGAAAATCATGCATTTTAAAAAGCACATCTGAACAGTGTATTATTTATAGATAAGACTGATATATAAGCCTGTCTAGGGCAATATATATACCTCCAGTATGTACACAGAGTTATATGAATTGCCCTGTGCAGAGGTATATATCAGGGCAGTGTGTGAGACATATCCTGTAGCCTGTCTCTCGCATATCTGTAGCCTCTCTCTCTCTCTCTCTCTCTGTGGCGTCTCTCTCTCTCTGTGTCCTTTCTCTCTCTCTCTGTCCTTTCTGTGGCGTCTCTCTCCCTCTCTGTGGCGTCTCTCTCCCTCTCTGTGGCGTCTCTCTCTCTCTCTCTCTCTGTGGCGTCTCTCTCTCTCTGTGGCATCTCTCTCTCTCTCTCTGTGGCATCTCTCTCTCTCTCTCTGTGGCATCTCTCTCTCTCTCTGTGGCATCTCTCTCTCTCTCTGTGGCATCTCTCTCTCTCTCTGTGGCATCTCTCTCTCTCTCTGTGGCATCTCTCTCTCTCTCTCTCTGTGGCATCTCTCTCTCTGTGGCGTCTCGCTCTCTGTGGCATCTCTCTCTCTGTGGCATCTCTCTCTCTCTCTCTGTGGCGTCTCGCTCCCTGTGGCGTCTCGCTCCCTGTGGCGTCTCGCTCCCTGTGGCGTCTCGCTCTCTGTGGCGTCTCGCTCTCTGTGTGTCCTTTCTGTGGCATCTCTCTTCCCACCTTTCCCCTTAGTGTCTTTCACCCCTTTCCCCCTGTAGTGTCTTTCACCCCCCCCTTCCACCTCCCCCTGTAGTGTCTTTCACCCCCCCTTCCACCTCCCCCTGTAGTGTCTTTCACCCCCCCTGTACAGTCTTTCACCCCCCCTTCCACCTCCCCCTGTAGTGTCTTTCACCCCCCCTTCCACCTCCCCCTGTAGTCTTTCACCCCCCCCCTTCCACCTCCCCCTGTAGTGTCTTTCACCCCCCCTTCCCCCCCTGTAGTGTCTTTCACCCCCCCTTCCCCCCCTGTAGTGTCTTTCACCCCACCCTTCCCCCTCCCCCTGTAGTGTCTTTCACCCCCCCTTCCCCCCCTGTAGTGTCTTTCACCCCACCCTTCCCCCTCCCCCTGTAGTGTCTTTCACCCCCCCTTCCCCCCCTGTAGTGTCTTTCACCCCCCTTCCCCCCCTGTAGTGTCTTTCACCCCACCCTTCCCCCTCCCCCTGTAGTGTCTTTCACCCCACCCTTCCCCCTCCCCCTGTAGTGTCTTTCACCCCACCCTTCCCCCTCCCCCTGTAGTGTCTTTCACCCCCCCTTCCCCCCCTGTAGTGTATTTCACCCCACCCTTCCCCCTCCCCCTGTAGTGTCTTTCACCCCACCCTTCCCCCTCCCCCTGTAGTGTCTTTCACCCCCCCTTCCCCCCCTGTAGTGTCTTTCACCCCACCCTTCCCCCTCCCCCTGTAGTGTCTTTCACCCCCCCTTCCCCCCTGTAGTGTCTTTCACCCCCCTTCCCCCCCTGTAGTGTCTTTCACCCCACCCTTCCCCCTCCCCCTGTAGTGTCTTTCACCCCACCCTTCCCCCTCCCCCTGTAGTGTCTTTCACCCCACCCTTCCCCCTCCCCCTGTAGTGTCTTTCACCCCCCCTTCCCCCTGTAGTGTCTTTCACCCCCTGCCCTTTATGTCTCACTCACCTTGCTTTCTCTGCTCCCCATCCCGCCGCCAGAACTGCTGCTGCAGCATCCGGCGGCAGCAGGCGAATTTCTTAAAGCGGCGACGGCCGCCGAATTGCTTAAAGTAGCCCACCGCCACTTTAAGCAATTCGGCGGCCGTCGCCGCTTTAAGAAATTCGTCTGCTGCCGCCGGATGCTGCAGCAGCCGAACTCTTAAAGTGGCGGCCGCCGCCGCTTCACTTTAAGTGGCCAAGGCGGCCCGGGGCAGGCGGCCCACCGGGATTTTTCCCGGTATCCCGGTGGGCCAGTCCGGCCCTGCGTGACGGATGTAGGCATTTTACATTTAAATGAAAGAATGCACATAAACTACCTTATTGAGCTCTCTTTGTGCCAGATAGATCTATCAGGAGGTGGACCTGATGTTTAGTATCTTGAGTCAGATCAGTGGTTCCTAACCTAGTCCTCAAGCCTCACCCAACAGTCCAGGGTTTAGAGATTACCCAGTTGTGTCAAAGGAGGTCATTTTATTTTAAACCCCGTAGACACAACTAGTGTAATCTCTAAATACTGGGCTGTTGGGTGTTCATTGAGGACTGGGTTGGGAACCACTGATCTAACTCAAGATACTATACATCATGTCCACCTCCTGATAGAGCTATATAAGAAAAGTTGATTCAGTCAGGTACTTTTATTTATATTCTTTCATTAAAGCATTTCTATTTAAAATGTACACTTATTGCAGTCTTTCCATTAAACATGCAAATATAGATGTAGGCACACCAGAACAAATACACAAATATAACATATAAGCAGGTGCCAGAATAGTGGATGGGCTTGAAAAACATCCCCAGGCGCAAACGGGTAAGAAAAATAGAGAACTCGTATTTCTTTTGCTGTGTGTTTTGTGGTGTACTGCCTTAGATGAAGACCCATCTGTCATGGGTCGAAACATCAGTCTGACCATCATGCAGTGGCGTAGCGTGGGTTGTCAGCACCCGGGGCAAGGCAAGTAATTTGCGCCCCCTAACCCGTGGATTTTAGCACTCGAGTCTCTTCTACTAGATTAGTTAAAGAAACCCTTACCCCCCAAGCACATGTATTGTTTGTTATGAAAATACTTATGTAATTAAAGTAAAATGCATCTAAATACAAGTTTATTTTCCAACACTTTATTGAGTGCGAACATGCATTACACACATTCTCCACATTTTCAGCAGGTCTATGAATACAAATATACACATGTAGTAACCTAGCATGGGCCATGCTATTATATGTCGTCTCACAACCATTGTAAACGACAAACAATATCAAGAACAAAAACTAAACATCAAAATGGAACCATACCCTGGAGATGGGCTAGATGGAGCCAACTTCCTCAATCCTGTACCTCTAATGTTACCCCCCCCCCCACACACACACACACACACACACATATGCCATAATTGTTGTGCCATTCAGATGCCAGTAATATTGTAACTTTCGGATGCCAGTAATATTGTGCCAGTCAGAGCCCAGTAATATTGTGCCAGTCAGAGCCTAGTAATATTGTGCCAGTCAGATGCCTGCAATATTGTGCCAGTCAGATGCCTGCAATATTGTGCCAGTCAGAGCCCAGTAATAATGTGCCAGTCAGATACCAGTAATATTGTGCCAGTCAGATACCAATAATATTGTGCCAGTCAGATACCAGGAATATTGTGCCTGTCAGAGCCCAGGAATATTGTGCCTGTCAGATGCCTGTAATAGTGTGCAGTCAGAGGCCAGGAATATTGTGCCAGTCAGATGCCTGTAATATTGTGCCAGTCAGATGCCTGTAATATTATGCCAGTCAGATGCTTGTAATAGTGTGCCAGTCAGAGGCCAGGAATATTGTGCCAGTCAGAGGCCTGTAATATTGTGCCAGTCAGATGCCTGTAATATTATGCCAGTCAGATGCCTGTAATATTGTGCCAGTCAGAGCCCAGTAATATAGTGCCAGCCAGATGCCTGTAATATTATGCCAGCCAGATGCCCAGTATTATTGTGCCAGCCAGATGCCCAGTAATATAGTGCCAGTCAGATGCCCAGTATTATTGTGCCAGTCAGATGCCCAGTATTATTGTGCCAGCCAGATGCCCAGTAATATAGTGCCAATCAGATGCCCAGTAATATAGTGCCAATCAGATGCCAAGTAATATAGTGCCAATCAGATACCCAGTAATATAGTGCCAATCAGATGCCCAGTTATATAGTGCCAATCAGATGCCAAGTAATATAGTGCCAATCAGATACCCAGTAATATAGTGCCAATCAGATGCCCAGTAATATAGTGCCAATCAGATGCCAAGTAATATAGTGCCAATCAGATGCCCAGTAATATTGTGCCAATCAGATACCCAGTAATATAGTGCCATTCAGATACCCAGTAATATAGTGCCAATCAGATACCCAGTAATATTGTGCCAATCAGATACCCAGTAATATAGTGCCAATCAGATACCCAGTAATATTGTGCCAATCAGATACCCAGTAATATAGTGCCAGTCAGATACCCAGTAATATTGTGCCAATCAGATGCCCAGTAATATAGTGCCATTCAGATACCCAGTAATATTGTGCCAATCAGATACCCAGTAATATAGTACCAATCAGATACCCAGTAATATTGTGCCAATCAGATGCCCAGTAATATAGTGCCAATCAGATACCCAGTAATATTGTGCCAATCAGATACCCAGTAATATAGTGCCAGATACCCAGTAATATTGTGCCAATCAGATACCCAGTAATATAGTGCCAATCAGATACCCAGTAATATTGTGCCAATCAGATACCCAGTAATATAGTGCCAATCAGATACCCAGTAATATTGTGCCAATCAGATGCCCAGTAATATAGTTCCAATCAGATACCCAGTAATATTGTGCCAATCAGATACCCAGTAATATAGTGCCAATCAGATACCCAGTAATATTGTGCCAATCAGATGCCCAGTAATATAGTGCCAATCAGATACCCAGTAATATTGTGCCAATCAGATGCCCAGTAATATAGTGCCAATCAGATGCCAAGTAATATAGTGCCAATCAGATGCCCAGTAATATTGTGCCAATCAGATACCCAGTAATATAGTGCCAATCAGATACCCAGTAATATTGTGCCAATCAGATGCCCAGTAATATAGTGCCAATCAGATACCCAGTAATATTGTGCCAATCAGATGCCCAGTAATATAGTGCCAATCAGATGCCAAGTAATATAGTGCCAATCAGATACCCAGTAATATAGTGCCAATCAGATGCCCAGTAATATAGTGCCAATCAGATGCCAAGTAATATAGTGCCAATCAGATACCCAGTAATATAGTGCCAATCAGATGCCCAGTAATATAGTGCCAATCAGATGCCAAGTAATATAGTGCCAATCAGATGCCCAGTAATATTGTGCCAATCAGATACCCAGTAATATAGTGCCATTCAGATACCCAGTAATATAGTGCCAATCAGATACCCAGTAATATAGTGCCAATCAGATACCCAGTAATATTGTGCCAATCAGATACCCAGTAATATAGTGCCAGTCAGATACCCAGTAATATTGTGCCAATCAGATACCCAGTAATATAGTGCCAGATACCCAGTAATATTGTGCCAATCAGATACCCAGTAATATAGTGCCAATCAGATACCCAGTAATATTGTGCCAATCAGATACCCAGTAATATAGTGCCAATCAGATACCCAGTAATATTGTGCCAATCAGATGCCCAGTAATATAGTTCCAATCAGATGCCCAGTAATATTGTGCCAATCAGATACCCAGTAATATAGTGCCAATCAGATACCCAGTAATATTGTGCCAATCAGATGCCCAGTAATATAGTGCCAGTCAGATACCAGGAATATTGTGCCAGCCAGCCCCCCCCCCCACCCCGTACTTACATGAAGCTGCTCTGTGTCCCCCGCCGGATGTCTCCTCCGTGCAGTCTTCCCTCTTGCACGGAGGAGGGAAGCAGACACCGGATGTGACGCGACGTCACATCCGGCGTCAGTTTTTTTTTTTTTCCGGCAGTCGCATCCATCGGATGCGGCTTGCCGGAAAAAAGCGTTCACAAGCGCAATGCGCTGTGAACGCGGCAGCAGGGGTTGGGGGCCCACTGGACAGCTGCCTTGGGGCCCCCCAGGAGTAAATGGGCCCAGGGCAGCTGCCCCGTTTGCCCCGCGTTAAAGACGGCCCTGGCGGCCGCATAGGGCTAGTGCGCCCCCCCAGATATTGCGCCCGGTGCGGCCGGGCCCCCCTGCACCCCCCACGCTACGCCACTGCCATCATGTTATATTAAAACTTTATTTTTCATTTAACCCTTTGAGTGCCAAGTTCTCTTTTTTTCCTTTCCACTAAACATAACTTAATTTGTTGCCAAGGGTTGTCCTTTAAGTATCATTCAATATGGAAACTATACGTCTGTTTTTGGAACCAACAGCACAATCTACCACATCCCTCCTAAACATATGCCCAGTGCATGCTCCTCAGAATTTGTTGGTTTGGGCCCTGCAAGTGTATGTTCATACCTAATTTGTTTCTCGGCCTTTGTATTTGTAGTCTATGCAGTGGCATGAGGACTTGGTAGCCACAGGTTTTCTAAGTTGATACTGAACTGCCCAATATTAAAATAACCAATATAAAGTATTATTGCTTTAATGAATCAGAATAGGAAATGGTGCTCTGTCATCAAATCCTTCATCAAAAACTTTATTATATTGCAATGCATGGGAAAAAAATAACTCTTGAATTTCACGCTATCCTAGCGTTTAATCATTGATAATGACTGAACAGTGCCTTAGATTAAGCACAAGGAGACTGTGAAATGCTCAAGGCCCTTTTGTTCTTTCTACAAAGCCTGTCCCGGTTAATTTTTAATGTACGAATAAAGTGGACTGTGTGGAACCTCTTTAATCAATTCTGCTTTATATGTCGTACTGATGGACGGCGCCCCGTCCTGTCCATTCACTGTCCCAGCATGCATCTGCAATATGTTTAGATTAACTGTTACATTTGCATGTTTTGTTTGTGTAACACCTGGAGAGCTTTGTATGTGCAGAGAGAAATGAAGCTAGGCAACCTGCTGTTTGCTATTATATGTGCAACATACAAATTATACCTAATGCTAAGCTGTGCTGTATTTGCAGAAATAAAGTATGGTGCTGTAAATTGTATATTGGCTATTTCATTTATTGCTATTTTGCATTGAGGAGACTAAACTAGAGTAGTCGGAGTAGACGGACTAGACTCGAGTAGACGGACCAAACTAGAGTAGACGGACTAGACTAGAGTAGATGGACTAGAAGCTGAATAAAGGAAACACTTTCACTAAACTAACATGTTTAGCTTGGCACTAACATAGTAACAATACCTGTACTTCGGAATAGCCAAGAGCACTGCCACAAAGGTGTACTGTTATCATTGGTAAATGTAATCTGCATTGTACTTAACCCCTTAACGCACATGGACATATATATATATATATATATATATATATATATATATATATATATATACACGTCTGGCAAAGCATGGTCCTTGAGGACATATATATATGTGTCCTGGGTTTAAATGTTGGAGCACAACACTACATGCCGGCAGCTATTCTCAGAGGCTGCTTCGTATCCGAAGCACCTTCCGAGTGTGCCTTCGACCTCCCCCCCCCCCCCCCCCATCGCAGATGTGATAGTATGCATTCAAACTCACATAGGCAATGATCAGCTTTCACTGTCTATGTGTTAAAGGTGATCAAGGCATCATGCAACACCCGTCTCTGCCCCCAGGGCACCCCAGGTGATCGCGTGTGCCATATTGAAGAGGAGCATGCTCCTCCAATATGGCGTGTCCAGCAAAGAGTGACCGAAGTGATAAAAAAAAAACTCTTCCAGCGCTCTGAAACTGTTGCCTGACTGCCCCTAGAGGGAGTCAGCAACATTACAGTTAGAAGAAAAGAAAAAAGCTAACCCTAGATCTAGGGTTAGGGTTACAGGTATGTTGGTACAAGGGTTAGATTAAGGGGTGGGGTAGATTTAGGGTTATTGTTACATTTAGGGTTACGGTTGGGGTCAAAAGGTCACTGTAGGAGAAAATGGTTACGAAACAAAAAAATATTAGTATCAGTTATTGCCCATTACTTGAAAGAAAAACATGGAAACATTGGTATTTATAAACTCAGGACAAATATTAGAAATTGTATAGAAGGGTTCTTTTTTACAGTTTGTAAATTGTGGCTCAAAGTTAGAAAAAGTCTTTTTTTTGGCATATTTTCATCATATTTTATGTATTTTTTTAATAGTAAATTATATCATATTATGAAAATAATAGTATCAAAAGAAACCCCCATCTGTCCTTTAAAAAATGATATATAATTTGTGTGGGTTTTACTGAACACAAAGAAAGAAAGCACAGTTAAGCAAATGTATGACAAAAATAATGGAATTCTGGTCTTCAAGGCATATCACATGCAGTATAGAACTCTGTCACTAAGGGGTTAAACAGGTTCTATGGATTCAGTGGGCAAGTGAGATCAATGACCCAGCCCTCTAGTAAGCAAAGAAGGGCAAAGTGTCTGCAGCAACATCTGTGATGGTCCATTAGACATCCAATTGTCCATGACAGAGTCCACTAAATGTCCATCAAGCACATTGCTGGGGCCTACCACAGCTTGAAGCATGTAAAGCTAATTTCTTACAAGAAAGAAATAGGCCTTTCTAATTAATATATGTCTTGATATAGCATGGTTCCCAGTACAATACAAATTAAATTATAAGGTAGGTAGTAAACATGAGAATGTGTCCTAGAAAGTTATCTGTGCCAGTATTCCCAAAAAGGAAAAATCAGTAAAATGTACCGTATTTGCTCGATTATAAGACAATGTTTTTTTCAGAAAAAAAATTCTGAAAAATACACCTTATAATGGAGGTCGTTTTATAATCTGACCTCAAATTGAGGTCAGATTATAAGACAGGGATCCAGGTCCCCAGCAGATCTGCAGGGGACCTGGATCCCCCTCTCTAACAGCAGGGGATGTCTGCGTGATGAGCGCAGACTCCCCCTGCTGCCGCCCGGCACGACCGCCGGGACTTCTATGACGAAGCCGGGTACTTCCGGCTTCGTCATAAAAGTCCCGGCGGTCATGCCGGGCGGCAGCAGGGGAGGTCTGCGCTCATTGCGCAGACATCCACTGCTGCCCCGCTAGCCACCAGGGAGAATCGGGCAGAGTAACAAGGGGAGGGGGGCAGAGAGAAACAAGGAGGGGAAGAGACAGAGGCGAGGGGGGAGTCAAAGGGAGGGGGGGAGAGAGACAAAGCTGGGAGCAAGGGAAAGAGAGAGGCAGCATTGGCACATAAAAGGGAATAAAAACAAGAAATGTTTATTGATTAATTTATTAAAATATTTTTTGATATAATTTTTTTATTAAAAAAGCAATTTACATGTGAATATATACAAGCTGAACTTTTTTTCCTATAGGGTAGTCTTATATTCAGGCTTTTAGTTTTTTTCCCAAAGGAATATCCAAAGTTGGGGGGGTCGTCTTATAATCAGGGTCGTCTTATAAACGATATAATCGGTAATACTAGCAGTTAAATTGCCAAGCAGTTAGGTGTATACAGTTAAAATCATGTCTTTACTTTCTCTTAAAATCTCCTGTATAAAACTTTTATGCCATCTTGTACTGTGATAAATTAAATATGAATTACAATGGCAACTAAAACTTGCAAGGTCCTCCCCCCTAAAAAAAAACCCTGCAGATTTGTAGTTAGTTATTTTTTGCATTCAGATAAAACACTTGCAGATTCTTTTTTAACATGGCTTGGTGAGTTTGCAGAATCAGTTTTTCCACCTGTATGGCAATATGTTTCCCACACAGATAACACAGATGAGCTGATTAAACAGTCATAAGTTCACTTTAGATAAAGGAAGCTAGCTGATTACATGATAGTATTCCTCCCCTATGTACCAGACACAATGATAAATCAGAATTACCTTATTGTACTCTCTTGGGTCTATTCACTAAAGTTTGACTTTGGAGGTCGACTTTCAGTTTGGGACAAAGTTAAATTTGGCACCCGAGTTTGACTTGGTGGTGAAATGATTGAAACTAAGTCAGACTCAGGTGCCAAATTTGACTCACATTTGTCTCAAAAAATAGCTACAATAATTTCACCTCCCATTACTTTCAAAAAAAAATTCAAATCTAGGTTTTTTTTCTAAGTCAAACTTTGACTTGTTGTGTCTGACATGTTGTATTGACTTCACATCAGTGCTGTATTTACCGCGAGGCATCCTAGGCGGATGCCTAGGGCGGCAAATTTTGGGGGGCGGCAGCGCCCCACAGCACTGAAAATAAAAAAAATTAAAAAAATTAAATTAAATTAAAAAAATTTAAAAAAAGACCGCGCTTGCAGGCAGAGAAGATCTGAAGATCCCCCTTCACCATCGCTCTGCCTGCCAGGCTGCACGGGGAGAGAAATCTCCGTGCTGCCTGTTTGGCTCCCCGTGCAGTGTGACACGGAAGTGCCGACAGTCACGTGACGGGCGCGCTGACGTCATACGCGCGCCCGGTCACGTGACCTGTCGGCACAATCGCCGGGGAGACGAACAGGCAGCATGGAGGACCATGCTGCCTGCCACTAGCCACCAGGGAAAGGTAAGTGCTGATAGGAGTGTGTGTGATGGGAGACAGTGTGTGTGACTGAGTGTGATGGGAGTCAGAGTGTGTGTGATGGGAGACAGTGTGTGTGACTGAGTGTGATGGGAGCCAGAGTGTGTGTGATGGGAGACAGTGTGTGTGACTGAGTGTGATGGGAGTCAGAGTGTGTGTGATGGGAGACAGTGTGTGTGACTGAGTGTGATGGGAGTCAGAGTGTGTGTGATGGGAGACAGTGTGTGTGACTGAGTGTGATGGGAGTCAGAGTGTGTGTGATGGGAGACAGTGTGTGTGACTGAGTGTGATGGGAGTCAGAGTGTGTGTGATGGGAGACAGTGTGTGTGACTGAGTGTGATGGGAGTCAGAGTGTGTGTGATGGGAGACAGTGTGTGTGACTGAGTGTGATGGGAGTCAGAGTGTGTGTGATGGGAGTCAGTGTGTGTGACTGAGTGTGATGGGAGTCAGAGTGTGTGTGATGGGAGACAGTGTGTGTGTGATGGGAGACAGTGTGTGTGACTGAGTGTGATGGGAGTCAGAGTGTGTGTGATGGGAGACAGTGTGTGTGACTGAGTGTGATGGGAGTCAGAGTGTGTGTGATGGGAGACAGTGTGTGTGACTGAGTGTGATGGGAGTCAGAGTGTGTGTGATGGGAGTCAGTGTGTGTGACTGAGTGTGATGGGAGTCAGAGTGTGTGTGATGGGAGACAGTGTGTGTGATGGGAGTCAGTGTGTGTGACTGAGTGTGATGGGAGTAGGAGTGTGTGACTGAGTGTGATGGGAGTAGGAGTGTGAGTGTGATGGGAGTATGAGCTTGATGTGAGTCTGAATGTTATGTGTGATGTGGGGTCATGAAATGGAGGTGATGGGGCATGTCTTAGGTGTGTAACGTGGGTGTGCAGCTTGGGTAGGGGGGTGCCCGGATTTTGTCTGCCTAGGGCAGCACAAAATCAAGATACACCACTGCTTCACATGATCAGTCTCCGTACAAGAAGAACAAAGGAATAAATATCAAAGAGATGCTTTCTCTAAGCAGCATTGTGCTCTAGAGGACAGAAGCGGAAGTCCATACCATACGTACACTTCATATTAATCGCTATATGATATAGCAGCCAAGCGACACAAAAACATATTTACCTGAACGCAATCCAGTGACATGTAGTACTTCGTTTATTAGGTAATGATTATTATAAACTGTTAAAGCAAATGTATGTAGACCTGATGTATCTCTTTGCAGAGACATGCAGGTTAGCTCTCAACTGAGGAAGAGCAGAACTTTGTGCTAGGTCCAGAGCTCAGCCTATCACAGTGACCAACGATCTCTCTCCATATTAGCTGAGAGACAGTCTGTATGATTAACAGGGAAGGCCCCTGGTCAGAGGATATAATCGTATGTTCCTTAATAAGTACAAGCCAGTTTGTCCTCGTAATAGGGATACTGAATATATCACACATGCTGTCCAGTGAGATTGGCCCATTCCTGGGTGCGCCAACTCAGTTTTAGGATTATGTTTAAATTGGGTAAAACTAACATTACATTTATAAGTTCAAGTAGCAAAAGTTTAGTGTCTGTTTATGTTTTTAACTACCGTTGTCAATAACCGCATTGCTGTTTGCATTTGAGAAAATACTTATTAAAAATGCATACTTCTGATAACTATTTATTGAACTGTTTGCAGTTTAATTCATCTTTATATATCGCAGTATCTTCCATAATAATAAGAAACCAATTGCACACTGTAATGGTTTTGGACATGTAGAGAACTATGTTAACAATCAAAGCAATATAAACATAGCCATGCAGCTGTGGCAGCAGTCAGCAAAGCAGAATAAATAAATCAACTTTGAAATGATTTGGATTACACCTTCCCAGCTTCCATACAGTCAGTATTTATCTACTCGCTGCCTTTAAACCCAAACATTTTTTTTGCTTTTAATATTTGCACCTGTGACTGTTTGACTAGGATGCACACATACATGTGGGGAGCAGACTTATGTAAACAGAGATGTGTAGGGATGTTTTGAACAAGACACTCAAACACTTTTATGAACAGATCAATGTATACTCTGGCTTGTACTCAAAGGTAAAAGAAATGCTTCTCTGTTTATATACTTATTATTAATGCTTTTACAGCTAAAATGAAATATTCACAGATAGAAAGTCATATATATATATACATATATATTGTTTATTTTTTTTTATTTTTCTGAAAAAAACCTTGTCTTATAATCGAGCAAATACGGTAATTGGATTCTGTCTGTGCGTATATGTATCCTACAGATTGCCGGGCTGCACTTTGCATGCTGTTTCTGCAGCATGTGGAACCAATATGTGTCCCTGGAAACATGGCCGATTTTGTCAACTATGGAGCAGTGGTTTGCTCCAAACAAAGGCAAGAGTCTAACCGTTTGATTATTTGTCACCTTATGGATGCAGAGTCATAATGTTATTACACCTTTCTTTGTTCTTTGATTTTTCTCCCTTTGTATTTATTTTTAGGCTGGGATTTACCAATCAGAAACATCATACAAATTAACCTCTTCCCGCTGATGTTGCTTTGGTCCTTAATTACCAAAGCACCAACCTGGCATCTATGTGACATAGGGAACAGGAACACAGAAGAAGAGAGACCCGACCTGTGGGTCCCTGCCAACATCTCGCGATACTTCACAACGTCACCTGTGACTTCGCGGAGGCATGCAAGTTTGGACACGCAGAGATGCAGAAAATTTGAGTGTCCGCTACATTTTGTATATCAGAAAAGACCCTGCAGTGTGATCCACAACACAGCTCATCGCGGGGAGCTGTTAGATGCAGTATATTCTATGCTTTCCCACTACAAAGTAGGATGGCATAGAACATCCTACAGGCAGGAAGGGGTTAAAGGGAAAGTACTCCTTTGCTTGGGAGAGCACATCAGGCCTGCTTTAATATTCATAATAACTCATTGGTTCTATGATAAGTAGAAAATATCAATATTGTATCATACGAATTAATCCTACAATCTGTTGATCAACATGGGGAATAAAACATTTCTCACCGTGGAAGGTAAAATGAGGTTGAATTTCATTTCTCTCTAGTACATGGTATGATTGCAATTTATAAAGACACGGAGCCTCATATTTATGCATAACTCTTTCCAGCAGCAATGAAAGGGTGAATTGAAAAACCATAGAGAAAAAAGTTTAACCAATCATAACATATTATGCAAATATTGCTCCTCCCCTTATAAAACCCTTAACTTGCACCAACTCCTCCTCTTTCTTTGCTGCTCCCTCAGCAGATAAGTATTATTATTATTACATTCAATTATTATGATATGGTTTGTTACATATTATAAATATATTTATTGAATATTTGTAATTGTGTGTGTTTTGGGTCCTTTGGTGCACTTGTGCCCTTTGGGTCCTAGTTTCCCTGTTAACATTTGTACCTACAGGTAAGTTAAATATTTCATTAAGCAGTTGTTATTTGTTTTTCGTTTTCTCTGAGGCTTGTGTTTACACAGCCTTCTGTACAGCCGTTTGCCCCGTCGGATCGACTGAATCAGAGCTCCGTTTATCTTCTAACTGAAGCCGACGGAGTCTCTTCTCAGTCGATTCGGCTTACCTTCGTTTTTACTTTCGGTTTCTCATCAACGCTCGGGCGATTCTCACTAGCGCCCCTAGCGTCCTTGTAATCCGACTTTCGGTTTAACATTCGGCTTCCACGCATGCGCTGAAGCCATTTAGATCAGTAATACTTTTCAGTTGTTTCTGGCCTTAACGGATGCCATTTTAAGCTCCGTTTTCGCGCCTAAACAACGCTAATACCGCCCACCTACTTCTGTCACTTAGGTGCAAGCAGGTGGACGGTTGGAAAGTTTACTGAGCTGTTTTCTCCTGTACAGGTTCAGTGTTTTTCATATTTTCCCTTATTTGATTCCCATTAAAGCATTATTATTATCCCCTTTTGATATCTTGTGGTCATATCAGGTATATTATTTAATATTTCCAGTTAGGTTGGATAGTGACTTATATTGTAATTGTGGTTTTGGTAGTATTACCCATTACAGTATTAAAAGCACTTGATTGATATTATGTCTTTATCCAAAGAGTCAACCAAGCCTGGAGTTGTTAACGCATTACAGGCGCAACCTATCCAACCTACTCCTATGATTAACCAAGGTCAGACATCTGATCCATTGGATGCTAATGATTTTCGTGCTCTATTTGGCAACTTAGCATCATCAATTAATGTAGTACTCCAGAGATCCCAAATGCCTGATGCTCAAGGGAATGACCACCCAGGGGAATACAGTGGTCGAAAGGCATCTGCCAAGACCAAACACATATCTAAAGATTTTAGGACGGACATGTCACGTCATGTCGAGGAGGGCGCTAGATCACCGCGCAAAAGAGCCTGCCACCGGGCAAAATCGGTGCGCAAATGGAAGCGGGCAAAAGCCTGGTCAAGTTCAGACTCTACATCCCAATCTGAAGGGGAAGTGGTCTGTTCTGAATTATCGGATCAAGAGTCACCAGTAATATATACAGGCCCTTTGGACCCCGAAGAGGGTAGTTCCTCAGGCCTGACACCTTCTGTGTCTGACCCTTCACTACTTATTGACCCTAAGGGAGAACCGCTCTTTACTCCAGAGGATTTGAGACACCCTCGTTCCTCAGAATGGACCCCTGTGACTCATGTGGCTGATTACTTAGCGGCCAGGGTCCGTAAACCCCTTGACAAGGCCACTAGAAGTAAATTAAGGGCTGAATGCCCAAGGCCTACTGTGCCTAATGCTGTCTGCGCTACCCCAGAGGTAGACCCAAAGATTGCTCAATTCTTGAGCAAAACTGGCTGGAAAGCCCGTAAAGGGTTAGATTTCTCTCTTAAAAATTGTCAAGATAAGATACTGGATATTTTGGGTCCAATTACCAAAATATTTGAATTAGCTGAAGCCGCTATGGCAGTTGACTCTATGGTGGACCCGTCTACCCTCAGAGGATGGGCTCAACGAGCCATTTGCTTATTAGGGAACGCAAATTCCGCGATTGCCACGGAGAGAAGGAAAGCTATTTTGCTCAAAATAGAGCCAAAATTGATAAATATGGCTATTTCAGAGCCGGGACCTAAAGCAAAAGGTTTATTGTTTGGAGACTCCTTTGTAAAGAAATTAGGGACTTTTGTCCAAACCTTTACAGCTTTAGATAAAGCTCAATCAAATATGCGAAAAGTCTTTAATCAGAAGGTTTTCGTTGGGGCCGGCAGAACTAGGGGCCGTCTGTCCGGCCGCTCCTTCAGGGGTCAATCCCGTGGATCCCGAGGCCTCGTCCAACCCAGACAACCTACTCAAGAATTCAGGGTCCAAAACCCTATGTTTTTCCCACAGCGAGGCAGGCCTTGGCAATCAAGAGGATTCAGAGGAGCATTACAACACAAGCGTGGATATGGTAAGTCTGACTTATTTTCTCCCTTTTTCCCCGTCAGAAGTAGGGGGTCGTCTCAGATTCTTCACACACACATGGGCCAAGATTACCTCAGACACATGGGTCCTCAGAACAGTACAGGGATACCTCATAGATTTCATTTCCCTTCCCATCCAAATGGGTCTCCCCCAACCAATAATTTTTTCAAGGTCAGACGGTCATATGATAGATCAAGAAGTACAATCCTTAAGACAGAAAAATGCAATTTACCCAACCAAAGACAACCCTATGGGTTTCACAAGCAACCTGTTTCTAGTACCCAAGAAAGGTGGCGGTGTAAGACCAGTCATAAACCTACGCCCCTTAAATGCCTTTGTACGGTACCATCACTTCAAGATGGAAGGTATTCACTGTCTGAGAGATCTACTCCTATTGGAGGATTGGATGGCCAAACTAGACCTCAAAGACGCATATTTAACTGTGCCAATAGCCCCAGAACACCAAAAATTCCTATGTTTCTTATGGCAAGAGGTGATGTGGAGCTTCACATGTCTCCCTTTTGGCCTATCGTCCGCACCCTGGTGTTTCACCAAGCTCATGAAACCAGTGGTGGTTCACCTACGAAGAAGAGGTGTGAGACTTATCATTTATTTAGACGACATTTTAATTATGTCGCAAGACAAAAACACTTTGCAGTTACACATAACTTGGACGATAGAACTCCTTCACAATTTGGGTTTCCTCATAAATCAAGAGAAATCTCTTCTTCAACCTACACAAAGGATAGAATTTCTGGGTTTCACCATAGATTCGGTGCACGGATCATTACACCTTCCCAAAGTCAAAGTGAAACTTATAAAAAGAGAAATCAAGAAGACACTAGCACGATCCAACATCACGATTCGCCATTTAGCGAGAATCATCGGTCTTCTGTCAGCCTCAATTCAGGCTATATTTCCGGGGCCCTTACATTACTGAGCCTTACAACGCTTGAAAACTCGTGCTCTCCATCAAGGTTGGACATACGATCACGTCATCCCGTTAGACCTCGAAGCGATAGAAGAACTAAACTGGTGGCTACAACATATGGAAGCATGGAACGGAAGAGTAATCTTCAGTTCATTACCAGATCTCACGATCTCCTCCGATGCAAGCCTACACGGATGGGGAGCTTTATGCGAAAATTCCTTTACCGGCGGGAAATGGGCGATCCAAGAACAAAAATTACATATCAACGGGTTAGAACTACTAGCAGGAACATTCGCAGTCAAAAGCTTCGCGAGAAATTTGTCCAATTGTTCCATCCTCCTCTGTATGGACAATGTCTCAGCAGTCCGTTACATAAATCATTTAGGGGGCACGAGGTCACCGATGCTTTCACAACTAGCGACAGAATTTTGGCAATTCTGCCTCGCTCACAACGTGTCAATCCAAGCCACCCATATCTCAGGCTTAGCCAATTATGGCGCAGATTGGAGTTCACGATATCTGAAGGACTCAAGCGATTGGCGCCTTCACAAGTTGACCTTCCAATGTTTACAGAAACTATGGGGCCCTATGGATATGGACCTGTTTGCATCCCGGTTGAACACCCAACTCCCCAAATTTTTCAGTTGGCGTCCGGATCCAGAAGCAGTGGCAACAGATGCCTTCCTTCAAGAATGGCCTCACAGGTCTTATGCCTTCCCACCATTTTGCCTGATAGCACGCACGTTGGTTCATTTACGACAACACCAAGGGTCCCTAGTCTTAATCACACCATGGTGGGAAACACAGCCTTGGTTTCCCACGATATTAGAAATGACAATGGACATCCCTCGTCTCCTCCCATCAATACCGGATCTTCTAATGGATCCAGAAGGCAATGCTCATCCTCTTGTAACCTCCGGACAGTTGAGATTGCTAGCGTGGCTACTTTCAGGGGACCCTGGTGTATCCCAGATGTTTCACAAGCAACTAGAGATCTTTTGGCGGGAGCTTGGGCCCCAGGAACTAGACAACTGTATGCTTCTGCGTGGAAATCATGGTCTAACTGGAGCATGGAACAACACCTGGATCCCGTATCAGCACCTGTAACAAAAATTTTAGAATTCTTAACCTCAAAGTTTCAGACTGGCTTGGCTTATAGATCTATAAATGTGCTACGTTCGGCTATTTCAGCTGGCCATTCAGGTTTTGAGGGATATCCAGCTGGAAAACATGCCTTGGTATGTCGACTCCTAAAAGGCATGAGACTGGCTAGACCTCCAAGACCCAAATATTCCAACCTTTGGGACGTAAGATTAATCTTTGATCTTTTGAATAATTGGCAACCGAACAAGGATCTATCTTTAAAACAACTTTCAGCAAAACTCGTAATTCTTTTTTGTATGGTATCTTGTAAACGGGTATCCGATGTAAGGGCTTTGGATTCGTCAGCACGGTCTTTCACTCCGGACGGAGGGATATTTGACATCACCAGGCGCACGAAAACTGCTATTAAGTCAGTCTTTTATCCTTCTTTTCCGGATCATCCACAATTGTGTCCAGTGGCCTGTTTACAGGAATATGAACAGAGAACAGAAGTTTTCCGGCTTTCCTCTCCTTCTAATTTGTTCCTAGCAATTCGTAAGCCTCATCATGCGGTCTCTACAGGGACTCTAGCAAGATGGGTCAAGTGGATTCTTGGAGAAGCCGGCGTGGATACAACTATTTTTGGCCCTCATTCTGTTCGAGGGGCCATGGCATCAAATTCCTTCTCAGCAGGCAGCAGACTGGAGGATATCTTGAAAGCTGCCGATTGGTCGAGAGAATCTACATTTAAGGAATTCTATTTTAAGCCAGTTAAACACTTTACAACAACTCTATTGGAACAGCTTTGAACTTGCATAAATATGAGGCTCCGTGTCTTTATAAATTGTAGGATTTTACTACGTCATGACATAAAGTCATGATTTATAAAGACACGGAGACGAATATTTACCCACCCTATTTATTATTTATAATGTTTTTTTTATTTTTTATTTCCCATCCCTAAGTACACTTTATATGACTGTGTAGTAATAAATGTGTTGGTTTTCACCCACATCATATACATCAATTTAACGTTATGTCAATGAAAATTTGGATATCTTAACCCATTTTTGTTATTATCTCCCTTTTTGTTTTAGTATGAAGATCGTGTTTATCCTATTTGGTTTCTAGGATACTCCTTCGTTTTCGGAGTTCTAATTGAAGAAGTTTGACTCGTCTACAAGTTCTGCATTCATATAGTACATGGAACTGTTTTCATATTGGATTTATCGGTCGCGCCAAAGAAAGAGGAGGAGTTGGTGCAAGTTAAGGGTTTTATAAGGGGAGGAGCAATATTTGCATAATATGTTATGATTGGTTAAACTTTTTTCTCTATGGTTTTGCAATTCACCCTTTCATTGCTGCTGAGGGAATAAATGGAAAGAGTTATGCATAAATATTCGTCTCCGTGTCTTTATAAATCATGACTTTATGTCATGACTTAGTAAAATCCTACAATTGTGTGACGTTTTCTATACCTCTCAGGGATCGTTAGTATCAGTATTGTGATCTACTAGAAAATTACAGTAATTAGGAATCTGATTCAGAACCTTCACACCCTCAGCTCTGAAATTTAAAGAGAAATCTAAAGAACCTTCAAAAATATAACAAGAAAACAGTAAGTAAAATAAGCATTCTCAAAGGAAATTAGAAAAAAAGAATGAAAGTTTAAAAAAAATAAAAATCATTCATGTCATTCCTTGAAAGAACGTTCTGTAATTCTAGGAGCCATTGTTTAATAAATCCAATCCATGTAGCTTTTTATAACAATATTACTGGAACATCTTTATGTCAAAGAATAATTGGATCTCTCAATCAGAGTTAGTTTGTGAAAAGCAAGAGTATAGTAAATAAAAAGATTTTAACGTACTGACTGCAATCATTAACCACTTAAAAAAATTCTATATATATATATATATACAAAATCCAAACAAGGTAAAGAATGCACTCACAGGACTTCTGAAGACAGTCATTAAGGATTTAATTCAGGTAACCGTCAGCATCACTATTAGCGACGTTTCAGGCTGCTAAGCCCTTTATCAAGCATCACTGTGATGCTTGATAAAGGGCTTAGCAGCCTGAAACGTCGCTAATAGTGATGCTGACGGTTACCTGAATTAAATCCTTAATGACTGTCTTCAGAAGTCCTGTGAGTGCATTCTTTACCTTGTTTGGATTTTGTATGTATTGATGCGAACTGCACCCAGGCATGTTGTATACTGATGACTAACGTTATGCAGAGTGCTAGTACTTTGGATTGATATATATATATAAATATATATATATATTTATATATCTTGTTATAATATTTTATTAATTTGTATAAAAGCTATAAAAGCTCCCGCACTGCCAAGTGTCAGGAGAGTTATGAAAAGGTGCCATTTATTATGTATAATTGCAATCGCACCTTTTTATAAATCCCAACACTTTTCAGTGCGGGAATGGGACTTTCGCATGATTTTTTTATACGTGGGCTGCACCGGTACATGAAATTTGACGGTATTCTGCCATTATTAGAAAATAAATACTAGTAGGTCTGGCCACCTATAATAAAACAGATTTGGAGCTGGGCAAATGCTCACCGCCCCTATATAATATACATTAGGGGCAGGGCCTCTATAGTGAACCATAGGGAAGCCACCCTAAGGTGCCCAGATCCCAGTATAATACGATTATAATTAAATAAATGTCTATATGATCACAGTGCCTCTGGATCCCCCCATATAAATTAAATACCCCCCATAAAGTCCCTCCCAGATCCCCCATATCATTAAATAAATATCTCCCCAGTGTGTGGGGCCAAGCCAAATAGCTCCCGGTACCTGTCATAAACATTGTTGTATCCCCACCTCTATCTTGCCCAGGTGGGGGTCGTCATATGTAACAAAAACATCCTTTGGGTGCCAGGGGGATGGGTGGTGAAAACCCCTGCCCCTGGCATCCAAAGGGTGCACTGAAAAAAAATTATGCTTATTGAAATGTCGCATGTCTTTCACTCTTTCACAATGTGCTCGATCCTCATTTTCACCCCAAAGGAAATGGCCATCCCCCAAAAAAATCCTCTTATTGCTAAAAAAAAACAAAAAACATGCAGACCCTATCTGAGTGGAGGATGCATGTAGAATGAAATCCCTGTCTGGTAGAGTGGGAATTTCAATTGAAATGAAGAAAGCATGTGACTGCCTCCCTATGTCAGCTCTCCATTGTCTGGGTTTTGAAAAGTGTGGGTTTTTTACATATGATTTGTCACCCTCACCTGGGCAAAGTGGAGGTAGGAGGGGATAGGTAGGATTTTAATTTATTTTACTTTATTAGGCCCTTTGACCAGCCCCCAGACCTGAGGGGGGGGTGCATATTTATTATTATATGAGGTTCTGGGGTGTTTGGCCAGCCCCCAGACACCAGTGGTTATTTAATTTATATGAAGGGAGTAAGGAAGGAACTTGGCCAGCCTTCACACCCTGGGGGGTATTTATTTTATATGGGGTAGTTTAGAGGCACTTGCTAATCCTCCGAACCCTGGGGGATATTTATTTATGTAGGGGGGCCAGGGATACTTACAGGGTCCCCATATAGGTAACATGGGGTTGGGAGCCATTTGGATATCTCTCAGCCTCGTTCATTACAAAGAGCGGGGCAATTAGCACTAGCCCCAATATATATTATATTTAGGGGCTGGGAACATTTTCACAGCTCCCAATCTGATTTATTATAGGGGGCCTAGAGCCACTAGCAATGTGGTTGACTCCCAGCCCTATTTATAATTAGCCCCTTATGTCCCTTTTAAGGGGCCCGGGGGGGGGGGGTATTTTATTGATTCACTTGTTTTGCTTTTTTTTTTTTTCATTTTTGGGGAGGACTATTTTTGCAATAACCAAAGCCCAAAATCCTCCCCCCCCCCCCCCCCCCCCGACATATATATTTTTGTAATCTTGTTTCCATGGTCCTCCTGTTTATTTCTCACCAAACCATACAGCAGCCTAGCAGCTCAGTATACAATCACTGACTGTAGTGAGTGCAGGGCTTTATAGGGCTGAAGACCGAGAACCCTCCCTGTCCAGTCAGTGAATGTACTCACTCCTCTAATTACTTAATGATGCCATTTCATTGGGTGCAAGCAATGCCCCCACTGGCTGCAACACAGACACGCTGGTGCTTAGAAACTCACGAGTTACTGGAGTAACAAACATAAAAATAGAAAGTGTCCCTCCCCCCTAAATGCATTGTCTTTATTGCTCCTCTCTGTATTTTGTGCTTTTTTTATTCTTATCTCTTCCCCTTTTGTGAATTTGTGTTTGCTTTCGTGTGTGCTTTTTTATTCCCTTTTTGCTTTTAATCCTGTGCTCTTGTCTGCAATTTATCAGTGCACCTATGTGCTCTATCGGTCCAGCAGATGGCTCTGTTCAAATAACTTTATTCACTCTGAAATATGCGACTCTCTTATACTGGTCAGCGGACAACAGCACATAATAGTGAAGGACTGAACGGTGTATGTGTCCCAGGAAAGGGATTTAGGAGTAATAATTTCAGAGGACTTAAAGGTAGGTAGACAATGTAATAGAGCAGCAGGAAATGCTAGCAGAATGCTTGGTTACATAGGGAGAGGTATTAGCAGTGGAAAGAGGGAAGTGCTCATGCCATTGTACAGAGCACTGGTGAGACCTCACTTGGAGTATTGTACGCAGTACTGGAGACTGTATCTCCAGAAGGATATTGATACTTTGGAGAGAGTTCAGAGAAGGGCTACTAAACTGGTTCATGGGTTGAAGGATAAAACATACCAGGAAAGGTTAAAGCATCTTAACATGTATAGCTTGGAGGAAAGACATAACCGGGGGGATATGATAGAAACGTTTAAATACGTAAAAGAGGAGAGTATATTTAAAAGAAGAAAAACTACCAAAATAAGAGAACATAGTCTTAAATTAGAGGGGCAAAGTATTATGTTACTGAGAGGGTAGTGGGTGCATGGAATAGCCTACAAGCATAAGTGGTAGAGGTTAACACAGTAAAGGCATTTAAGCATGCGTGGGATAGACACAAGGCTATTCTAGATATAAGAAAAGGCCTGGAACTAATATAAGTGTATTTTTTTTTTTAAATTAGGCAGAAACTGGGCAGACTAGATGAGTCGAATGGTTTTTATCTGCCGACACATTCTATTTTTCTATGTCAAGTATCCATTCCTTCAGCCAATGTTTTCATATGGACATCGGTTGTTTTTGGCCTTCAGTGAATATTACCTTACAAAGTATGTCTCTCCACCAGATGGAGCTCTTTGAAGCACCAAATCTTTCTAAACCCTCGTATTGATGCTGGCTCTGAGAAAAGTATGGAACTTTCCAGCCACTGGAAGTAAATCCTTCTGAGCCTCTGTCAGCTGTTTTCCATATGTTTCATACTTTTTTTTTTTTCTGTCAAAGATGATATCCTATTTTCCTTTGAAGAATTTTATCCTGTTTTGAGGACAATTTTGGGTTCCACAGGAAACATTTGTTTCCATAACGTATGTGTGTTGGCGCCTTAAAACAATATGTGAAAGAACTTATATAGTTACAGTACACTAATATTGAACTTGCTGCAGTATGTCTGCTACCAGAGTCAAGTTGCTATAAGATTTTTCACTTAGGAACTATGGCTTAAATTACACTATGACTTATTATTTTAATGAAAACCTTGCCTTCAGCACATTTTAGAACAAACAAACCAAAAAGTACCACTAAACAGTCAGACCAAGCCACTAAAGTTACTACACGACTTCCACACACAAATTAAATTGCAACAGTGCTTTAAAATACATGAATTCAAATAAAACCTATAAGTGAATTTATTTGTGGAATCACTAAAAAAAATGTTTTCATTGGTATAACATAAAAAATGACAATACAACTAAAAAATATATAGTTTAGGACAGAGTTCCTAATTTTCCAACCTGCCATTATCGGGAGACTGTTGCAGCCCAAAAATATGAAGCACTTTGTTAAAGTAGACACTTGTTTTACTCCGTTTTTGCCATATTTTGGAGATCACTCACTAATTTGCAGTGAATTGTGGTGGATTTATAATTAAACTGGCCAACTAAGTCCAAAAAAACCAAGTTTTATAATTCAGCTATTTTGTTCCAAGCTTACCACTTTCAAGACACCACAATTACCTATTACCCAGCAACTCTGGTGTATCCTTCCTCTGGAATTTAAAGTTATTTGATTCTAGAAAACAAATAATATGAAATAACTTCTGAATATGGAATGATCTAAGACTCATCCTGGGTGGTTTGTCCCAGGAGGGATGTAATTGGCCACTTATGTTAAATTTTGGCAAGTTAGTCTTTGGAATCTAGTACATTCTGAGTCAGAGTGTTTATGTTAACTGGGCCCCCCTTTTAATCACTATGATACCCCTATTACTGATATAGGGGGTCATGTACTAAACAAGTGCAATGGGAAAAAAGTAGGTAAAATATGAGTAAGGAGCAATTTGCGACTATTTGTAACATTTTCAGTTTTTTTTTCCTGATTTGCGCCCCTTCCGTTTATTTTTATTTAGCGTACATTTTTCCAGTTGCGCTAATAAATTGCGATTATGTTTGCGCACACTATAGAGTTTTGCGAATATTTTTGTGAAAAATAATTCTTACTTCCGTGTGAAAATTACACCAGCTTTTAGCAAGTGCTATCAAAAGAGGAAGGAAAAATATTCACAAACTTGCCTGTTTTTATTCGCAATTATGCCCGTTTTTTTTTTTTTGCACAATTTTCTCGTATGTACTATTGAAGTGCTAAATGTTTAGTACATTGCAATAGGAGCAAAGTGCAAAAATAGGTTTATATTGTCAATATATACTGAGTTTTTTTAATACACCTTACCTTACAAGGAGCATGCTGGTCTGTTTGCTTAGAGGCTGAAGAAGTTCCCCGAACGAAACGCGTCCCTCTTGTTAAGTGAAGTTACCTGGCCAGGTTCTAAATTCTTCCTTCTTTACTGACCAGCACGTTTCTGTATCCATGTACTATTCATGGTATTTTGCTAACCTAATCAACAAGTGAGTAATTTGACACTCTGCCTGTGGTTACATTTGTATCTGTGTCTGTTGATTTGTATTTAAAGGCACATATCATTGTTTCTTGTTTTTAACAATTTGTCATTTTCTTTGTTACATTTGTGTATATTTTTTCTATATGTATTTATATATTGCATTTGTTTTTATATATTATTAAATTTATATATTTTATATTAATTTACTATCTTTGGTTTTTTATATTGATTGACACTTACTCTGTTTAACTGCCAAGCGCTGTCTACTCACCTTCCCATTACCTTACAAGTATCTTAGTAAAATATTATATGGATAGGAGTATCCCAGTCTAAACATTTTATTTAAAAAGCTGGCTGTGAAATCAGTTTGATAGGATATAAAAGATCACAGTTTAAGAAGCAGCAACATTCTTACAAGGGTAGAGCCTGTCATTTTGCAAGTGCCCATAACACCCTTAGGCCAGTAGCTGTGGTGTACAAAAAAAATGCAAATAGCATTCCTGAACTCTTCTTTTTGTCACAATCCTTAATACATGACTCTATTTGCTGAAAAATACTTTATTATGTGCAACAAACTAAATAGGCAAGCTTGGTGAGATTGAAACTGGTATTTTACTCTTACAAACATGAACAAAAGACTTGAAACTGAAAAGTATGAGTTTATTTTCTAATTTACTTCATTAGGCTTTAAATGTAAGATTATGATCCAGAGAGAAAAAATCTATCAGAATAATTGTTGAGGGGATAATCCTGGATAACATGACTAGATGTTTTATTTGTTATGAGTTTAAAAAAATGGTTGTTATATTGTTTTGGAATGTTAGACATGTTTTGTATTCTACTTGTCATCCCCATTTATCAGAGTGTATTTTTCTATTTACCAGATGTTTTTTTCATTAGAACAATATAAGTAATGTAACATTTTAATGGAAAAGATCTGTATTCCTCAGACATAACCTTTAAGCATTGTCATTGGATATGACAGAAAGGATAAAACAGAGGGAGAAGCAGTGGGACATATTTATATTTGCATTTTACTCTATTCAATTCTCAGCTCCCATCTGCCGTTTCTAGTTTCCACTATTTGAGAACATGTCACGTGTCACACTGAGAATTCTGAATCTGGTTAACAACTACCAAGTAGTGATGAAACAAGAAACACTCAGTATATACTGGTTTATTGCACATGTGAAGTGTGTTGTGTTTCATTATTCCTCACTCCCTAAACACCTTTGCAATAAATGACGTGCCAAGAACGTCACGCAAAAACATGGCGTTTGTGACAATTGACGTTTTCCTATGCTCATCGGGTGTTGATGCAAAGCCCCAGTATTGAGGCATACATCAACACCGAAATTTGCCTAATTTAAACATACACATCTATCAATATATATATAGCCAGTTGCAGACTGGGTCTAAAAATATTGGTTGCCAGGAGACAGAAGGGGCCCACCAACTATAAGGACTATAATTAAATTTTTATAATAAATAAATAACTTTTTTAAAAAATACACAAGTGGAAAAAAGGTACTATTAAAATTTTTGTGATTTTTTTTCAATATATTTTTTAGTAATTACCGTGTACATATTACTGGCAGTATACAATAGATACTAAATGTAAATACATATTGTTATAATTTAATTTTGAAATTATTTTTGTTTTTTAAATAATTGGTGGATATTTTTTTGAATTAATATTTATTTGGCATCTTCACAGCCATTCACAAAAATATAAAAGTACAACAATTGCCACTTCAAGGTTTTCGAAGCATTCTAATATTATATTTCACATTTTTACATGACATATGGTCAAATCCTTCGGTTACTTTAACAAAAATATTGTAACTTCAATAAACTGGAACTTGAGATATAAAAAATAGGCATATAAACAGCCTAAGCAGTAACACACCACAGTACCTTGAAATCAGTAAATCAGAAAGGTGCAGAAGAACAGACAGCCAGAACAGGCTTACTTGTGGTACCTGGTGGGTGACTGGTCTATTCTATCGAACACAATCAATGATTTTATAATTCAGTACTGCTTTTAAATAGTGAGTGTTGATGGTAAACAGCATTGACATAAAACATTAAATAACACATATGATTTGATGGCGCAATAAAAGTACTCAATGCCTATATTACAAAAATATCCATTAGATACATGACTTTTTTTTATATAATATAATTATATTTTGCTGCCTACCATATGTTACATAGAAACATAGAATATGTTGGTAGATAAGAACCATTCGCCCCATCCAGTCTGCCCAATTATCTAAATACTTTTATTAGTCCCCAGTTACGTATCTTATAGCTAGGATAGCCTTGTACCTTTCCCACGCATGCTTCAAATCCTTGAATGTGTTTACCACTAACACTTCCGCTGGAAGGCTATTCCATACATCCACTACCCTCACAGTAAAGTGATACTTCCTGATATTACTTTTAAATAGTTGCCCCTCCTATTTAGACTATGTCCTCTAGTTGTGGTAGTTCTTCTTCTTTTAAATATACTCTCTTCCTTTACTGTGTTGATTCCCTTTATGTATTTAAATGTTTCTATCATATCCCCCCTGTTATGTCTTTCCTCCAAGCTATACATGTTAAGATGCTTTAACCTTTCCTGGTAAGTTTTATCCTTCAACCCATGAACCAGTTTAGTAGCCCTTCTCTGAACGCTCTCCAAAGTATCAATATCCTTCTGGAGATACGGTCTCCAGTACTGCGTACAATACTCCAAGTGAGGTCTCACCAGTGCTCTGTACAATGGCATGAGCACTTCCCTCTTCCTACTGCTAATACCTCTCCCTATGCAACCAAGCATTCTGCTAGCATTTCCTGCTGCTCTATTGCATTGCCTACCTACCTTCAAGTCCTCTGAAACTATTACTCCTAAATCCCTTTCCTCAGATGTTGAGGTTAGGACTGTACCAAATAGTCTATATTCGGCTTTTGGGTTTTTATGCCCATCTTGCACTTGTCCACATTAAATGTCAGTTGCCACAGCTCTAACCATTTTTCTAGTTTAGCTAAATCATTTGCCATTTGGCTTATCCCACCATGAACATATGTAAGTGGTCTCTAATATCCTAAGTCATGTATCTAAAGCATTTGTAATGCATGCGCTGTGTGATGACTTATACAATAATAATATCATTATATGGCTGGAGGGCCCTGTGTACCTGGATGGGGGCACTGTGTGATGATTTGTGCAATAATAATATCATTATATGTCTTGAGGGGGCCTATGTACCTGGATGGGGGCGCTGTGTGATGACTTATACAATAATAATATCATTCTATGGCTGGAGGGCCCTGTGTACCTGGATGGAGGCACTGTGTGATGACTTATACAATAATAATATCATTATATGGCTGGAGGGCCTGATGGATGGGGGCGCTGTGTGATGACATACAATAATAATATCATTATATGGCTGGAGGGCCCTGTGTACCTGGATGGGGGCGCTGTGTGATGATTTATACAATAATAATATCATTATATGGCTGGAGGGCCCTGTGTACCTGGATGGGGGCGCTGTGTGATGATTTATACAATAATAATATCATTATATGGCTGGAGGGCCCTGTGTACCTGGATGGGGGCGCTGTGTGATGATTTATACAATAATAATATCATTATATGGCTGGAGGGCCCTGTGTACCTGGATGGGGGCGCTGTGTGATGACATACAATAATAATATCATTATATGGCTGGAGGGCCCTGTGTACCTGGATGGGGGCGCTGTGTGATGATTTATACAATAATAATATCATTATATGGCTGGAGGGCCCTGTGTACCTGGATGGGGGCGCTGTGTGATGATTTATACAATAATAATATCATTCTATGGCTGGAGGGCCTGATGGATGGGGGCGCTGTGTGATGACATACAATAATAATATCATTATATGGCTGGAGGGCCCTGTGTACCTGGATGGGGGCGCTGTGTGATGATTTATACAATAATAATATCATTATATGGCTGGAGGGCCCTGTGTAACTGGATGGGGGCGCTGTGTGATGATTTATACAATAATAATATCATTATATGGCTGGAGGGCCCTGCGTACCTGGATGGGGGCGCTGTGTGATGATTTATACAATAATAATATCATTATATGGCTGGAGGGCCCTGTGTACCTGGATGGGGGCGCTGTGTGATGATTTATACAATAATAATATCATTATATGGCTGGAGGGCCCTGTGTACCTGGATGGGGGCGCTGTGTGATGACATACAATAATAATATCATTATATGGCTGGAGGGCCCTGTGTACCTGGATGGGGGCGCTGTGTGATGATTTATACAATAATAATATCATTATATGTCTGGAGGGCCTGATGGATGGGGGCGCTGTGTGATGACATACAATAATAATATCATTATATGGCTGGAGGGCTCGTTTTAGACTAAATAAATAACATTTTCGTCTGAATGGACGAAAACGAAACGAAAATTTTAGTTTTGCACATGTCTAATAACTAGGAAGTGAGGAGTTTCATATTAAAGCATTTTCATGGCAGGCCTCTGCCACATGTATCCCATTGATCCTTTAACTCATGTGTTGCCTACCCTTTGGGATCAAACCCATTCCAATTGTGTCTATGTCCATTTTCCACCTACATCTAGTTGTCCGATGTCAAACAACTTCAAAAATATATGTCTTTTCTGAAGACATTATGCCATTAATTAATGAGAGAGAGTGTGCAATATCTCTGAAGTAGATGAATTCTGAAATGTGCCACTTAGTTAGCTCTTTATTTGTGCATTGCAGTATTTTAATCAAGGTGTGCTTGGTTTCTTCCTTTTTTAACGGCTCAGTTATTTGCTGCACCTTTTGACTACATTTTGCGGGTGTTTTTGACCTGGAGCTGCTCCTTTACTTGCAGATCCATTAATATTTAGTGATCGTTAGCTCGGCACCCACAATTGCTACAGATGGAATGTCCGAGGAATACAAATTTGCAGGGGCCATAGAATATAGGCCATTGGATCACAATTAAACCCACATTATTGAGAGCTTTATTGGATCCTGAGCTCCTAAAACATAGGGACAATAGGGAAGGAAATAGGGATGGTGGGATCTGAGACCCAAACAAGGACTGTGCATCCAAAATAGGGTAATTTGGAAGCCACGAAGAAGATTTAGGTCCATGACCCTTCACTCTCAGACTAATTAAAATCATGTGATTCTTTTCCATCCGTACATAACACAATTTTATTTTCATTAGAAGGATGTAAAAAGGTTGATTTTCAAATTTAATCAAAAAGATTTAAATATGCTCTTTATTCTCTGCTCCTAAAATCTTATTGTAATGTGCTTTGTGGCGTGTAACAAAAGAGAAAATGGAGGCATATTTAGTTTTAACCAAATTTTTGATGTGAACCCCCGCGGCTTTCCTTTTATATTTGTCTCCTTTACTGTTATAATAAAAAAAACAGGACCCAATAATTGTCTGTTTGCTGGCTACATGTTATTAGTTCTCCCATTTAAGATGCTTCATTTAATTCAGCCTTTAAATGCGCTCATAATCTTTTATCTTTTATACATAAGAAAAATATGCTTGTTACTTTAACACAAATTATATTTATTTGACACAGAAAAAACCCACAAGTGTTCATTTCCAGTCTTCTGATCCTTAATTCCTACTCTTTTTTTTTTTGCAGATGCTCAATTGCTTAATATTTTTCATCATTTTCTAAGTTCATCAATTTCTTCAATATCCGTAGTTTCTACATTAAGAAATGCTGCCCCTTACAGTTAAATCTTATTCTGTGTTGACTATAAATAGAATTGAAAATAGACTAACTATAGGTAATATTTTTATGTTGCTATTGGCTAAATGTGAGTTGCAGATAAGTGGATGAGTTGGACACAGACGTACGTCTGTGGTTGCTGTATTCTTCGTGCAGAGGAGACCTGCTATACTATTTGGATCTGGACTGCCCTTATGGGAGGGACCAGTCTGATATGCTAATGGAGAGGTTTCCTCTGTAATGGTGCAAGCGAGCAAAAAACAGTGATTCCTCTCCCTAGTAGGTTACAACGCATAGGGCTGGCTATTTCAGCCTTTGCCCATTCTCGCTGAGATGGATCCCACACCTTTGTTTTTTGTCTCCATGAGTTTTCCTCTATAATGGTGCAAGCGAGTAAAAAACGGTGATTCCTCTCCCTAGTAGGTTACAACTCATAGGGCCAGCTATTTCAGCCTTTGCCCATTCTCGCTGAGATGGATCCTACACCTTTGTTTTTTGTCTCCATGAGTTATCAGGGTATGCCCAGACGTGGGTCCCTAGCTCGCTGCACCTAGAGGGATACCAGCCGTACCACACTGATGAAGCCATTGAAGGCCATATTGTACGTCTGTGGTTGCTGTATTACTCATGCAGAGGAGACCTGCTATACTATTTGGATCTGGACTGCCCTTATGGGTGGGACCAGTCTGATATGCTAATGGAGAGGTTTCCTCTGTAATGGTGCAAGCGAGCAAAAAACGGTGATTCCTCTCCTGAGTAGGTTACAACCTATAGGAGAAAAATGACTAAGTGCCAGTTGGCACGAAATGCGTAAGGCAATCTATCTCCTGTCTGCACTCCTGCACATGTTCCACTGAATTTATCAATATTTCTTTTTTGTTTGGTTGGTTTTCTTGGATCAATAAATACTTTGTTTATACTCGGATTGGAGAGTGCCAACGTCCTATTTTTCTTTTTTTCTGGTTTGTACATCTGCACAGCCGGACGCAGCACCTCATCACTGATTACTGTTACAAAAGGTATGGAGCCGGCTTTTGTTTTCTCCCGGCCCGGGGGAAACATCTCTTTTTTCCTACAGGGCCGGTTATTTCAGCCTTTGCCCGTTCTCGCTGAGAGGGATCCCACACTCTTGTTTTTTGTTTGAGTTGGACATTTCACTGATGTAACTATGCATTGTACATGGACAAGCCTGTTGAGTTACTCCTGCTTGAAGAGCACAATTGGCCGTGCATTATGGATTCTAATAATTGCCAATTCAAATGTTGATCACACCCCAACTCACCTCACTTTTCGTGCACTCTTATTGGGAGCTAAAACTAAAAGTGAAGCGTAAGGTTTGTTGAGAATTTTCACCTGGTCCCTGCACAAAGCATTGTTAGTGATATGAAATGTTCATCTCACCTCAACTGTTGTCAAATAATACTGTTAGTTATAAGACCCCATTGGCGTAATCGGAGTGTTCTTCTCAGCCACTTTCTTTTACGGCAGTTACAATGGCTGACCACTCAATGCGGCTGTTTCGGTTAGTTTTAAGGTTCAATTAGGGTTAGAATTAGGGATAAGGTTTATTTTTAGAGTTCGTTTATGGTTAAGACTTAGTTTGAGGGTCAGGAGTTAGTTTTAGGGTTAGGTGTTACATTTAGGGTTAGTACTAGTACTCATGTTAGTATTATGGTTAGTTCTGAAGTTAGTATTAGGGGTTAGTTTCAGGGCTGAAACGGTCACTCTGAACTGTCAGCGCTGTCATGCCACGGAGAACAGTCATAGATAGCCGCGCATGGGGCTATTGTTTCCATAAAGTGTGCAAAGGGTGTTGTATGCTGTGTCCTACATTATTTATCATTATAGATTAAAACCTACTTAATATAAATTTTTAAAATTTAGGAACAATTTTCAATTATTACCATCACCTTTTTCTGAATGTTTTTTTTTTTTTTTACCCCAGGATACATTGGGGCTATTGCTAACATATTTGAGATGTTCTGTTCATATTTTTGAAATTGTCGGACCTATTTATTTACATTTACACATTAAAGGAGCCAGATACAACGCGCTTGGACATTTCTTCTAAATGAAGAAAAAGCACAAGCATAATATATTAATAGCTATGTATTTGAAATGTCAGTGTTAATCTGATCTGCTACACTGTGGATAAAATGCTTTGGGCCTTTTGGATTTTACAGACATGGGAGTCCACGGGGGACGGGGGACTTTTGTATGCATATTGAGAGTCTGACTTCGTCATACCATATGAGGTTGTGCTGATAGAGGCATATATTTAACTCTCTCATGGTCGAAAGCATAGGGCACAAAACCAGCCCTAGGGCAAGTGTCCTACTGGGAAATTTCCTAGAACTCCACTAGGTCAGCACTGCTCACAGGCCAAATGTGACCCATCTGACTGCAAGGTATGGCCCAAAAGATTTAACCATTATATCTGCCCTATAAATGTGTGGCTTTGAATGTTTTGGTTGATGGTCAACACGCTTTGTCTGCTGCCACAGATTGCAGTCAAATGGCCTTCTACCTCCCTAGAATTATTTTTTGGTGTTAGTGCTCATGGATACAGACACCTAAAATTATTTAGTAACATGGATATAGAGAATTTGAATGGAGTCTTTTAAAGAATTAAGCTCCAAGCACCCGGCATCTGTACCATGGAGGCTGGAGCCCAGTCTTGCCATGTCTCGCAACATTGTGTGGTGTCATGTGACCCTCCAACTCATTTTGGTTCCTCCCCCTCATTTCTCAGGACACACTTTATGTATAATATAATGACAACAGATCTGACTTGAATGATTAAAAAAACATGTTGAAAAGGCAATTGCTCTTTAGTCATTGCACTGGATATATGTAAACTGTAATGAGCAGACGTTGCCATGTGAACACTATATTACAGTGTTTTGGTCTTTTGCATAATAATTAAAATTACATAAAGACGGGCAAAAATAGCAATAAGGTTGATAGCTGAATCTAAATGTCATTAGATTGAGGTCACGATCAAAAATGTCGTGCATAGAGCTGTAATCAGTCTATAAAGAAATAACTGGGCTGAAAGAAACTCTAAATGAGTGAAAAAAACATTAAAGGCAAAGAGGAAATAAATGATGTAAAATTAGGTTTCTGCAAAGTCCTTTATGTTCCATAGTTTAGCATCCAGAAGGACAGCAAAGGACCCTGTTATAAATGGAATGGGGTTGGAAGAGTCTCTGGAGAGCACATTCAATATTAGGAAAGTAATGTTCTCATTCACCCGTTTATTTTGGTACTTATGTTGTATGTTTGCTTCAGGTTGCATAGCAATTAAATGTCACAAATGGAATGTAGGATGGACTGATACAGGAATCGATCAGCTATTAGAGTTGAGTGGACTCCTGGATGTTCGGGTTCGGCGGGTTCGGCCGAACTCCGAAAAAAAGTCCGGGTTCGGGGTCAAACTTGACCCTGAACCCGAACATTTTGGCGTTATGAGGGGGGGACCTAGAGTCGTCCCCCCCCTGGTCCCCACCTTTTAGGGTGGGGACCCTAAAAAGAATGAGGGGGGACACCTAGTGTTGCAGCGCGTATTATGGATTTTTATTTGGCCTTTTTTGGGGCTGAAGAAAGAAGAAAGAAAAAAGAAGATGGATTATTTTTCACCCGTGTATTTTTTTATTTTTTTTTTGCGCTCACTTTTTTTTTTTGTGGCGCGTATTATGGTTTTTTATTTGGCCTTTTTTGGGGCTGAAGAAGGGGCTGAAGAAGGAAAAAAGAAGAATGAAGAAAGAAGACCTCAAATGGTAAGTATAAATGTTTTTTTTTTTTTTACAGGTTAGCTTATTGCCCACCCCCTCACTATTATTAGGGTGAGGGGGGGTAGGTAGGATTTTTTTTTATTCGGGGGGTAAGTGACTAGGGGCTGTGCACCCCTAGTCACTTTATTTGTGGTCCCCACCCGCCGCTCATGGGTGGGGACCGGGGGGGGACATAAGGGTCCCCACCCAGCGGCCATGGGTGAGGACCGGGGGGGAAAACTAGGTGCCCCCCCTCATTCTTTTTAGGGTCCCCACCCACCGGCCATGGGTGGGGACCGGGGGGGACACTAGGTCCCCCCTCATTCTTTTTAGGGTCCCCACGCACCGGCCATGGGTGGGAACCGGGGGGGGACACTAGGTCCCCCCCTCATTCTTATTAGAGTCCCCACCCACCGGCCATGGGTGGGAACCGGGGGGGACACTAGGTCCCCCCCTCAATCTTTTTAGGGTCCCCAACAGCCGGCAATGGGTGGGGACCAGGGCGGGGGCAGGGGGGGTATTTTACTAGTAACTGGGCAGCAATAGCTGTCCAGTCACTAGTAATTTTAAATTTAAGGCGAACACAGTGGAATGTCCGTGTTCGGGTCCGGGGTCCAAAAATCATAGTGTTCGGCACGAACCCAAACTTTGCGGTTCGGGTTCGCTCAACACTATTTCTTAAGACAGTCAGCTTGACAGACAAATTGATACATATGGTAGCAAGGGCCCTTGTTCACAAGATCACAAATCGTGCTTTCAATTAAATGATCAAATCCGCACTCACGTGTATTTGATGGGGGGCATGTAAACATATAAATAATGAAACAAGGACTCCACACTCCGTGGATGGAATTTATTCCCAGATCAGAAAGCTACGTTTCAACTCACAACTAGTGTTGAGTGGACACCTGGATATTCGGGTTCGGCAGGTTCGGACGAACTTCGAAAAAATTTCCGGGTCCGTGCTCGAACTTGACCCCGAACTTGACACGAACTTTTGGCCACTAAAATGCCTCTAAAAAAGTCATAGAAAGGGCAAAATGAAGTAAAATGTGGCTTTCTATAAACCAAAATAGAGTCCCCATTCATACGAATAGGTCAATTGACCTATTCTTATGAATGGGGACTCTATTTCGGTTTATAGAATAGCAATAGCATTACATGTATTCCATAAACCGAAAGTCTATAAACCGAATCTCTTTCGGTTTATAGACTTTCGGTTTATGTAAAACCGAAACAGTGCGGTTCGGGTTCGCTCAACACTACTCACAACTTGTCTTTTTCAAGCTTGATCGAGGAATAAATTCCATCCACGGAGTTTCATTATTTATAAATCTTGTGTTCAATCATGGCATCCACTGCTGTAACTATAGCTACAAAGAACAGTTTGTCAGAGACAAAAGTAGGAACCAAATAACCAACTAATCAATTGCACTATCACCAAACTCCTACTGTGGTTTGTACTCAGTAATCCTTCGAAAATGAGTTGTGTCTTTATTGAACAGAAATGCCCCAGGGTTAACATGTAAAGCAATCTTTTTACTTAGAACTTTTTTATTATTATTTTCTTTGAATTTTGTGTTTGTATATTTAAATATAAATATACTTGCATTTATATATATTGATTGGTTGTTTTTTGTTTTGTTTCTCATTACAAATAGTGCAAAACACTGGCTTTTTTATTATTAGACTATAAAATAGCTAGATGACCTTTGGGCCATATGGGATGAAATGTATTCACTTGTTTGCAGATATAATAAATCCTTGGTGTTAGTTTAAAGTATCTTCGGTTGTAGCTGCAATAAAATATCACTTGTTTTGAGACTAAAAACATGGCAGAATACAAGACAAAGGAATGAATAATAGAAACTATCACACAAAACATCCAAATAATAATATGGGCCTACATCAATCAGGAATATAGGCCGACCCATAGCTGTTTTCCTTATGTCTTTACGTTTTAATATCAGAAATCAGATATAAAATGTGATTTCACTTTTTATATAAACATTTATTGCACATCAAGGGATTTCCAAACTCTAAAATGTGATTTATAATAAATATATTTAAAAATGTCTAAGAAAATAACCCCAGTTTACTGCAAGCATTTTACAGAAGAACTTGAGTCTTCTGCATGTTGCAAGACTCCATGAATGGTTGGGGAGTGGTGATTGGTCAATTTGCGATCACGTAATGGTGACTGTAGGAATTTTCAAGATCATCTGATCATCTTTGTGGTAAAAGGGGAGTAGCCAAGTAGAAGCAATTTTTAAAAGCATTAGTTCTGTATAGCCTGAGGAAGTTGACAAGTCCTGAATTTTGGTTATTCATTACAGATGAAATCAGCCCAAATTCAACAATTTTTGCCGAATTGAGGCCACGTTCTGTGAAAATCGCTGAATTTACAAGATTTCTATAGTCAAAATATTATTTGGAGTATTGAACATTTTAGGCCCAAAAAGTATATTAAAAAGCTGTTGGGATATGTAATTGCTAAATATATTCTGTTCTAGAATATTTTTTCAAAATATGGTATTTTGGGATAATTGGTGCAATTCCCACATCAGTCATCCTGTTCTCAATTAAATGTACTATTTTAGTGACATAACAGTTCTTGTAACAATACCAGTGATATCATGCCAGCTATAGTTTAGCATCACATAACTGTATTGTTTACCATCAACAGCAGTTAGGTTACACGTACCCTCCCACCATTTTGTGTCCTATGCAGAATGGTGCATTGTCAATCAATGTTGGCATCCACACTGTGGACGTGAAATGGTACTGTGATAAATGTGACATGATGGCTGGATGGTACATATAACTTAACAACTGTTGATGATGAACATAACCAGTGATGTGATGCCACCGTATAGCTGGTATAGCTAGGAAGGCCCTTTGGTCCCTGGAGAGCGTGTGTGTATGTCAGTGTGAGTGAGAGTGTGTGTGTATGTCAGTGAGAGTGAACATGTGTGTGTATGTCAGTGTGAGTGAGAGTGTGTGTATGTGAGTGAGAGTGTATGGATGTCAGTGTGAGTGAGAGTGTATGGATGTCAGTGTGAGTGAGAGTGTGTGGATGTCAGTGTGAGTGAGAGTGTATGGATGTCAAGGTGAGTGAGAGTGTGTGTATGTCAGAGTGAGTGAGAGTGTGTGTATGTCAGTGTGCGTGAGAGCGTGTGTGTATGTCAGTGTAAATGAATGCATGTGTGTATGTCAGTGTAAGTGAGAGCATGTGTGTGTATGTCAGTGTAAGTGAGAGCGTGTGTGTATGTCAGTGTAAGTGAGAACATGTGTGTATGTCAGTGTGAGTGTGCATGTGTGTGTGTGTGCAGGGCTGGCCTTAAGTGTTCCGGCGCCCTGTGCGGGCTTCCCCCGTGGTGCCCCCCCCCCCGTCTCTTTCACCCCCCTATGTATGTGTCTCTCTTCCTTCCCATGTTTGTGCCTTTCCTCTTCCTTGCCATGTCTGTCTCTCTCTCCCCCCCTGTCCCCTGTTCTGTCTCTCCCCCCCGTCCCCTGTTCTGTCCCACCCTCCCCCTGTTCTGTCTCTCTCTCTCCCCCCCTCCCCCTGTTTTCTGTCTCTCCCCCTGCCCCTGTTCTGTCTGTCTCTCTCTCTCCCCCTCCCCTGTTCTGTCTCTCCCCCCTCCACCTGTTATCTCTCTCCCCCCCAGTTCTGTCTCTGCCCCCTGCCCCTGTTCTGTCTGTCTCTCTCACCCCTCCCCTGTTCTGTCTATCCCCCATCCACTGTTCTGTCTCTCTCTCCCCCCTCCCCTGTTCTGTCTCTCCCCCATCCACTGTTCTGGCTCTCTCTCCCCCCTCCCCCGTTATCTCTCTCTCCCCCAGTTCTGTCTCTCCCCCCTGCCCCTGTTCTGTCTGTCTCTCCCCCATCCACTGTTCTGTCTCTCTCTCCCCCCTCCCCCTGTTATCTCTCTCTATCCCTGTTCTGTCTCTCCCCCCCTGCCCCTGTTCTGTCTGTCTGTCTGTCTCCCCCCTAACCCCTGTTCTGCCTCTCTCTCTCCCCCCTCCCCTACCTTTGCCTGCAAAGTTGGATCCAGGGAGGGGGCGGAGCTAACCGGCTGAGAGGTGTAGCTCTGCCCCCACCCTGTGAAGCAGAGCACAGTCTGCATTACGGGGAGCCATGGGCAGCAAGAGAAGGTGCTGCTCGGCTCCCCATGCTTAATGCAGGCATGGGGAACCTAGCAGCACTTTCTCATGGTGCCAGTGGCTCTCCGTGAAGCAGATGCTGCTCTGCTTCACAGGGTGGGGGCGGAGCTACAACGCTGAGCCGGTTAGCTCCGCCCCCTCCCCGGATCCAGAAGAGCCTGCCTAGCAGAGGGCTGGTGAGGGGGGATCTTTTGATCTCCCCCAGCCAGTGCCTCTACCGGCTTTTTTTTTTTTTACTTTTTATTTTTTTTTAACGGGAGGGCACCCCCTGGGGTGTTGCGCCCTGTGCCCTCGCACAGGCTGCACACCCCTAAGGCCGGCCCTGTGTGTGTGTCAATGTGAGTGAGCATGTGTGTGTGTGTCACTGTGAGAGTGTGTGTCACTGTGAGTGACTGACTGTGTATGTGTGTGTGTCACTGTGAGTGAGAGTGTGTGTGAGTGAGTGTGTGTCAGTGTTAGTGACAGACTGTCTGTGTATGTGTGTGGGTAAAGGGGTTAACTCCTCTGACACTGCCTATATCTGTCTAGCCATCCAGGGGTTAACTCATCTGACACTGCCTACATATGTTAAGCAATCTAGGGGTTAACTCCTCTGACACTGCCTATATCTGTATAGCTATCCAGGGGTTAATTCATCTGACGCTGCCTATATCTGTCTAGCCACCAAGGGGTTAACTCCTCTGACACTACCTATATCTGTCTAGCTATCCAGGGATTAACTGCTCTGACACTGCCTACATATGTTAAGCAATCTAGGGGTTAACTCCTCTGACACTGCCTATATCTGTCTAGCTATCCAGGGGTTAACTCATCTGACACTGCCTACATATGTTAAGCAATCTAGGGGTTAACTCGTCTGACACTGACTATATATGTCTGCATTTTGTTATAGGTCACTGGTCACATTATGTTTTAGGGAATTGCACAGGGTATTATCATAATAATGTTTTACCATTACTCTCTTTTCACCTTATGGGTGAGCTCTTTAAAAAATAGATTATTATGTATACAAGAAGAGCTTTAGTGGCATATACAAATTTAAAAAAAAAATGTTCTAGGAGCTCACCCATGAGGTGAAAATAAAGAAATGGTAAAACAAACATTATTATGAAAATAGGCTGTGCAATTCCCCAAAACATAATATGTGACCCCTGACCTATAACATGACTCAAACATTGTACATTAAGTTTAAATGCTCAAACATTTAGGGTACACATTATAATCATGGCCAGCCAATAATCAGCGCCATATCATTTTGCATATAGAGGTGTTCTTGCATTAAATTATCACTTCCCGATAAGTTTAATTTTAGTTTACATTACCATGATTGGGGGGGGGCGGGGGGTTGCAGCATTTTATTTTTCGCCCCAAGCAGCACAATGTCTTGGGCCAGCCCTGGCCAGAATACAACTATACTGGGCCATTTAGGGGCTAATTAATAAATAAAAGTGGTTACCCAGATGGGGCTATTCACTAAAAGATAAGTTGAGGTGAGTAGCAGGTGAGTTGAAGTGAGATGAACATTTCCTCTCACCAGCTATACATTGTGCAGGAACAAACCTGATGAGTTCACTTAGGTAACCTCAACCTGCTAATCACCTCAACTCACCTTTTATTGAATAGCCCAAAGAGTGTTGGAGGCAATAGCATGGCCAGTATTTTTTTTAAAGGAAAAGTGCCAAACCTAGTTACACACATAATTTGATAGACACAGCTACTTAAATAAATGAATGTCAGGCCACTTGCATCTCAATAACTGTGAAACTAGACTATACTATAGGCTACTACTGTAATTGAATAGACTAGAACCATCCTCTCCCCACCTTTTCTAATTGAAGAGGGCTAATATCACACTGACACAAACAAGCTATCAACATGATGGTTGGTGTTAACTGAGGATTAATATTTAAAGGGACACTACCACCAAAAAATGAAAAGGTTTTATTTTTTTTATTTTGCATTATTGATTTCAGATATGTCTTTTGTTTTTGTTATGTGAGTTTATTTTATGAAATATTTTACTAAACAAGTGTGACTGGGCGCCGCCATTTTGTGAAATAGTGTTTTTGTGTGCCACCCCACACTGAATTTACTGCACTAGTATCTCACTTTGGGGCTGGGGATACAGAATGCAGTCTGTAAGTCTGAATTCTCACCATAGACTTGCATTGAATGGGAGGCTAATGTAACCATTACCGTTTAACACTGGACGTAATCTAGTTACATCTTATGTAAGTGGTAGTGTCCCTTTAAATCTGCCTCTAGTGAAATGTATATACATACAAATAGTAGTAACGATAATTATAACATAGAACATCAAAGCAAAAGGAAAGCATTAAACAAATCTACATCAGTTGAAAAATGTATGTCAGTTTAATAGAACAGTCCTGTTTGATGTAAAATATGAAATTACAAGACACTTTTATTCCTGGCTATAGGTTAATGGCCGTTAGTAAATCTGCATGTATGATATATTACAGTCATGATAAATATATATATAATTTAGCATATTTAATTACCATCCCTAAACCCACTGGATGTTTTCTTCTCATGAAAGGCTGACTGTGAAATTGATTTAAGATAATTCTGATATGCTTATTTCATTTACAGTTGTGTGTGGAAATGTAACCAGGACTGATTAAGGAAATGTAATTATTATCTATAAAGCCTAATAAGCTTAATTTCAACTCAGCATGTATAATCAGGATGTTTTCAGTGCAATTCTTTCAGCCTCCACTAAGTGTCAGCACCAGCATGTGACAATTATACAGGAGAAGTGTAGGTTTGCCGAATAATAAGTAAAGACAAAAACCTTTATAATACATGTAACACATGTAACACAGAAGTGTTGGGTTAAGCCCAAAGATGGCTACTGTGGATGTTCATTGTATTAAATGCTCTTCAGTTCATAAAGACTTACCACCATAAACAGTAGAATGTTGATATATTCTGAATGTTTTGGCCTACAATACAGAAGGCCAAGCCGTCTGCCTGTCTGTTTGTCTCTCTTGTACGTACATATATATGAGGTATGGTGCTCTCATGGACTCAATTGCCAGGTCTACTCCCATAACTAGGGTGAAACGGACCATACCACAAGGGTGGAATCAGTGTTCCAGCACATCATTTTTTGAGGACAGCTTGCGGCCGAGTTCCATGCAAAGTCCTTTTAGTCATGCAGGTGAAGAGCAGTAGCTGCGCAGTAGCTGCGCAGTAGCTGCGCAGTAACTGCACACTGTAACCATTAGAAAGCAGGTTAAAGGGGCCCTTACACCTAACTTACTCTGTTGGGTCCATTCAATAAAATTCAACTTTGAAGGTCGACTTTCATTTTGAGACTAAGTTAAATTTGGCACACGAGTTTGATTTAGTCTCTAAAATAGTTTTGATCATTTTGCCGACCATTACTTTCAATGGGGAAGATTTGAACCTGGGGTTTTTTTTCAGTCAAGCTCAGGTGCTGATTTTGACTTAGACTCAAAATGAAAGTTGACCTCCAAAGTCGGATTTTAGTGAATAAACCCATGTGTATATTGTACATGTATCTAACGGATGTGACATGCACTTACTTTTGCTTTGAAAAAATATACAATACTTCCCCTAGTTTTACATGGAATTATTACTGGGGCTCGAAATTCAGTGACTGAATATTTTTGGCCACCGTATGTCCTACTGCCCAGTTAAGGGGCTAGTACTATCATTGAAGCTGCAAGTGTACAGTCTCACATGGAACACAAGAAGGACAGTGTGCTGCTGTCTACTACCTATCTTTTATCCGTAGCAGCGAATGATAAGAGAGGTTATCCATAGAATGTAAAAAATGAGGGGCTGGGCTATGTGACAGTTAAGGGCAGATACAGTAACACATTACCACCATCGTTGCCATACTGAAAAATTCAGTGGGTACAATGTGCCATGGTGATCTGTACAGGAGTACAGTACGATAGCCACTCGGTATAATCTAGCAGAACCATCTATCTGGACCAATTCTCATGGACTTATAGGACTGGTAAAGTGCACAGTATGTGTGGATGTTAGAGGTATAATAATAGTGATTGATATATTAAGATATATATAGATTGGGCTCTTAGCTAAGTTTGCCATCGTCTGTGTGTAAGCAGTGGTGTCTTTTGGTTTTCTGTTGCACTTGGCCAGACTAAACACAGGTTTTTTATACAAATGTAATAAAAATGTTATTGAAAAAAAGCATTTCTTGTTTTTATATAGTATTGATCTGCGGTGATAATAGGAGGTTCTAAACTCATTAGACTCTTGGCTTACAATGTAATGATTTTGTAGTGATTTTTTTTAAAGAAACAAATAAAAATGTAATCAAACCAGCCAGAAACCTCATGCTGAGAGTTAAGTTCTTTCAGCTTCTTGGTATCCTGGTGAAAAAATCCCAAAAACCTTAGTGTTAGGATAAGGGTTCTGGGTTAGTATTAGGCTTAGTATTAGCGGTTAGTATTAGGGTTCAGGATAGGTATTAGGCTACGGGGTTAGTATTAGGGTTCAGGGTTAGTATTAGGGTTTGGTATTAGGGGTTGAGGGTTACTTTATTAGAGGGGTTTTATTAGTGTCTATTTATAAGCACTGACAGTTATCTTGCTGCAATGAACTGTCCTTGCTGAACTGTCAGCAGTAAAATGACTGCGATGAACAGGCATAGACCTCTCAGGACTTGCCTCATCACCCAGATTTGAACTCAGGACTTACCCCAGTACTCAGATTTGCACGCAGGACTTGCCCCATCACCCATATTTACCCTCAGAACTTTCCTGAGCACCCACATCTGCAGTCAGGGCTCAACCTGTTGCTGCTGTTGTGGCCTGCCTGAGTGTTTGAGCACCCATATTTGCACTCAGAACCTGCCCCATCACCCAGATTTGCATACAGAACTTGCCTGAGCACCCACTTTGCAATCATAACGTGCACCAACACACACATTTCACTCAGGACTTATACCTGCACTCAAATTTACACTCTGGACCTTCCCCATCACCCAGATTCACCTCTCACCCTGCTGCTGATGCCGGCAGGGAGCCCTAAAAGAAAAAAAAAGGAAAATAGGTTTTTATGGAAAAATTGTCCCCATCCAATTGCCTGCAATGTTTCAGTTTCCCAACAACATTTCGCAGTGAATTAAGGGATATTGAGTAGCCTTATTTCGGAGATTGGTCCTGACTTGTATCCATTTTGGGCCAGATCAGTATATATTGACCCTATAGAGGTTTTTTTTACCTTAATTATCTGTGATTTTTATGTGATACATTCATACAAACCAATAGAGGAGGAAAGAGAGGGAAAGGGAGAATTTGGGCAACGTCCCTAATAAATAGTGACATTTAGGAAATATGGTGTGTGGTGTCTATGCTCATAGAGTGAGCAGTGAATGTGTCTATATTTACACATATTTAGCTGGTGAAAATTTCCCAGACATCCTACTTTTTTTTATGTAGAATGTATTTATTTGTGTTAATGACACAGAGCATGGCACCCATTTTATGTGCACTATTCAACTCTTCTTTATTGTTTCTGATATAATATCGTCATCTTTAGAGTATTAACATAGAAACATAGAATGTTTCGGCAGATAAGAACCATTCGGTCCATCTAGTCTGCACAATTTTTCTGAATAATTTTATTAGTCCCCCGTTCCCTGTCTTATAGCTAGGATAGCGTTGTGCCTATCCCACGCATGCTTAAAATCCTTGACTGTGTTTACCTCTACCACTTCTGCTGGAAGGCTATTTCATACATCCACTACCCTCTCAGTAAAGTAATACTTCCTGATATTACTTTTAAATCGTTGCCCCTCTAATTTAAGACTATGTCCTCTAGTTGTGGTAGTTTTTCTTCTTTTAAATATACTCTCTTCCTTTACTGTGTTGATTCCCTTTATGTATTTAAATGTTTCTATCATATCCCCCCTGTTACGTCTTTCCTCCAAGCTATACATGTTAAGATGCTTTAACCTTTCCTGAAACCTATTAGGTTTACATTTACAATCCACATGAATTTACAATACTTTGAATTTACGTTTTGGTGGTGACATAAAATGTAAGCATTTCCTCCATGGGATGACATGGCATCTAAATGCCAGAGATAAACCATGCTTTATTAATTGCTGTGGAGGTAGTACTATCTCTTCAACACTTTCCCTGGTAGTGGAAGACTTGCGACTTATGGAACTAGTCCTGACCATCTAATTTCCTTGAATATTCTATTTTTGTATTTGCTCAGTGAAACTAACCACAATCCCCAACTACACATAGTCTGATAGGTTCAGATTTCTACTTAATACACATACAATGGACGTACAGTAGTATGTACATAGATTGTACACCAGAAGTAGCAAACTACATTTGCTCATTAATAACATGTTTCCATACATATTTTTATACCACCCCCAACTACACAAGGAAAGGAGGTGGAAGAGATTGCTTTTCTAAAGACCTCTCTTCCCCCAAACGTCCAGTCTTCTGATCAATACGCTAATTTTATCATAATGGAATTACAAGTGCAGTCATACAACACTTCTACACATTTTTCATTATGCTTCTTGTGTTTCTTTTTTCTCTCTTTTTTTTTGATGGGAAGCTTACCCACAGATCCTGCTTCATTTGTTTTCAAGCTGTAATTTATTTTTGTAATACCTTTGATGTATTGAATCTGGCCCTGTGGAATTGGCTGCAGTTAGTAGAATTAGATGATGATAATAATACTTTCTGGTTCTTTTCTTTTGTTCCTTGAGCACAATTACAGGTAAACATGCTGTTAATTTCCAAAGACTATCTTTTAAAGTAGCACTTTTTTCCTGCCATCTTAAGATGGACCTCTCGTCCCTCAAAGGGGTGATGTCAAGGTCACTTTCATATAGTTAATGCAACTTAACCTTGTTATAAGAAATATTCACACATGTAGATTACTTCCTGGATGTCTTGTTTAAGGTGAGTGCGCACTCCAGAAATAGGCCCCAACATTGTAAAGATAGAACGTATTAATCATTAACCCCTTCATGAGCCTTCCACTGGCTCCCCGTCTGCTCAAGGATACAATTTTAAATTCTGTCTTTAACACGCAAAGCCCATCACTCCTACGCCCCTCCATACATTGCCTTCCTTGTTAACCGATACCTCCATGCACGACCTTTGCACTGCTACATGGGACTAAAACTCTTCTTCCAATCTCATCCAGCTCTCTCCCTCCTTTTCAAACTTTAAAAAGTCCCTCAAAACTCATCTCTTTAAAGAAGCTTACTACCCAGCCCACTAGAATACCTGTCACTTTACCTCTAGCTGATCCCACCTAGCTGGAACACACACTATTCATCTTTGGCCTATCCCACTTACTGCCAACCATCCACACTACATCTTCGATCCCTCTGACCTCTTCAGTCCCTTATGTGTCTCATGTACCCCATTCCCTCTAAATTATAAGCTTGCGAGCAGGGTTCTCTACCTCATGTACCAGTCTGTTCTAGTTTGTCTAACTTAGTATGTAGTTCCCTTCTATGCTCTGGACGTAAATTGTTGGCGCTATATAAATAAATGTTAATGTAATGTAATGTAATGTATTCACACTAGGATGTTCTATGCTGTCCTAGAAAAAATGTATCCGAGCACAGGCTACATTTTAATAAATCACGCCATGCCCGAAATGCCAGGTGCTGGCACGCCTCCGTGACGTTACAAATGACGTCGGGAGGTCTCATGATTTTTTGGCAGGGACCAAGAGGGTCTATTAAGACCCTTATCAGGTCTCTGCAACTATGTCCCTGGCTTCTGATCACCTTGTGATCGGGACCAGGAACAAATAAATGGCGTTTTGGTGCTTGCGTCTTCTGAGCCGCAAACACCCTGTGTCACGAAGGGGGTTAAAGTAGCAACCTATCACTTTTGTATCACAGGTGCACTTAGGTTTTGTCCTAGTTCTTGGAACCTATGTGCTGCATGTAAATGCGATCCATTGGAGAGCCTTTAAACACTTCTGTGAAATTCTAGAATTAGTAAAACCAATTTATGCTCTCAGTGATCTTGAAGATGCTCAGATGCATGTTTAAATATTAATGATGTTTTTCCATCCGGAGTTGTTTTCATTTTCATTAACGCGCTTTTATTGACAAATCTTTACATCACAGGAAAAGTCAATGATTCATCTGTTTCCCATAATGAAAATTTTGGATTCATTTAGTCCAATTATTGTAAGGAGATAATTGGTGCGATATCTGCCTGCAAAGTGAAATATTACTTGTGCACAGGATTTGTGATCAGTAAGGATCGGTAACATACCTGCCAAATATTCCTATGTAGGAGGGACGGTCACTATTTTGCACCCAACTCCCCCTGTATCTCTGTCCTCCTCTATTGTCCCGTAATGCTGGGAGTTCAGAATTTTTGGTTTGTAGAGCTCCAGAGCCTTGAAACTCAACATATAGTGCAATTAAACTGCAGTAAACCCGTTTTTATATTAATGTGTGTAAATAAAATATTTAATTATTGTTATATATGAGTTGATAAAATTATATAAATAGATACCAATTGGCCATAAAGTTGATGAAAATGTTCTGCTACATCTTTGGGCCACTCCCCCAAAATAAAAGTGCCCCTCTTTGGACATTGAAAATGTTGGGAGGTATGCAGTAATGGCTATGTTGTCCAGCTTTTTAATGGCAATGGGCACATGTTACGGACAAGCCAAGGCTGAAGGCAAACCATTCATAGCAGTAAATAAATAAATAACCCATCCTGCTATTGTTAAAAGTGATTAAAAACCTGCCAGAACCTGTAAGTCGTGACCCTTGTATTTATTTTCTGGGCTACTAACCTTCTGATGTTTTTGGACTCTGATTCTATTCTGCCTGCCTTGACCTCTAGACTGAACCAACTGGGGTCTGACCCTTGTTTATACTCTGATCCTAGTTCTTCCCCTTTGTGGACACCCACTGCCTGCGGGACCTGTCTCCATCTGGGTCCCCCTTCCATCCATGCCATCTACATTTTCCATCCCAGCTGCTATTTTACCGGCAGACATTAAATGGCTGGAAGCCAAAGTTTAGTCGATGGAGACAATAGCATGACTGGTTATTTATTTTAAGAAAAGGTGGTCACCCTATCTCCATCTCCTGCATATGTGCTCCTATGCCTGCTCTGGACTGTGCTGGTCCGTGATGCTCTCTGAGATCATGGAATCTCATTTGGTATATAATCTTTCACCTTCAATACATAATGGATATACACAATTATAGGTATATGGAAAATACCACTGTCTGGAAGTCAAACATGCGCTAACTGTACTGCACCGTTCAAAATCATCATGATAATTACATGCTTGATGGGATATAAACTGCATGTTTCTTGCCATCATCAGTGTCATGTAAATACCACTGTTTAATGTAAAATGTAATGCTTTCCACAAACCTTGTTGATTACATTTTTGTTGTACTTTACCTGTAGCTATTTCATGGAAAAAATGTGCAGTAACCTTTCATGCCAAGTGATAATCCACAGACTCTTTACTTATTACAATTATTTTGTGTTGTAATACAGACTCTATAAGGAAACAAGAGGAAGTATTGTCATGATTATCTACAATACAGAGTTTACCAGTCATTCTATATCAGAGATGTAAGACAGGGTGAGAAAGGAAGGACTGCTACATTTTATTGCATAGTTATGAGTGGACTTTAAATGAGCTGGGAAAAAATAAATTGCTCAAACCTCTGAACAAATAGTACAGTTTGGAAAACAGTCTGTACTAAAATTCCCTGCAGTTGCCTTCAATGAGTTCATTTAATAAAAGGACACTTTGAACCTTGACTTTAAAAGGCAAAAAAACAACCATATAAGACAGTTCTATAGGTTTGTTGTTGGTGAAAGTGTCATGCTGATTGGGTTATTGAATTTCCTCACAAATGGCTTTTTCTGATTTTCCCAAAATACATGTAGAATCTGAGCACCTGTTTGTTGCACCTCAGCAGGTATGGAATGATTATATTTTTTTTTTACTGGTAATTAAATGCTATTCAAGTTTGTCTTGATAAAAATGTTTTATATTTTGTGTTGGAGTGATGCAGTTGTTGAATTTTGTTCCTTCCTTGGTAATACATATGTGTTAACAGCAGGAGTGTAGCTTCCTAACGGCCTGACTGGAACATCAATGTATGTACACTGCAGGATACCTATATGGAAACCACCACATGTAACTTAAAAGAGGAAGCATTAATAAGCCATGAACAAGCAGAAGATAAATATAAAAAAACCAAACAGAGAATGAAAATGTCAATAAATCACAACTACACAATCGTCAATTTATTGTAACGTGTAATAATACAGTTCTATAAATGATCTAGTTTTCAAACTGGATATTATTACTGAATATTGAAACCTTGAATAGCTAGGGGAAGGTGCAATGAACGTAAGCGTGTTGCACAGAAGGTCACCACAGCAATAGAACTCAGAATAATGTGTTTATAAATTGCATCGCCCCCCTCAAGGTCACCAGTGATGTTGTGGGAAATAGTGATTTTTTTGAGACCCACAGGGTCGGTAAAAACCTTGGTAGGGTCTATGCTTCAGTGACCCTGGACTCGCTCACTCTGTGAACAGATCCAAGAATACCAATGTCACTTATGGTGTTTTTGGTCTTTGTGGACAAAATCATTAAGGGGTAAAGATAGTGAGCATCTCTTTGGTTGTATGGGTTTGTGCATATATATGTGTGTATGTAAAGGGGGTGGCAGCAGAATGAGGGGAGCAACAGCAGAGCCAGCACTGCATAGACATCCAGGATGGCCCCACAATATCACCATGGAGCAATCTGGTGGTGTGCAAAGGGATGCGGGAGCAATATGATGGAGTAGAAAAGGGGGGACATGGATATTGGTGCAATCTGGTGTAGTGGAAAGGTTATGCAAGGAAGTAACACATCCCTCTCCCAAGGGGGGGCTTGTCCTCACTGGCAAGGTTTGTTATATCCAGGCAAATAGATATGGATCCTAGGTGTTCAGATTATAAGCAGCCTGGCAAACTGCAGAGATCCAATCAGAAAAAAAGAAGAAACGCCGGCACTCATAGGTCCAGATACAATGGGGATAATTTAATAGATAAGGAGGCCACATTCTGTGCAATGTACAGAGGGAACAGCAGACAGTTAACGCATTTCGTGTCTAGACCTATGAGTGTTTCTTCATTTTTCTTATGCGAGGAAGGGGTACAACCAATGAGTGATGGGGGTGCAAGAAATGAGTCAAGCCCAGCACAGCACAGAACCTATACTCACCACTGGTCTCACCTGTGTATCAGTAAAACAGGCCTACTCATGTACAGCAGTTTATTTATTACACTGCTAATTAGCTGCCTTTCCTGTGTAGCCCTGCATTTTAATATATCTGTTGTGGAGCAGTGAGAATGATTATGGAGCTTGATACTAATGTCAAGTACTTATTAGAAAGAGAAATGAGAATGTGATGGATGCAAAGGTTCTTATTTTTCATAGATATTTAAATTCTAGAGTGCCAGGAAAGCAGGATTAACAGAGCCAGCTTTATTCTCTGTATTTAAGGTATTAATCATTTCCTGCTCCTTAGATACTGCCAAGTTTCTAATATCCATGAAAGCAATTTAACTTTTTCGCCACTGCCGTTTTGTCGGTTGAAATAATTATAGTAATTGATCTATGACATATGCACCTTTTATTCCTACATTTGCATTTGAAGCATTGTAAGTCAGGGAAATGTGAGAATAAAGCTATGGAAACGGCAGATATATATCATGGCATTATCAGAGTGAGTAATGAGGCTGGGAGAATGATAAAATGTTTCAGAGCAGTTTCTCAAGGTCTAAACTAACTATGTTCTGCAGAAAATAAACGTGAAGCAAGGAAATGTTTAAGGGATGTCAAAGATTAAATAAATAAACAAAACCTATCCTTGATAAAGGGATGAGCAGTTGTGAAGTGGGTGTATAGGTGTTTGAACCATGATGTAAATAATAAAGTTGCTTTCTGTATTCGCTAACCCTCCCTAGTGCATAGATATGTAGACAAACGGACTTCTCAAAGGGGATAACCCTGATATCCGAATATACAAAAAGGAGCGGAATGAAGCATGGGCGTCCACAGGTGGGGGCAACGGGGGGCAAGCTTGCCCCCCTGTATTTAAAAAAAAAAAAACGTGCCCGTCGCTGCTGCCCATATCTCCACTGGATGTGGCTGCCGGAAAAAAAAAGTAAAAAAACAAACAAAACTAATTGACACCGGATATAACGTTACGTCATACCCGATGGGTGTGCTTCCCTCCTCCATGCAGGAGGGAAGACTGCACAGAGGAGATGAGCATCGTCTACACGGAGCATCCAGGAGGTATGTACTGGGGAAGTGGGGAGGAGGGGGAACATAATGAGCATAACGCTGGCTTATTAAATGGCCAAATACTGGCATATTGAAAGGCAAAATCCTGGCATACTGAGTGGCAAAATACTGGCATATTGAGTGGCAAAATCCTGGCATATTGAGTGGCAAAATACTGGCATATTGAGTGGCAAAATATTACTGGCATATTTAATGGCAAAGTACTGGCATCTTGACTGGCAAAATTATACTGGCATATTGAGTGGCTAAATCATAATGGCATATTGATTGGCTAAATCATAATTGCATATTGATTGGCTAAATAATACAGGCATATTAATTGGCTAAATCATAATGGCATATTGATTGGCTAAATAATACAGGCATATTAATTGGCTACATCATACTGGCATATTAATTGGCTACATCATACTGGCATATTAAATGGCTAAATAATACTGGCTTATTTTTAGGCAAATTGTCTGTGGCTTATTAATGGCAAAAAAACTGGCATATTATTGGGCAAAATAATACTGGCATATTATTGGGCAAATTAGCTGTGGCTTAATAAAATAACACAGGTATATTAATGGCAAAATAATACTGACATATTAATGGGAACATTGGCATTTAATGCAGGGCTCGACAAACCACGGGCGCCAGGTCACTATAGCAACTAGGAAATCAGACCTGGTGCCCAGGTATCGTGTGCCCCGCATGGTGCCCTCATCGCTGGGATCTTTTTTTTTTATACCGTGTCATATTTTAATAGGCAAACTGTTGCATATTTTATTGGGATAGTGACTGTGGCATGTTAATTGGTACCTGACAGTGTCTTATTTTATTTGGCAAAGGGATGCTGTGGCATCACTATTTATCAACCATGCTGCACTGATAATGACTTAGCTCCCCCACTTCATAACATTGTCAAAAAGAGGCGCGGCGCAGCATGGTGACGGTAAAAGTATGCCCCCTCCTGAAAAAATGTCTGCGGATGCTCATGGAATGAAGTCGTATATAAGATACAAATAGACTTAACTTTTTTTTTTTTGTGACCCCTGAGAGAACCATATGAAGCAAAGAACGCTCAATAAGAAACTTTATTTGTATTCTTTCATTAAAGATTTTCTTTATAAATCATGTACATTTGATACAATCTTTCAACTAAACATAAGTGAATGTTTTTCTATAGTTGTCCTTCAAAGGAAGTATATAACATGAACATTGATTTTTACTGTGCATGTAGAGCATAATGAACCTGGTTTTTACTGAGAAATGTGTAATTTGCATACCATGCTACAGGTGATGTCATAAACAGGAGACTCCACAGACACATTTAAAACACAGTTTTCTCCTAATTTAGACATTTGCTTGCCATTTTGCTAATACAATGTATAGGTCATTTTCAATAATTTTGTTTGCTCTCCACTCACAGTAAAACAATATTCAGGTGATACATTCCTTTAAGTTTAGTTGAAAGAGTGAATTTGGTAATTTGAACTGAAATGTTTTAATGAACGGATACTAAAAAGTATCTTATTGAGCCCTCTTTTTGCTTGTACAGCTCTATCAGGGGCAGACATGTTGTCTAGAATCTTGGGTTGTCCCTCTTATAAAGCTATACAAGTAAAGAAGGCTCAGTGAGTTACTCCTATGGGGGTGTAGATACCAAAGCCATGAGAGTTGCCATAACATTAAGATTAACGGTGAACATGGGTTTTGTCAAGTAAAATATGTTTGGCTGTACTATGTAAAATGCATAATGCTGCTATGTTTTTCCATTGCATTTACTATTAGAGAAGTGCCATTTTCTTTGCACATTTAGGCTTTTGGATGTTTACCACAAAGGTGTGCAACAGAGCATCCTCCTGTTCGGATTTATTGTAAAGCAGCACTGAGGAGTTTTTGCTTCTGACTACAGAAGTGGAGGAAATACAGAACAAAGAGGGATAAGTAGCTAACACAGGCTACAGTGTCAAAAACAGGCTATATTGTTAATATAAAAAAACGCTAAACTAAGTGTCCACAAAACACCTGCAGCTCATAAAAAAAAACAAAATAGAAACAATAAAACACAAGCGCTAGGAGATATATATGAGTGTATTCAAATACACCAAAGTGCTAAACAATATAAAAGGTGCTCTTTTCAAGAAACTGCTGCAAAAACACGATCTAAATAAACCTGTGTACATCACCCAGGTATATATACACATTATAGGAGCACACAAATACAAATCAAAAAATAATTATATGGCACAGAATTTACTGCTACAAGCATACAGTGAACAAGTGTACACACAATAGAGCAAACCTCAAAATAAAAGGAAAATAGTGCAGTATGTCTGAAATAATACCAAACATATAAAAAAAAAACTACTGAATAGGTACACTCACAAAAGCAGCTCCTTTCTAGTAAGGCACAAAGATATAGGTACTAAGGGGTGGCATACAATCCGCATTGGATGAACCGACTCCAAAATCTTCTTGAAACAAACAGACACCAAATACTCTACAGATGAACAAATATCATTTTTTTAATGGTACACCTCCACAGAGAATATCGGAAATGCAGACAAATTACATCCGAGTTGTCCGCTCATAGTAAGTCAGTTCTGTTGATTTTGCTGGTCTTGTGTGCCTCGAGACTCGCGCTTACATGGAGAAATTTCTTGCATCCGGATTTTGGTTACTCCAAAGGAACAAAGCTGGAAAGGTCCAAGTGTGTTCTACAGTGGCGTGAAAATGGCAACAACACTGTCCCAACGCATTTCGTCTCATTTTTTTCACTTGTGCTTCTATATGAGAAGCACATGTAAAATAAAGTTTAGTGCCATTTTAAGCTTGTTAAATGCTTTCCAGATTTAATAAAAGTGGTCAGTTTCTCAATAATTCCTTAGTCAAAACTTGCCAGATATGTGGTCCCTGCCCAAATCATACTAATGCATAGTTGCCAACATCGGCCATGTTTCCAGCGACACATATTTGTTCCACATGCTGCAGAGAGAGCATGCAAAGTGCAGCCCAGCAGTATATAGGATGCATATATACAGCAATAATACGCAGCAGTCCCAGTGATAGGATTTATTTCAAACAAAAGCAACGTTTCAATCCATCAGGATCTTTATGGAGCATGATAAAGATCTTGTTGGATTGAAATGTTGCTTTTGTTTGGAATAAATCCTATCACTGTGAGTGCCGGCTGCAGCGTATTATTGCTGATCGTTTGAGGATCCTTGGCCTGGCACCCCCTCAACAGTGTGCGCACTCTAATTATTGTGGGTTTTTTTTTGCATATATACACAGGCACAATTCGATTAATTTATAATGGTAGGTGCTATGAAATCTCCACCCTGATTAATTAATTGGATTCTGTCTGTGCATGTATCCATACTACATTCTGCTGGGCTGCACTTTGCATGGTCTTTCTGCAGCATGTGGAACAAATATATGTGCCTAGAAACATGGCCGATGTTGGCAACTATGCTAATATACAGCTGCATATGTAGCCTCTGAACGTGGGATGTCTTGCTAGGAGTAAATTAACACCTTTGCGACAATGGACGTGTCAGGCACGTCCTGCGATGAAACGAGCGATTTTTGCGACCGAAGATCGTGAAAACTGTTTTAATGGTGCTGGTCTATTGCCTCGATGTCGAGGCAATAGCCAGCGCCCCAAAAAATATCTCTGGGGCACCCACGATCGCCCCACGGAGCGATCGTGGGTGCCATATTGACGCAGCAGCATGCAGTCAGCAATGTTGCAATGTAAAAAAAAAAGATTTAATTAGCTGAAAACTAGGATTCAATTTTGATTAGTTGTTAGGGTTAAAATTAAATATTTTTTTGCATAAGGGATAGGGTTAAAATTAATTTAAAATCAAAATATATTTAAGGATAGCATAAGGGTTAGAGTTGGGGTTAAATTTACTGTTAGGGTTAAATTTAGGGCTTGGGTAGGGGTCAAAAGTTCAAAATAGGAAAAAAACAAAAAACACTAGTTTTGGTTTTTTCCCCATAACTCGCAAAAAAATATAGAAAAATATGGAAACATGCATATTTCTGAACTCAGGACAACACTAAAAAACTATTTAGACGGGATCTTTTTTAATGATTGTATTTGTGTAAATTATATTTTAGTTCAAAGTTAGAAAAAGTGTTGTTTTTTTAAAAAAATGTCATCATATTTTATGATTTTCTTGTAGTAAATTATAAGATATGATGAACATAATGGTATCTAATGAAAGCCCTTCTTAAGACGATAAAAACAACATATAATTTGTGTGGGTACAGTATGTGAGAAAGAAGAAAATTACAGCTAAACACAAACACCCCAGAAATGTCAAAACAGCCATTGTGACCAAGGGAAAGTCAAGGTAAAAATGTCTTGTCACTAAGGGGTTAAACAATACCTACGTTTTCATTTCTAAACATTGACTAATAAGTGTGTCTATGTGCCTATGACCATCTATCCTAGCATGTTGTAAATAGATTCTCAACATTCCTGAAGAAGACGTCATCTTGACAGATTGAACTCAAACTCTCAGATTGCCATCAAAGGTATCTTGTTTCTTGTACATAAGTCAAACCTTTAATCGTATAGAAAGCCAGTTGAGGCTGTGGTAAATAAAGGCAAACAAACACAATAGCCAGCACTGCTGTATAACTGGGTTTATTATCACAAGGGCAACGTTTCAACCCCTGTACAGGAATTTTCTTCAAGAAAGAAGAACAGTTATACAGAAGTGCTGGCCATTGTGTTTGTTTGCTTGTATTACAGTCTGGGTGAGACTGGGACCGTGCACTTTGAACGAGGAGTGCGAATCCACATCATTACATTGTGGTAAATAAAGGGCCATGTGACAAAGCATGCTGAGCACACAATTTAACTGGCATGCACATATACCTTGCAAGTATGCTTGTTAAAGGGGCTATGTGCTTTGTAACAAAAGGGCCCAATCTAGAAAGCAAAGCACCCAACGAGACACTTACAATTTCCACTTTCCCTTTAATTTTTGGTTTGCCATCTAAAGCATTTTAAGCATGTTGTGCATGAAGGCAGTAATTTATCCTGAAAGATTAATAAAACCTGTAACAATAATATTATCCAAATAATGAGCTCCTGATAAAGAATAATTCTTAGAGCATTCAATACTGTTGGGCATTGGGCACATGGTAGTCGTCTGTGCAGTTTTGGGGTCCAGATGTAGCAGGGGAGTATGTCAGGTCGGAGGAGATCATTCTATTTGGTGGCCAAATAGTATATGACATAGGAGAGTCTCAGTCCTCCAGCCAGCTTGGGCATGTACATAGTATATACAAAAACAAATCATAATCAGTTTAACAGTAAATTCACACAGAACAATGGATGAGGGAGTAAACTGATGATTAAGAGTCAGTGGACTCGAAACACGTCAAGTGTTTCTGTCCATTTTTCTGTTGCGCTGTTGTCCATAATTAAATCACACTTATTTATAACACGAACTGGAGTGCCAGCCTTTTTTTCCATTTGGATTACCCTGGTGTTGTAGCCGAAATTTTGACGATTTGCTATCGGCTAGAGCACCTTTGAAAAGTTCACAGCGGCTTTCCTTACTTTAATTTTGCCAGCTGCAGGAGCCCTGTAATCTTTCTCCATTGTGGGGACTTTTTGTATGAAAGGAATATGCAGAGATTGGAGGAGGTAAAGGAGTCATTGGAGAGGGTTCATTTTGATCGTTGTGATTCAGCTGATCCATGAGATGTTGAGACGCTGCCAGCGTATTAGGTCAGATTTGAGCGGTTTCAGAATAGGGATATAATTCAGGGTAGGGTGTATGAGGCAACAGGCCAATGTAAGTCGGGGGTTTGGCAGAGATGGGGATGTCACGTTAATGTTTATACGTTTAATCATATGTTTTGGGATATGTATGGGAAGGGCTTCTGATTTAGTGATGTCAATTTTAAAACCTGTCAGAGTGGAAAAGATGTTTAAGTCATGAAAAAAGGTAGGGAGGTAGTTTAGGTTTTTGTGATTGATAGTAGGATGGCATCTGCTTGTGCTGCTACTTTGTGTTGGTTGGGAGCTATTGTAATGCCCAAGATGGGGTTCTAACAATAATGTGAAGAGTAGTGATGAACTGGGGCATCCCTGTCTAGTTCTATTATGACTGTCAAACCTAGGGTGAATACAAATTTAAGAGGAGGGTTTGTGGTAGATGGCCGAAAGACAAGTTTGGAATTCTTGGGAAAATTTCATGTGAGTTATAGGATCACTGCTTGTACATGGTTAGGGTTGAGTAGGGTATGGTTTGGCTAGTGATTATAGAGAGATGAGTAATATTGGGCAAGTTCTTGGGGGTCGGTAATGGTCTGACCGTTTGTAGTCTTAGAGGCTGTTTGGGCTTTGAGGCTTAATGCAAGGAGCCTGTTTGCCTTCTTGTAGTAGGTGCATTTGGTACACTTGAGTGAATTAGCAGTGTCAGCTAGTATGAGTCATTGAAGTTCTGTCATAACTTTGCTTATATCGTTGGTGATGGAGAGAGTAGGTTGGGTTTTGTTCACTGCCTCTTGTTTAAATAGTTTTGATTGAAGGCGGATGGATGCAGGAAATTTTTCTTTTTTTAAACGGTAGCAGGTTTCACAGATAGGGCCTCGAATCACAGGTTTGTAAGCTGCCCAAAGTGTTACTCAGTCAGGTACAGTCTTTGTTAAGTGTGAAATATTCCAGAATTGGCGTTTTAAGAGAGGAGACAACGTGAGGTTTAAGGAGGATAGATTTGTTAAACTTCCACAATCAATGCATAGGGCCATTTGGTATGCTAATAGTTTTGGTAATGTCCGTGGATTTTGGATGAGGTAATCAAATGGAGATATGACTTTGAGAAACAGAACAGGTCAGTTCAAGAGTAATTTGGGTGTGGGAAAAGAAAGTCCTTTGTAGTGGGGAGCCTCCATATAGCCAGTAAACCATGGGTATTTAAAGTCAGCAAGATGTTTGCCTGAAGGATGAGCTTAGGTATTTGTTGCAGGGGATGTCCTGTCTAGATCTGAGCATGCAGTAGTATTATAATCACCTGAATTGAAATTGGCCTGTCTATAGGGTGGTTGTCTATGAATGTGGAAAGGGAAGGCCAGAATGAAGCAGCAAGAGCATAAATGTTTACAACTGCAAGTCAGAGAGTACCCAGTTTTCTGGTTAGAAAAGAGAAAATGTCCAATTGGGTCGCCATAGGAATATTGTGAAGGGGCAGGTTTTTTGGAGTAGGACTGCCACTCCTAATTTGTTTGAGAGGTTGTTGGCTGTACAACAAGTGGGTGGGGACTTTTGGGAAAAGTGTTTTTTTTTTTTGCACAAATGGAATTTCCGTGCTTTGTTTTTAAAGCAGTGAAGTAGTGAACCATTTTTTAGCCGAATTAAGCCCGTGTGCATTGATAGTGAGTATTTTAAGTGGGGGAGGCATTTTCAGTTAAATAATGTGGTGCAGCAGCCTAGAGAGAGAGATAGGGGTAGACTTAGAGGTCGGGGAAATATATATGATGGTGGGAAAGTGTGAAGGAAGGGGGGGGGGGTGCACAGGTATGAGAAAAGTAAAGAGTTTGGGAGAGGGAACAATAATTAAAGTAAAAACAGAAACATGTTATTAGGAAGAACTAGTGGTTACTGAATAAGAGTAAGCAAAAATATATGTCCACATAATAATAGGTAATAAATTACCTATTGTGGGCATCATTTACAGTGATGTTTGTGTAAACTCTGTTCCAAGTCTACATTGACACAAGTGCACTCACTACGATACAGGCGTTAATCTTTTTTTTATGTAATTTGTTGACTTAGCTAATCTTTGGGAACCAACACAATAATTACACCCCTTGAGTAAAGAATATACACTGCTCATTGAGGAATTCCCAGGTAGTTCTTTCAACAAAGATAAAAAAAATAATCAACCAATGCTTCATTACATATTTTATATTTATAGAATTCAATAAATCCGATTTTTTTATACTTCTTTTATTGAAAGTAGGTACGTACAACACATGTAATTCAGATGCAGTTACAGTAATGCATGTTGTTAGAGTAGTATCCTTGTGTCGGGTATATGATGGGTATGGTATGGGAGGGAAGACATAATTGAGGATAACCTAGTATTTACATTTAAACATCATACTGGAATCCCCCAGACTATGCTGTTTACACCCAGCCATTTGGCCTGCAATAGGGTAGGCAAAGGAAAAATATAAATTAACATCCAATTCAACAATTCCCTATATCTTGGCACTCACTCAGTGGTGTAATCCATAGACCCATTATAGGATGTCATAGCAGACATCTCAAACATGGTGCACCATGACTAAAGTGGTACTATATAGTATTTGCAAGGGCTCAATATCCTTGAGGTATTTGTACTGTTTTGGGGCATAGACAGTGTGTAGACTGAAAGGGGGGGCAGCAGCATAGCTCCCCAGTGTGACCCGACTGCCATGTTTTAAATCACCCCCAGTCATCAGCTTCACACTCAATGATCCCAAGAGGAACTAATGTCACTGTGACAGCAGCTCACACATTAGGTCAGAGTGCAGCTGCCATACAATGAGTCTGTTATTGTCAGAGTTAACCCATTCTGAAACTTCACTTCTGCCCATTCTCCACCTCCTGCTTTGTGCTCCTTCTATGGGTGATCTGTGTATTTGTAAATTTGCTGCTTACTCAATGCAACTTCTTCCATTGTTTACTGTATGCATAAATGTATATGTGTATGTTCTCTGTCTGTCTCCACATGTACCTAAATATATATTCAGGACTTGTGTCCTGGACTCTTTTCTTTAAAAAAAAAAAAAAACATTATATTACCTTTTTTCCAGTTCAGCTGTTGCTTCTCAGCAAACATGGCTAGCTGATCATAATGAAAACTATACTATGGATCTTATGACTCTGTAGCTGCTTCACTGTATCTACATACACGGATCATCCATAACATTATGACCACTGACAGGTGGCAAGCCGGCGGAGGCAGAGTGATTCTTTGGGCAATGTTCTGCTGGGAAACCTTGGGTCCTGCCATTCATGTGGATGCCACTTTGACACGTACCACAACCTAAGCATTGTTACAGGCCATGTACACCCTTTCATGGAAACAATATGCCCTGATGGCATTGGCCTCTTTAACTCCTTCACTACCTTATGACGAGTTAACTTACTAATGCACTCTCACACTAATACACACAAACACACTCACTAATGCACGCTCACACTAATACGCTCAAACACACTCACTAATGCACGCTCACACTAATACTCACTCTCACACTTTCACACAAAAACACTCATCACTGCATCTAACCCCTAACTAGACTTGCTCATTCCATTTTAGACAAATTAGTTTTGGGGCGAAGTCAATCTCATTTGTCTGAACTCCAAATTCCTTAACCCTAACCTTATTTGACTTATTCTGAAATGAAAACAATGGATCAATTTCATCTGAAAAGGAATCTGTCAATGGGTGAAATTTGGACATTTTGGCAGTGCCCAAGTCCCTCTTTCACAAGGACCTCTGTGTAAACTGCAGCAGCCAGCACATAGTAAGGAACTAATACTATGTGTGAGTGTATGTGTGTGACTGTGTGTGTAACTGTGTATGCATGTGTGTTACTGTGTATGTTTATATGTGTGAATTAGTGTGTATGTGATAAGATAGATATATATATATATATATATATATATATATATATATATATATATATATATATATATATATATATATAAAATATGCCTGTGTGTGTAATTATTCCTGAATGTCAGAAATAAGTTATGGTCACTCTGACACTGCAAGGACACCAGGTCATGAGCTCAAAGTTGCAGCCTTGCGTGCAGCTAGCATATTCTTTTCAATCTTAGGTAGATGACTGCACTTATTCCTTCTGTAAAGATTCCACTAGCAGCAGTCTGTACAGTACAAAGTCCATAAATAGCAATTGCTGGTCACATGCCATTCAACATGTTGGATGGTTTGTAACAGAAGAGCACGCAGAAGATTTGTGAACCAGATACCATCGAGACAGCAAGGATATTTCTGCTTCTAGTTCTGTGTAGAGCATGCCTGTTCCTCTGGCTGTAGCCTGTGTGTGGTCCCCCTATAAATAGAAGGAAAACTAGTGGTGATAATTAAACGTCATCTGCTTTCTTGACTTCTACTTAAGACAACGTTGGCCAGTAGGCCGAGTAAGAAACCGAATAATAACAATCACCTTTTAAATATTTGAGAGTTTTATATCTTTTGATGATTTTTTTAATATGGTTAGAGTCTCAATTGCCAGTTCATGCCATGACTATAAACTTACATTAAAGGTGCAGTTCCACCTACAGTGTTCAAAAACATGTTTAGATAAGTGCGGAGTCTTGTCAGATTTTCTTCATCGCTTCCTATATAACCACCCATGTGCATGCTCATCCAAGCTGTCTCCAGACGTTTTAGTATCCTTTTTTCTCTGCTTGTTCTGTCTCTTAGTTTATTCTGTCCTAGCAACATCCTGCTTTCCTGTCGAGTTATAATTCATGCCAGGTCCAGGATGTCTGCAGGGTTTCTTATTCCTAGCCATGTATGCTGGATACAGCAGCTGCCTCTACAGGGCCTCTGTATCTGGCTTCAAAAAGGTGGATCCTCAAGCTACCGGATAAGTGCAGTTACCCAGCACAAAGCCCTGTCTCCAACCCTGCATCGTAGCTCCTCATCATGGGCGCTCAGATTCCCATGCCAGGAGTGCAGTGTGGATGTCTGAAACTCTCTTGCAAGAGATAAGTGTCAGGATACCAGCCTCCCTCACCCTTCCTCCAGGGGACACTCACCTTCCACAGGGGCCCCCGTTACCCCCTCATTCTGCCGCGCTGGAGTTCCATCGCGTAGTAGGCGAGGGGGCGTGTCCTGACGTCTGATGCTCTTCCCATACTGGAGGATGCAGGGGAGGTGGGGACAGAGGTGGAAACCTCTCTGCAAGATCCCATAGAATCCTGTGAGGGTGGGAGTAAACCTCTGGAGCTGAGGGAGGAGCTGGTAATGGCAAACCATATAAAAACCCTTCACACTGTTCAGTCCTTGCTTGATTATTGAGCTGCTAAGCCTGGTGTTCCCTGCTTAGTTCCCTAGTTCCTGTGTTGCTGTGTATCCTGTGATTGACTTCCTGATATTGACCCCCGGCTTGTTTTTGGACTTTCCTGATCTCTCCAACCCTGACCCAGCTTGCCTGACCATTCTTACTCTGAGTTACCTAAAGGGACACTTTGTCTCGCAGGCCCGACAATAAGGCAGCACAGGGTAACTAACTTAGCCGATAGTTGTTTCAAGAACAGATCTCCATTGTTTGTCCAGGATTCTAAAAAATTGAAGGACCACATTGACGTCCCAAGTAGATGAATATCTGGGTTCAGGCCGTCTTCGTAGTTTCATCCCTTTGAGTAAACGACAAATCAAGGCCTGCTCGCCTGCCGGAATGCCATCAAAGCCTGCGTGACCTGCAGAAATTGCTGACCACAAGACATTTATCGAACAGTCAGCCAATCTGTCCTCAAAAGCTTGGGTGAGGAAAACCAAGTACATATTTTAAAGGAGTCGATAAGGGATCGACATTCCTTTCCATGCACCAATGAGACCACGTGCCCCAGGCATGTTGATATGACTTTCTAGTACCTGGTGAGTTCCAATCTGCTGCTATGTTGGATAATCCTGGAATATGTAAGGCCTGGAACAAAATGTTGTGAGATCTGAGTCAAATTCTCCATAATTCTATTGCTAAAGTGGACAGTGTCCGAGATTTCGTTCCGCCCAAGCGGTTTATGTATGGAATTCTATTTTCTGGGCCGGGACGAAGACTGACATGTCCCAATTGATGAATAAACCTAGGCTCTGCAGGAGATCTACGGTCCATGAGAGATGGAGGTTCAGAGCCGAAATGTCTTGTGACATAATGAGCCATTCATCTAAGTAAATAATGAAACATACTCCTTTTCTTCAAAGGTGACTGGCTACTGGTTTTAGGAGCTTGGTGAAACACCATGGGGCTGAGGACAACCTGAACTTGTTGGATAAGTCTCCAGATCTGATGTCACCATATGAACTGGAGCCATTTTTGGCTATGGGGACCGTGAGATAGGCATCCTGGAGGTCTAATTTGACCATCCAGTTCCCTATTAGTAGGAGATCTCTGAGGCAATGGATGTCCTCCATTTTGAAGTGTCTGTAACATACGAAAGAGTTCAGATCCCATAGATTGATTACTGGCCTGGAACCACACCCTTTTTTCGGGACGATAAACACATTGCTGATGAAGCCCTTTTCTGTGCCCTGAACTGGAATTATGGCCCATTTTTCCGAAAGGGTCTGAACCTCTATGTTGATCACTCATGCATTTCCCAGTGAAAAACAGATTATTTTGGTAAGGCACCATTGAACTGGGAGGAGAAATTTAATTTATGTGGTAACCTGAGACAGGCGGCCTCTGTGAGGGAAGAAGGTCAGGGCTGCCGGTCTGAACTCAGATAAAGTTGGTCTGCCTGGGGTAAGGCCTCTCTGTTCCCTGAAGGGATCTCTGGTGGGTCGGCTGGGCAGGCGGCCTCTACTCCTGCCGGCCCCAAAGAAAATCTTATTGGAAAAGACTTTTCTCATATTGGACTGAGCCCGATCAAGGGCAGTAAAGGTCTATATGAAGGACCCAAATTCCTTTACAAATATATTCTCTGTTAAGGCGGTCCGCGCCTGTGAGGGAAGCATTGTGCGCGTCTTCATTGTGCGCGGCTTCAATAAAGTTTGTTAAAAAAAAATGCGACCGGAGTTACTCTGGTCGCATTTTTTTTTTCTAACAAACTTTATTGAATCCGCGCGGAGTGGAGCGCACAACGCTTCTCTCACAGCCGTGGACATGCAGAGCAGCAAGGTGGTAAGTACTGGGGAAGAGGGGAGGAGGGTGACACTTAACGAGCATACTGAGGGGCAAAATCCTGGTATATTGAGGGGGAAAATCCTGACATATTAAGAGGCAAAATCCTGGCTTATTTATTGGCAAATTCCTGGCATATTAATTGGCATAATCCTGGCATATTGAGGGGCAAAATCCTGGCATGTTAATTGGCATAATCCTGGCATGTTAATTGGCATAATCCTGGCATATTAATTGGCAAAATCCTGGCATATTAATTGGCATAATCCTGACATATTAATTTGCAAAATCCTGGCATATTAATTGGCATAATCCTGGCATATTAATTGGTAAAATCCTGGCATATTAACTGGCATAATCCTGGCATATTAATTCGCATAATCCTGACATATTAATTGGCAAAATCCTGGCATATTAATTGGCATAATCCTGGCATATTAATTGGTAAAATCCTGGAATTATTAATTGGCATACTGAAGGGGCAAAATCCTGGCATATTGAAGGGCTAAATCCTGGCATATTGAGTGGCTAAATGCTGGCATATTGAGGGTCAAAATCCTGGCATATTAATTGGCAAATTCCTGGCATATTGAGGGGCAAAATACTGGCATATTAATTGGCAAAAGAATGGCATATTGAGGGGAAAAATACTGGCATATTATATGGCACACTGAGGGGCAAAATACTGGCATATTAAATGTCACATTGAGGGGCAAAATACTGGCATATTAAATGGCAAAATAATGGCATATTGAGGGGCAAAATACTGGCATATTAAATGGCAAAAGAATGGCATATTGAGGGCAAAATACTGACTTATTGAGTGGCAAAATATTACTGGCATATTGACCAACTGCTCCCTACCACCCTCCATATTACAGTAGACCGGTACAACATGCTTGTGAGGGCAGGTGGGGCAAGTGGGAGATGTTGTTGGGTGGAGGGCATAAAATTTGTTCAGTAAGGGGCCCCGAAATTCCTGGTGACGGCCCTGTGTATCTATATATCTGCCTGGCAATATATCTATCCAGGTGTGTAGATAGAAACCCCAGGGCCCTGGAGCAAAATGTACCCTGTCCCTCTGACTTGTCTGTGCCATCTTAGCCCCCCAAACAGTTTGTCTGTGCCATCTTTATTTTTTTTTTACATTTTATTAGAAAATACAAAAATGCAAAATGTCAAGTACTTTGACACAGTTGTAAAACAGAACGAACAGACATAAACATATATGGCTTCTGCTTCAAATTTATATTTCTAACTGTTTAGTGCAATCCATGGAGGATTTGTGTGGGAGAAGGAGTGAACATCCTGACGCTAGCGCCTCATATGTGGAATAGCCTTCCTGTTTCTGCTAAATCATCACCTACTCTAAGATCCCTGAAAATAAGTATCTCCCAAATCCTCAAAACAGATTGTACCTGTTATTAGTTTACAAACTCTTTCGTATACTGTACATGTAGTTCCTTTTTGTATCAATAATGATTTACCCTGTATGTTCTCCTTTTAACTTGTTTAATATATGTATGTATGTATTTTTGAATCTACTGTTAAATGTGTAACTCTGTGTAACTCCATTCTGGACTGGGTCCCCAGGACATACTTGAAAACGAGAGAAATCTCAATGTATTTTTCCTGGTAAAACACTTTCTAAATAAATAAATAAATAAAATTCTAAATCCCTATCAGTCTAAATGTCCTTAATTTAAAAGTTTTACCCTGTCATCCCATTGTGTGTATGCTGTAGTGTTCCAGTTATATTGCGACACTATCCCTCTCTCCACGAGGCATTGGTTTATCATATGTGCTTTTATTTTTGTCTAGACAATTAAGTCTGGAGTTGTCTGTGCCATCTTAGCCTCACAGACAAGCGCCAGCTGACTCCAGGTACAGATGAGTAATCTGTGCTTTTCAAGGCAATACTTTTTTTTTACTCAAGTTTTATTTTGTCCTACTGTGCAGGGAATTTTTTTACATGATACTAACAAAGATTTGGATAATTTACACTGAAATGCACCGTTTCCTCATCTGTGGATTCAGATTTGTGTTGGTTCTGTTACTTTTACGAAGAGGAATGGATACAACATTAACAAGCATGTAGAGGCACCAACAATTGCTAAATGTGCCATCTTAGCCACCAAACACCTTGTGTCTGATTTCTTAGTCCATAAAACAGCTTGTCTGTGCCATCCTGGTCTCCCAAACTGTTTGCCTATTCCACCAAACAGCTTGTCTGTGTAATTGTTGTCCTAAACAGCTTGTCTATGGAATTGTTGGCTCTAAACAGTCATGTTTGCTTCCAAACAGACTGTTTGCATCATTTTTGTCATCAAACAGCCCCTCTGTGCTCTCTTTGTCCACACACAGCTTGTTTGTGCCATCTTTGCCCCCAAACAGCTTACCTAGCCATTTCTGTCCCCAAATTGCTTACCTGTGCCATATAGTGTAACAGTGGGACCTGTAACAGGAAAATAGGAACCAGCGGGATTGGTTCGTCCAAACCAGCCTAGTCCAAAGGTTGAGCCCAGAGGTTTAACTGACCTGGAACTTAGATGATCACAAAAAAACTGACCAGTATAGAAGTTAGTGGAATAGCAGAGTAGCAAAGCAAACCAACAACAATGTCTATCTTTAAATAAGACTTGCAGCAGAGTAGAGACTTAAGGTAACAGAGGCTCACTGGAAACTCGGTCACAAAGCTTGCACTTAGAAGTTAACTGAAGAAGACTGGCTGGGATCCGGCTAGCGTAGAGTAGCAGAACAATCCAAGACACAAGCAAAGGTCAAATGGCAGGCGGCAGGCAAGAGTATAATCCAATAAACAGTGTGAGGTCAAAGGGCAAGCGGCAGACAAAGGGTAATCCAGCTCACAGGCAGGGTCAAAAGGCAGACAGCATGCAAAGAGTTAATTCAGGTCACAGTCAGGGTCAGCAATAAGAATAAAAGGTATACTGGATATAGAGCTCAGGCACTTACTGTGCACAAAGGGACGTCAATAATATCTGAGCACCATGTTGAGGTAGCCTGAAGGTTTAATAGGGCTGATGAGCGGAGCCTCCTGACTAGAACTGCAGATCCCACCCTTGTGCATGTTTCATTGGTTGTCATCCGCCCCTTCTGGCAGCATTTAGAGGGGAGGTCAGAAGGATGGGGCCCCTAAAGGCGTCTCGGACAGTTCATCACTGCCGTTTCACCACTGACAGTTCAGCGTGGCAGTTTGAGCGCTGAACTGTCAGAGGTGAACGCCAACGCGTCCGTTTCACTGCGATAGTGTAGGCGCTGACACTTCTGCTCTGAACTGTCAGCGCTTACAGATACAGTAACAACCCCCCAGTAATAAAGTAACTCCCAAAAACTAACCCCGCACCCCAATACTAACTCCTAATACTAATCCTAACTACTAATACTATTAATACTAACCTTCTATGCTATCCCTGTCCTGTGATGACCTCCCACACGATGAACTGGCCATTGCAAAAGAGGTTGTGATGAAGCAATGAACCGTCACACACCCCCACCCCAGAATGCTCGGCCCGGTCGCAGTTGCAAAGCCTGCGACCATAATTGTTACACCCCTACATCTATCTTTAATTTCAACTTAGCTATTTTAGTCTCATTTTTTAATACAATTTCATTTTTATTTCAATATGGTTCATCTTTTTAGTATATATGTAGGGATGTATCTGTTTTGTGTTCACATAATGTATATGTATTTGATTTACTTCTTCAAATAAAATTAACATCAAGCCAAAGCCAATACTCTGGTTTTCTCAGAATTGCTATACATATGGTTAACAGAGTTTAATAGAGATTTGAGGGTCTACACAATATATGCCGAACTTCACGCCCGAAGTAATTGGTTCCCCCGTCGATTGGAATGAATATATTTTTTATATAAAGATAGATATTTGAAAAATCCTATAAGTGTGTGACTTATTTGGATTTTTCTATACTGGCTGACACAACACCCGGATCTAGTTCCGAATATTTTTATATATATGATTATATACATATATGAAAAAAGTTGCACTCACGGGACTTAGATAACAAAAATAGAATAATCGCTTTCTTGAAGACAAAGGTCAGTCAATGTTTCGAGCTCCTAAGCGGAGTCTTAATCGGTATATGTGCTTAGGAGTTCGAAACGTTGATTTATCTTTGTCTTCAAGAAAGCAATTTTTCTATTTTTGATATCGAAGACACATGAGTGCCACTATGGTCTTGTTTGCACCCAGGCATTATATATTCACTTAGGAGTGCCATCTACCCTCCACTGTTTGTTATATATATATTTGTATATATTTATTTCTGTTTTTACATTGCTTTACTTATTTTACATCCCCCATTAGCAATAATAATTGTAATAAAGTGTATTTAAGTATACATTGAGAATTTATCATTCTAATTCAATACTTGTTTATTTTCAATCTAACAGTAAAAAGCTACCTAAGGTTTAAAGTGCATGTAAATATAGATCAGCCAAAAAGCTATATAACACAAATCTAGAAAGCTACAAAAGCAGTAATTTGTTGTATGGTTTAAAAGCCCAGATTACAAGGCAGTTCACATATTGTATTTTTACCCCACAGTGGGAGCCTTCCAGATTTAATGTGAAATTATAGTACATACTGTCACTGTTAACAAAACAGAATGTAAAACCATTAAATGCTGGCATTAGCTGCAGTGATGGTCATACAGGCCTCTTGAGTATACAGAAAGGTTGCTCACATAATGCACATAGCCAAAGTAAGGCCTTTGTTTTCCATTTTCTACTTGTTCTAGCAGCACTCTTAATACACTTATAGTTGTTAAATTAACAAAGAGTTACTTCTTTACCACAAAAAAAAAAACAAGCAGACAAATTAACGAGAAAGCTGAATGGTAATATCAGAAAGGTTACAATTTTTTTTTTCTTCTTATGTTTCAGCTCTTAATAAATATAAATGCAAGATCTTGTTAATAAACAATGAACAGTAGAAAGGTGAAAACCAGTCCCTGAATTGATAATGGGTTTTCTTTCTCTCACATACAAGTAGGTGAGTGGCTGTGATGAATCTCATTTATCGGATTTGCCGACCACTGCGGAAGCTTGTGGAGTGAAATGTGTTGGGCAGGATTTGGCTATAGTGACCTTGAATGGTCAGTCACCCAGATATTGCTCTTACTGTGAACTACTTTTTTAGTAATCAGAAAAATAAAGGGTAGAAAAACTAGTGATCTTTAGGCAATCTTTTTTTCTTTGACATTGTTTCCTTTAGATCCATGTAGTGTAAATGCTGAATATAGGCATTAAAGATAACCTAACACCAATTATAATAATAATAATTTGTGATATTTTTAGCACGTTTCTCCCAGTAAAACTCAAAGCCCTATACCACTATTCTCAATGGACAATATGAGAATTTATGTTTGTCAGATAAACTGACTGAATGCCTGATTAAAGAGATGGGTCTTGAGCTTTTTTAAAAAAAAAAAAAAAAAAAGTTTGTAGTGATGATGCATCTCTGATTGAGCGGGGTATCAGGAGCGCTTTCGGGTACTGTGAGCCAGGATTGGTTAAGGCTTTGGAAGTCAACATGCCAATTTTTAAGTATGGTGTCCATTTAATGGGAAGTCAGTGTAGAGAGTGGAGAATGGGTGTTATATGACACGATCATGTTTAGTTTCTCACTAGTCAGGTAGCTGATTTTTAGCAATGACTGTAGGTGGTTTAGTTCTTTTTCAGGGAGGTCCAAGTAAAGTGTATTACAGTAATGTAGGCTATAGGTAGAAATGCATGGGATAGGGTTGTCATGTCTTCATATGGTATTAAATGTTGTATACTCACTATGTTTTTCAGATGAAAGAAAGTAGATTTTTACATAACAACTGAAATCTCCTGCTTAAATGATAGTCCGGAGTCATACAGCATCTCCACTGAGCTCTGAGTTCTAGGTCAGTTGGGGAATCATATGATATTCTAGGTTTAGTTTCGCATCACCAAGCGGACTTCTGTTTTGTCTGGGTTCACTTTTAACCATCTGGCATTCACCCTCCCTATGAGATGAGCTGAACTGAGCATTTGTTGATTGCAGTGTTAGATACTTAGCATCTGGAGCCAAACAGGTGTAAGGTTCTGTATTATCTGCAGAGCAATGATATTTTAAGCCATGCTTTCTGTTGAGGTCCCACATTGGTAGCAATGAAATTGCAAAACAGCACGGAAGACGACATGAAATATCCGCAGGTTAATTCTGTTGGTGCTGTTGAGCATATTCCTGATACTTACTGCCAGTGAGGAAGAATTTAAACCAGTTTAGAACTACGTCTCCCAAATCGCAAACGTTCTATTCTCTATAATATTCACAGCATACACAATGATAGAAATGATTTAGTAACAGAAATGCAAGCAAATAAAATAAAGAGACACATGAGGGTTTACACAATATACACCGAATTTTGGACCCAAAGTAATTGGCCTGAGGTTCTGAAAGATTCTGGGCACATTGGGGTCGTACAGGAGGCTGAATTGCAAGTTATGCAATATTCTTTCAAAAAAGATGGCAAAAGGAAATGCACCAAAAACTGAAAACGAGAATAGCCTCTATCATACCCAGAGACTTCTATGTGATGATAGAGATACATTTCGGGACAAATTTGGCTATTATGGAAATAGCCAAATTCCCCCTGAAATGAAAAATGAAATAAATAAATAAAAATAATGAGCCCCAGTGGGTCCCCTAAAAATACATGGGGTACAGGGCAGGTACCCCAGGTATAAAAACCTGTATGTACCCCTATAAAAAAAATGGTTCTGGAAGCTGCCAAAATGGGAGGTCATGGCTATAATAAATGATGCTGGGAGATGGGCAAGTAATCCAGCCCCCTAAAAATACCTTGGGGGGTCAGGGCTATTAACAGTACCAGGGCTAGGAATCCCCATACTAAGACCTAAGCCCATACTAAAAAATGAACCACCCAGGGTCTGGAGGCTGGCAAAACACCTCTGGACCCAAACATGCAGTATATTGTGTAGCCTGATTTCAGGTATTCATTCAGTTTGTCTATGATGCCCATTTCGGAATGGATAAGGCTTTATTGCAAAGACCCCACATTTTAAATCGGTCTGTGGTGTCTCCTGCTTAGGACATCACCTTGTGGCTTGATATGCAAACTACACATTTTTACAATTGAAAATAGTTCCTGTGTATATCCCAATAGACCACATCGCTCCTCTCTAAACGTATCATAAGATTGCCCAGTGTGGATGGATTCTTTCATATTGTACATGCCAAGTTTATTTTCATCTTCATTTATTTACCGTTTTCAATCATGTCTAAGTTAATAAACCCAGATTGCTTTTCTGGTGCTATGATTGGAAGCTTGTTCTTGCTAATAAGGTAAACATTACAGCTAATTTCACTACATGAGAGCCGCATATGGCATGTAATGCTTGTGTGAAATTCCATTGATCGCTATGATTGAATCTGGCTTTCTCTGCAGTTTTACATAAATATATCACGTTGCCAAGTAAATATTCTGCTATAACTTCCTAACAATCCTAAAAACAAAGAAGACCCATGTGTGTAACCATTTAGGAAAATGTAAGGACAACTGTCACCGCCAAAAATACATCATTTTTTTTTTATAAGAGTAATTGAAGAACTTTTCTTTTATCAAGACATATACATATTGTACATTATACTAGTCCAAAGGAGCTATGTTTATGTGGGAGAGGAGCAGACATATTTGTACAACGCTTGACGGGTCTTTCCTATTCAGCTGATGGACAATTTTGTACATGCTTCAAAACAATCCATAAAATCCGTCAGGTCACACTAGATCACCTAGTGGCCCCTCTGATCCTTCTTCCTTAATCATGGATCAACTGTGCAGCTTTCAGATCCCTCTCTGTGGCCACTTCCTTTGATCTTGCACAATGGGCACAGACAGCTAAAGTACCCATAAAAGGTCACCTCTGTCCATGTCCATGATACGGACCATGAGGATCCACAGAACATCATTAAATTGTCCATCCCAATGTCCAGTAAATGTCCACATTGAATAATCTGTGTGCTTATACCTGCTTACTCTAATACTCTCTATTAATATCATCTTCCCTTTGTTCAATACTAATCCTATCAACACTCTTGTTCCCCTCTCTCTTCATCATCTGTTAGACTGTAAGAGCATGCGCCGTCAATATGGCGCCCACGATTGCTCTGTGGGGCGATCGTGGGTGCCCCAGAAAGGAAATTTCGGTACTGGCTATTTCCTTGACATCGAGGCAATAGACCAGCACTGTTAAAGTGGTTTTCGCGATCGTTGATTGCGAAAACCGCTTGTTTCACCTCAGGACGTGCCAGGCACATCCATTGTTGAGAACAGACAAGGCAGGACATGCATGACACGTCCATTGTCGCGAAGTGGTTAAATATATAAAAACTATTCTTGTGCATACATATATATACACACACACACACACACATATATATATATATATATATATATATATATACCGTATTTGCTCGATTATAAGACGACCCTGATTATAAGACGACCCCCCAAACTTTGGATATTCCATTAGGAAAAAAACTAGAAGCCTGAATATAAGACTACCCTATAGGAAAAAAGTTCAACTTGTATATATTGACATGTAAATTGATTTTTTAATAAAAAATTATGATATCAAAACATGTATTTCTTGTTTTTGTTTCTTTTTATGTGCCAATGCTGCCTCTCTCTCCCCCCCCCTTAGTGTTGTCTCTCTCCCCCCTCGCCTCTGTTTCTGCACCCCCTCCCTCCCCTTGTCTCTGTCTCTTCCCCCCTCCCCTTGTCACTGTTTCGTAACCCCTTCCTCCCCTTGTTGCTGTCTCTTCCCCCCTCCATCCCCTTGTTGCCCTGTCCCGCCCCTCCCCCTCTGTCCCCCCCCCCGCCCCCCTCCCCCTCTGTCCCCATCCCTCCCCCTCACCTTTGTCATGATCCCTGGTGGCTAGTGGGGGCAGCCGGGGGATGTCTGTACGATACGTGCAGACATCCTCCATGCTGCCCGACACCTCCGTCTATTATGACGGACAGCTGGTCCGTCATAATAGACGGAGGTGTCGGGCAGCATGGAGAATGTCTGCACGTATCGTGCAGACATCCTCCGGCTGCCCAATTCTCCCTGGTGGCTAGTGGGGCAGCAGAGGATGTTTGCGCGATGAGCGCAGACCTCCCCTGCTGCTGCCCGGCACGACCGCCGGGACTTCTGTGATGAAAGCGGAAGTTCCCGGCTCCTTCATAGAAGCCCCGGCGGTCGTGCCGGGCGGCAGCAGGGGAGTCTGCGCTCATCGCGCCGACATCCCCTGTTGTTAGAGAGGGGGATCCAGGTCCCCTGCAGCTCTGCTGGGGACCTGGATCGCTGTCTTATATTCTGACCTCAATTTGAGGTCAGATTATAAGACGACCTCGATTATAAGACGAGGGGGATTTTTCTGAATTTTTTTTATGAAAAAAACCTTGTCTTATAATCGAGCAAATACGGTATATATATATCCAGGTAGGGAAAATGAACCACATCTCAAATAGCAATTGCCTTGGTGCAAACACGACATTAGATGGATGCAAATCCCAAAAATGGTGGCACACACAGGTATTGTGGGGAAAAAGTTGAAAAATGGATTAGTAGAGCATAAAGGTTTCAGTCCTCAACATCAGGCCTCCATCAGGACAATATATATATATATATATACATATATATATATTTATATACAGGGCCGCCATCTGGGGGTGACATGCGATACACCTCTCACGGGTCCGGACTTTAAAAAATATTAAAAAGTTCTCCTCTAACCAGAATCTCTGTGGCGAGAAGGCAGCATGGTTTCTGTGCAATACATCATTCCATGGGGAAACCGGCATATTTTAATGGGCAAAATAAGTGTGGCATATTAATGGATAAACTGGCTGCTGCATATTAATGGGCAAACTAACAGTGGCATGTTAATGGGCATACTGGCTGTGGCATTTTAATGGGCAAGCTGTGGCATATTAATTGGCAAACGGGCTTTGGCATATTAATGGACAAACTATAGCATATTTTGATGGACAAACTGTGGCATATTCATGGACAAATTGGATGTGGCATATTAATGGGCAATATGTGGCATATTGATGGTCAAACTGGCTGTGGCATATTAAAGGGATAAGTCCTGGATGTGTAATGGGGGTGAGGGGTATGTCCTGGGGGGCAGGACTAAGTCTTGGATGTGTAATGTGGGTGATGTGGCATGTCCTGGGAGGCAGGGGTAATTCCTGGATTTGCAATGTAGGTGAGGGGGCATGGATAATTCCTGGATGTGCAATGTGGGTGAGAGGATATGTCATGGATGTGCAATGCGGCTGATGGGGGGCAGGGGTACGTCCTGGATGGGCAATGCAGATGATGGCCATGGCCGCCATCAGAAATTTCATGGTCTCTTACTGAAAAAAATGATGGGCTCCCCCCTGGATGGGGGCCCTCCTCCCTTATCCATGAATAGCCCACTGATAATTTGCTCATTAATATGCCACTGATAATTTGTCCAATAATAGCCACTGATAATTTGTCCATTAAGAGCCCACTGATAATTTGTCCATTAATAGCCCACTGATAATTTGTCCATTAATAGCCACTGATAATTTGCCCAATAATAGCCACTGATAATTTGTACAATAATAGCCACTGATAATTTGCTCATTAATATGCCACAGCCAATCCTCCCCCTTCTCCAATACTTACCGGGATGCTGCTCGTCCTCTGGTTGTATCACCCGTCCCCCCCTGATGGCGGCCCTGGTGATGAGGCAAGTCCTTGATGTGCAATACGTATAATGGGTGCATTTAAACCTCATTGACATGATATACAAAGACCTGGAAAAAATTACTTTGGGAGAATAGGGGGCAACAGGGAGATATTGGGATGGGGGAATATTTTTTCTGTAAGGGGCCCCAGAATTTGAAATTGGAGCTCTGTATATACACACACAAATACAAGGGTGTTACTAGGCTTCCAAAAGTTACAGCCCATGCCAAATACACAGTGTCATGTATAAACGCTGCACACACACAGATATCACCAAACAATGGCACTATCAGCATGTGCGCCTATGTATAAAGCTGACTCCCAACACATTTTGCTGGAGGTGGTGCTCGTTCTCCATGCATCTATATTTCTTTAAAAATTGTGTCCCATTTATATTAGTGTTTCTTGAAACTCAGACATTTTGGTGGTTTAGAACAGATGTCCATTTTTGTGCATTTTTACCTCCGCTGAGAATTACAACCATTACTGATTTATTGTGCAGCAGTTTCATACATTGTAATTCACACAATGATTATTATTAAAACCAGAATATAAAAATATATTTAGAATTTTATAGCTTCTACTGTGTAAAAAATCAATCATTTTTTTTCTGCAGAATACATCATGACTATAACTGACATGCTGATATTTGAGGCTTACCTAAAAAAAAAATATTTCTCAGAAATCCAACTAATAAAGCAAAATCTCAATGGTTTTCAAAAATAACACCATCATGAAAAAAATATAATTTTGGGCAAATTGCACAGAAGCCTTAAAATGTTATTGTGTTAAAATCTCCAAACCTTTTCCTTTATGTCCTTTACATTTACATAAGAACACTGATTACAGCCTGAAATTGCTTCCACAGGAGGTAAAGCCCTCGTGTCCAACTAATGGTAAAAAGAGAAAGCTGTGGGTGTTATATAAAGAAAGAGCAATTTGAGAGTAAAGTTCTAAAAGTGAAGAAACCAGCAGTATTATTCCATTCGTGTACGAGAGCGCTATCATGTACACAAGGATTAAACCCTGACCGCGTGGCCAGGAAAAAGCTTGACGGGGTAGGTACTCAACTGTTGGTCTCTCAGCTTTGTGCTGATTAATTTTCCCTTAATTTTCCTGGAATTTTTTAAGCTTCAAGGAATACATGTACCCTCTGCAGTTAACAGGCTTGAGTGGCACGTAGGGGCCACGCCTGCTTGAAGCGCCCAGACAATGCCTAAGGGGAGACAATTAGGAAAAGGAGGATAATAACTGATACAAGCACCTCCATCAGATGTTTCACCTAAGGCCCCCAAAAACCTAGAACCTCACCTATCAATAAGACAATAGTCAGGGCCGGTGCAAGGATTTTCGTCTACACAGGCGAAGGTGCATTTTGGTGCCCCCCTGCTCTGATCCGCCACACCTCCCACACCATTAAGCCTCCTAACATTATATATATATATATATATATATATATATATATATATATATATATATATATAAGTATAATGTATAGTGTAGAAAATAAATACATCTAAATATTCAACTCGCATGCTCTAAATGTGTCACACATTGAAACCCTTAAACACAAAGACACCCTTGCAGTCACACACAGAGACACTCTTACCACTTACACACACCCTTACACAGACAGACTTACACACCCTTACACAGACACAGTGACAAACTTACACACACCCTTACACATACACAGTGAAACAATTACACACACCCTTACACAGACACAGTGACACACTTACACACACACACACACACAAACCCTTACACAGACACAGTGACACACCCTTACACAGAAAGTGACACACTTAAACACACCCTTACCACTTACACACACACAGTTACACCAATTCACACATAACCTGAGACACACTATTTTGCCACTCAATATGCCAGTATTTAGCCACTCAATATGTCAGTATTTTGCCCCTCAATATGCCATTTAATATGCTAGGATTTTGCCCCTCAATATGCCATTTAATAAGCCAGTATCTTGCCCCTCAATATGCCATTTAATATGCCAGGATTTTGGCACTCAATATGCCAGGATGTTGCCCCTCAATATGCCATTTAATATCCCAGGATCTTGCCCCTCAAATATGCCATTTAATATGCCAGGATTTTGCCACTCAATATGCCAGGATGTTGCCCCTCAATATGCCATTTAATATTCCATTATCTTGTCCCTCCAATATGACATTTAATATGCCAGGATTTTGCCCCTCCAATATGCCAGGATTGTGCCACTCAATATCCCAGGATTTATCCCCTCCAATATGCCAGGATTTTAACCCTCAATATGCCAGGATTTTGCCCCTCCAATAGGCCCGGATTGTGCCACTCAATATCCCAGGATTGTGCCCCTCCAATAGGCCTGGATTGGGCCACTCAATATGCCCGGATTTTGCCCCTCCAATATGCCAGGACTGTGCCACTCAGTATCCCAGGATTGTGCCACTCGATATGCTGGGATTTTGCCCCTCCAATATGCCAGGATTGTGCCACCCAATATGCCAGGATTGTGCCACTCAATATGCCTGGATTATGCCCCTCCAATATGCCAGGATTGTGCCACTCAATATGCCCAGATTTTGCCCCTCCAATATGCCAGGATTGTGACACTCAATATGCCAGGATTTTGCCCCTCCAATATGCCAGGATTGTGCCACTCAATATGCCAGGATTTTGCCCCTCCAATATCCCCTCCAATATTGATCCGCGCGGCTGGAGGGGAGCGCACAACGCTTCCCTCTCAGCCACGGACCTGAACAGCAGCATGGAGGTTAGTAAACGGGCCTGGGGGAGCCCTGGGGCGCCCTAAGGCAGCCGCCTGTGCTGCCTTACAGTAGCGCCGGCCCTGACAACAGTTATGTGCCTGAAATCCCTTCCTCTTTCAATAACTTAAGATTATAAGTGGTTTATTTAACTTCTAACTGATGTTAGACATGAGCATCTTATATGATTATTTTTCAGGATGTTTATTAAGTGGGCCACATGCTCATAAATGTAAATGCAATGTTTTTGCTTACACCAAGAGTGAAGCATTATTTATCAGTAATCCAAAAGCAGTCCAAAAACAGTTTATACCAGCTTTATTTAAGCAATACTAAATGTTATAGGGCCACATGTTGGACGCCCTTGATATAACTGGCCATTGTAAATAACATCAGACAGTTTGTTCATCTCTCACCTCAAACAGCTCAGTGGACAGTGAGTTCCGATTAGGGATTCAAGGCCTAGATATGTGGAAATAATTTGGTCATCTCTCATCTCATCCTTGCTTCACAAGCAAATGTCATGGGACAAGCACTGGGACTCCTAAAAGGATAGGGGCCAAGTTTTGAAAGAGCTGCTACTACACACAGTATTTCCCTGTTAAATGATTTGCAGCTATTATTAATTATTACCTAGCCTTCCCCATACTGTCACAGAACGTCCTTCAGAAGCTGGCATTCCTTACAGATTGCAGAAGCAGAGCAGACTGTGTTCATTACCAGGTTTTAGCTCAGTATTCATTTTGTTCCACTTATTATAAGTTGTACTAGAGTATCAAGTAACTAAAATATGGATTTCACCATAGCTAGTGATATCCTCCATACTTGGTGCCCTGATAGTCCCACTGTGACGGAACAAGTCAATAGCCCAGTGACTTTTATGTCTCCTCTCTGTTAGGCAGGGCAGATCCTAGGATCATGGACGCCTGGGTGCAGGTTTTCTTTTGGTGCCCCCAGGTGGGTGTGGCTTTATTACTATTACTTTATTACTCCTCCCCTTTAGACATGTCTGTTCCAGGTATGCCAATTTCATTATTGGGGTGAGGGGGAGGGAGAGGACAAAATTTATTTTGATGTAAAGGACCAACACAAACTTTTATTCTAAATAAAGATATATATTTCGCCATAATACTGTGTAGTTGTTTTATTTATTTCTGTGATACTCAGCCAGCAACATGGGATAATTTTTGATGGATAGCAGAATGAGTTTTAACTACCGTTCCCATGATGCCCAACCAGCCAAAGTCTGGCTGAGCATCATTGGAAAAGAAGTACACAAGGAGTGATAAATAATATTTCATCATGCTCACCATGTCAGTCACTTATTTGTCTCTCTCTCCTCATACCCTCAAGTCTGTCTCTTCCCATAACCTCATATCTGTCTCTCTCTCCCCATACCCTCAAGTCTGTCTCTTCCCATACCCTCATGTCTGTCTCTCTTTCTTCCCATACCCTCATGTCTGTCTCTCTTTCTTCCCATACCCACATGTCTGTCTCTCTCTTCCCATACCCTCATGTCTGTCTCTCTCTTCCCATACCCTAATTACCTATATTTGCAGGGAGGAGGACGTTTACAATAGTGTTTGCAGAAGCAGAACACTGGCATCTAGTTTCTTCTGCCGGTGTCAGCTGACACCCGGAGCGCTGTGGTCCGCTGTGTGACCAGGAGGTGCGGTGATCCCATGTTAGATCACCACAGGATTCAAGTGGTCTCTTAAGTGGGCACATGATCAGACATACATATGATTATTGAGACTCATTTAAAACATTGTATTTACAGTAAAAATGTAAACAGTCTAAAAAAAATTATAATTCACATTTATAGGACTAATACAAATATTATTGATGGTTATGTCTGATGGCATTTAGCCCACGGACTGAGTATTGAATCGAATGCGATATGTATAGAAAACCAACATACATGGTAAATAAAAAACACTAATCAGCTGTCTAATAACAGAAGTATCTTATTTCCAGTTCCTAATCATGCAAGAAAATGTAGATCAAGGACATGATAAGGATCAAAGACACTGTCTCTCATATCACTTCCATTTTCAGTCATTATGTCCGCAATATGAGGCATTACGAACATAAAAAGACATACAAAAGTGTGTGAAACAAAGAGAAGACGTAAGTAAAAATGATAATACACACCCACTGACTCATGCAATGCGGTAATACTGTGGAATGTACTGGCTTGGGGTTTGTGTAAATGACTCAGAGAGAAGTCTAAGTTATCAGTTCTTTTTTAATCTCCTTGTTCGTTTATTATACAGCATACGTTTCCATCTTTTCATATTTTTTTTCATATTGTTTTTTTTGCGCTTAGAGACATACAAGTTGCTGGCAATATGGAAAAACAAATCACCAGGCGATTGTTTTAATCGCACGTTCCCATATGCTTTCCGAAATCGACACAATTACTTTTACTTTGCTTTACAAAGCCTAGTGATTAAGGAAATTGAAGCCAAAATTATTTTTAAAAAATCATAAAACTTTGAAACTAATTTCTTTTAGTTTTCCACTTAAAGAGCAGTGTTTTTAGTTGTCCACATTTTGTGATGTTAAAAAATACATAGAGGTATATACAAAGTATAATTTCCAGCGAGCCAGTGTGTCGTCAAATTAAATAGACCTTGGAATAACTTATTTCAAACATGTTGTCTGTTTTGTCCTATTCATGAAACAAGTCCACGCTACGAGCTGATTTCCTAAAGGCTGAATCAGTTTTTTTTCGGAAACATGCCTATAAAGATTCAACACATCAATATGCAAAGGCCAATAAGATATTGGGGTGTATTAAAAGGGGCATTGACTTACGGGAGGAATGTATTATGCTGCGTCTTTACAGGTCCATGGTAAGATCCACCTTGAATATGCCTGTCTATTCTGGGCGTCTTTAAAAAAAAACACTTTATGGAACTCAAGAAAGTGCACAGGAGGGCTACAAAACTAATAAGGGCAATGGAAGGTTTTAGTTATGAAGAAAGGCTGGAAAAGTTACATTTGTACACCCTAGTGAAACGGCGGCTTAGAGGGTATATGACAATGTTATTTAAATACGTACAGGGCCCATTCAAAGGGCTTTCTAAAGACCTGGAAAAGCAGAATTGGAAATTGCTTAAATAAGGGGTTTTTATTTGCCTTCTTTCGGATCAACAGCAGTAAACATGTAATTAGAACTTGATGGATAGGGCTGAAGTTGATGGACTTGATGGTCTTTTTTCAACCTTTTGTAGTATTTATGAGTATACCTGTCAGGTCCCAGTGCTCTGGAGTTTTTTAAAGATGTTATGGCATTATTAAGTTCCTCATTTATGAAATCCAAGTTGAGGACATCTAAATCACTTTGGTCAATTTGGGGCAGTTGGCTTTGGTGAGGAAGTTTTCTTCCCATCTTATAAGGATTCCTAATAGCGAGCAAACTGTGGGTAGTAAATGGGCTAGGATGTGACCAGGCTTATTAGCGTGAAAAAAAAATTGTTTGGCCTAAGTGGTTGCCTTAAGTGTGTTAGACTAAAAAAGGAGGTTCAGGTCTCCTCTGATTTTTAATGCTGTCTGCATGTTTTTTTAATGTAATAGCAGAGTGCCTTGCGCAGTTTGATAGAGGAAAGCAGTCCCTTTACATTATGCGAAAGTACCTTTATCAGGCTTAGCCCAGAGGGTGCTGCACCAAACTACTTGAATACTGGTGGTCCCCTGTCTGTTTGGTTTGATCAGAGGTAGCAGGGAGTTTGGAAGCTGCCATCTGGTCGTGTGACTGTAGGATTCTGGGTGGTATGTTGGGGTTGTCCCTGTATAGGTTTCGATCCAGCTATTCTCTGAAGTTGAGGAATGGAACGGGAATGCTATGCAGAGAGAGAATGCACAAACATAAAGTAACCAGTCCATTAGAGAGCGACTAATAATGCAGTTTAGAAAAGAGAAAGGAAAGAAAAAAGAAGTGAGGTAGGTAAAAATATCAAATAGCAAGATGGGTTACATGCCCCCTCTGAGCTTAGTCTATATGAACAATTCAAACAGGTTAACATCGAAACTCAAGCCATTGTTAGGTGTGTGGTGTAGACAAGATATAGAGATACTTTAGAAGTAAGATAGAAGTACTGTCAAACAGGAATCTTTACGTTTAACCCGTAAATGTGGGGGTAAGTGGTAGACAGAGGGAATCAATTCACATACTACTCCCCAGCCCCAACTTTGTATCGTATGAGGGTCGAAGAAATAAGCAGAAAACTGTCGGACTACTGGAAGCAGCGAATTAGAGTTACATTAAAAAACTGTAAAAACTAAAAGTCATTGGGATAAAAAAAAAATCCCAGGCCATATCGAAGTACCAAGGTGAACCGAACTCAGAGATCACAGAACAGCTCCCTCAATAGCTGCTAGATAGGTTTCTGCTGATGATCCAAGCAAGGCTGTCTTTAATTCCAATTGGACCCGGCGCAAGCATTTGCTTGGGCCCCCTGGAACCTGCCACCCTCCCCGGCATGCAGTTACACCCTCCACCCCAATGCCCTCTCCAAAAAAAAACACACCAACCACACAGAATTGCACTTTTATTTCAATGTATAAAATGTGTAGAATAAATGTATCATTATAATGTATAAAATGTATATATGGAACAAAATCGATATATGGCTGCAAAATGCAATAAAAGTACTCAGTTCCTTTATTACAAATTATTTAGGGGCAAGGATGTTAGAGAGAACTTACATACAGTAGACAGAAATTAACATTAATACAGCAATGATAAATAGTACTGATATTACACAGGACATTATATATATATATATATATATATATATATATATATATATGTATATATGTATATATTCCATCAATACTCTGTCACCTTGTCATTCATTCTTCTCGTTTGTCTTGTCTGATATATTTAAACCTGAGATATATATATGTCTGGAGGAGCTGTTTGTATGGCTGGGGGGCTATACAGCTGACTGGAGGGGCTGGATAGCTGGTTGGGGGAGCTGTACATTTGCACATACTCACTTGGACACACTTACACACAGTCTGACTTACACGGACAACCTCACACACACTCCCATGGACACACTTACACACAGTCTGACTTACACGGACAACCTCACACACACTCCCATGGACACACTTACACACTCACATGGACACACTTACACACTCACAAAGAAGATAGATTAACATGAAACAGAACGTTCCATCATTTCAAGCGATGTCTCCTTGTTGCTACTTGTTCCCTTGCTATGCAATGTCTCTTCCCGAAGAAACCTATAAAAGATCTTCAGAGCACCTTATGCTTAATATGCAGGATGGCATGGACACTTAGGATCAACTGTAGACAAAAGATTGCATCAAGTGTACATGTTTTACATAGGAACGCTTTAGTGGAAACATGTACGACCTACAATCCCAGTTCTGTGCACCGACACCTTCCCAGTGCCATCTCTGTGCACCGACACCTTCCCAGTGCCATCTCTGTGCACCGACACCTTTCCCTAGGCCCAAGGTCCAGGCCAAGATACACCACTAATGAAGACACAGATTAAGGCCAGAGTCTTAATCAGTGTTTTATCTTATCCATAATGTGTATATGTATGTATATGAGTGTGTGTGCTTGTGTATGTTTGTATGAGCGTGTATATATGTATGTGAATGTGTGTGTCAGTGCCTAGGGCAGCAATTGTCAGCATGTCCAGAAATTGTGCACTGTCCCAAACAGGTTATTTTACATCCTCCAGTCCCTTCCATAGATCTGCTTGAAGATCTGTTTTTATAGATATAATGAGGGTCTTTAAGTCATCTATTTTTTTCTGGAACCCCCAATTTGGGGGACTGGTCTCCACGATTAAAGATGGCGGAACCGAGTCTTTGCTTTGAAGAGCTGAGCCAAATCTTGGGGTAAGTAGATTTTTTAGGCTGTTGACTCATGGGTGGGAGCGGGGTAGTTTAATCTGTCAGCTAGACAATCCAGGACTTTCTTGATGCTCAGTTTTATGGCTGCTGGATCAGGTTGGAGGAGGAGCTCTACTCAAGCTCAAGCGATAGTCACGCCCCAGAAGTGATTTCGTTTGTAATGATTTTATTTGGGAATAATCTTATTTTAATATGACTTTATACATGATAATATTCCATTTTGAGAATGTCTTTATTTCAAATTATTGCAATTTTGTCATATTTTATTAGTATTTTTTTATTATATATCCAAGTATATTAAGGTTTTAGTGGTTTTCTGTTTTTTTACAGTTTAATCCCATTAGATAATAATGTAATGAGAAGCAGTGTTTGAATTGTTGTTTATTATGTATCTGTGTTTGAATTGCAGAATATCACTTTAAGATTCATAGTTCTATATACTTCTTTGGCATAGCTATATGCATATGGACATTCCCTGCATCCGTACAATGGTAGGTACTCCTACGAAACTGGATACTGGAGGTGGCAATAAAGTAGGTGTACATATTACACAAGGAGGTGTGTTTCCCTTTTTTCTTCTTATAAAGTTTTCAATGTGCAATCCATGGACTGAAAGCGGGGAGTTAGCAATAAAAAGCATTACAGCTAGTCTTCTGGAATGTATTTCTACATTGTTGGATTTGCTACATTTGTGCTTCTGATTATGTAGTTTCCAATATTTACAAGGATTGAGAGAGTCACCTCACAAGTGGTGTGTTATATCCAATAAATTGTGATTGAGGCTTTTTATGCTTATGACATTTGTCTAATTTCACAGATTTATTCTTTTCATATTTGTGTTTCAGGGTTTGCGCAGGCCCACCTATACCCCTGTGGTCCTTTTCCCCAGTTACATTCTTTGTCTCTGCAGGGCGGTCCTGAGTCTCCGCTACCTGGGAGTTGGGGTACATCCAGGGTATGGATGGGGGGTCCCACTGGGAACATATCTACACAAGTAATAAAACTGACACAGAGCTAACTTAAATATAACTTTATATTGCACAGTAAAAGCACTATGCAAATAAATAACAGAGAAATAAACATAATACTGTAAAATATTTATAAGTGCAATGACCCATATAAACCTCAGCCACCCGAAATAAATACTGCAGTCCACCCTAGGCTTCACCCTTCAAGCAGTCTGGTACCGTTAGTTGGTGCACATATTTGGGGCCCATAAATATTGTAATCCACAATATGGCTGAAGTTATAATGAAACATTCACTGACAGAAAAATAGTAGGCCAAGGATTCAGTGGCATCCCGAAGGGGGTGCAGGGGGTGAGGACCGCACTGGGTGACACCTCCAGCGGGGGTATCTGAATGGCACAATATTACTGGTATCTGAATAGCACAATATTACTGGGCTCTGAGTGGCACAATATTACTGGTATCTGACTGGCACAATATTACTGGGCTCTGAATGGCATAATATTACTGGGCTCTGACTGGCACAATATTACTGGGCTCTGACTGGCACAATATTACTGGGCTCTGACTGGCACAATATTACTGGGCTCTGAATGGCACAATATTACTGGCATATGACTGGCACAATATTACAGGCATCTGAATGGCACAATATTCCTGGTATCTGACTGGCACAACATTACTGGGCTCTGACTGGCACAATATTCCTGGTATCTGACTGGCACAATATTACTGGGCTCTGACTGGCACAATATTACTCGTATCTGAATGACACAATATTCCTGGTATCTGACTGGCACAATATTACTGGGCTCTGACTGGCACAATATTACTGGGCTCTGAATGGCACAATATTACTGGCATATGACTGGCACAATATTACAGGCATCTGAATGGCACAATATTCCTGGTATCTGACTGGCACAACATTACTGGGCTCTGACTGGCACAATATTCCTGGTATCTGACTGGCACAATATTACTGGGCTCTGACTGGCACAATATTACTCGTATCTGAATGACACAATATTCCTGGTATCTGATTGGCACAATATTACTGGGCTCTGAATGGCACAAAATTACTGGGCTCTGACTGGCACAATATTACTGGTATCTGACTGGCACAAAATTACTGGGCTCTGAGTGGCACAATATTACTGGGCTCTGACTGGCACAATATTACTGGCATCTGACTGGCACAATATTACTGGCATTTGACTGGCACAATATTACAGGCATCTGAATGGCACAATATTCCTAGTATCTGACTTGGCACAATATTACTGGGCTCTGACTGGCACAATATTACTGGCATCTGACTGGCACAATATTACTGGCATTTGACTGGCACAATATTACAGGCATCTGAATGGCACAATATTCCTAGTATCTGACTTGGCACAATATTACTGGGCTCTGACTGGCACAATATTCCTGGTATCTGACTGGCACAATATTACTGGGCTCTGACTGACACAATATTCCTGGTATCTGACTGGCACAACATTACTGGGCTCTGAGTGGCATAATATTACTGGGCTCTGACTGGCACAATATTACTGGGCTCTGAATGGCACAATATTACTGGGCTCTGACTGGCACAATATTACTCGTATCTGAATGACACAATATTCCTGGTATCTGATTGGCACAATATTACTGGGCTCTGAATGGCACAATATTACTGGGCTCTGACTGGCACAATATTCCTGGTATCTGACTGGCACAATATTCCTGGTATCTGACTGGCACAATATTACTGGGCTCTGACTGGCACAATATTACTGGGCTCTGACTGGCACAATATTACTGGGCTCTGAATGGCACAATATTACTGGGCTCTGACTGGCACAATATTACTCGTATCTGAATGACACAATATTCCTGGTATCTGATTGGCACAATATTACTGGGCTCTGAATGGCACAATATTACTGGGCTCTGACTGGCACAATATTACTGGTATCTGACTGGCACAAAATTACTGGGCTCTGAGTGGCACAATATTACTGGGCTCTGACTGGCACAATATTACTGGGCTCTGAATGGCACAATATTACTGGGCTCTGACTGGCACAATATTACTCGTATCTGAATGACACAATATTCCTGGTATCTGACTGGCACAATATTACTGGGCTCTGAGTGGCACAATATTACTGGGCTCTGAATGGCACAATATTACTGGGCTCTGACTGGCACAATATTACTCGTATCTGAATGACACAATATTCCTGGTATCTGATTGGCACAATATTACTGGGCTCTGAATGGCACAATATTACTGGGCTCTGACTGGCACAATATTACTGGTATCTGACTGGCACAAAATTACTGGGCTCTGAGTGGCACAATATTACTGGGCTCTGACTGGCACAATATTACTGGGCTCTGAGTGGCACAATATTACTGGGCTCTGACTGGCACAATATTACTGGCATCTGACTGGCACAATATTCCTAGTATCTGACTTGGCACAATATTACTGGGCTCTGACTGGCACAATATTCCTGGTATCTGACTGGCACAATATTACTGGGCTCTGACTGGCACAATATTCCTGGTATCTGACTGGCACAACATTACTGGGCTCTGACTGGCACAATATTCCTGGTATCTGACTGGCACAACATTACTGGGCTCTGAGTGGCATAATATTACTGGGCTCTGACTGGCACAATATTACTGGTATCTGACTAGCACAATATTACTGGTATCTGAATGGCACAATATTATTGGGCTCTGAATGGCATTATATTACTGGGCTCTGACTGGCACAATATTCCTGGTATCTGACTGGCACAATATTCCAGGGCTCTGGCTGGCACAATATTCTTGGTATCTGACTGGCACAATATTACTGGGCTCTGACTGGCACAATATTACTGGTATCTGAATGACACAATATTCCTGGTATCTGAATGACACAATATTTCTGGTATCTGACTGGCACAATATTACTGGGCTCTGAGTGGCACAATACTACTGGGCTCTGACTGGCACAATATTACTGGCATCTGACTGGCACAATATTACAGGCATCTGAATGGCACAATATTCCTGGTATCTGACTGGCACAATATTCCTGGTATCTGACTGGCACAATATTACTGGGCTCTGACTGGCACAATATTACTGGTATCTGAATGACACAATATTCCTGGTATCTGACTGGCACAATATTACTGGGCTCTGAGTGGCACAATATTACTGGGCTCTGAATGGCACAATATTACTGGTATCTGACTGGCACAATATTACTGGGCTCTGAGTGGCACAATACTCCTGTTATCTATAATTGTACAATTGTCACCTTGTGGGGCTCCTATGTGTTGCATAATTAATGGCGGTCCCATGTGTGCATAATTATGGGGCGCTTGTGTGTGGCATATTTATTGGGCCCCATGTGTGGCATAATTAAGGGACTCTTTTGTGTGGCATAATTTATGGGGCTCTGGTGTGGCATAATTTATGGGGCTCCTGTGTGTGGCATAATTTATGGGGATCCTGTGTGTGGCATAATTTATGGGGCTCCTGTGTGTGGCATAATTTATGGGGCTCCTGTGTGTGGCATAGTTAATAGGCCATCTAACTGGCATTACTAAGGAATCTGTTTGGCATTGTATTGGAGGAAATCCAGGGGGGTGACACTATGAGTTTCCGCACTGGGTCATACCAACCCTAGTGACGCCCCTGCAAGGACTTTTAACTGTGTGCTGATTTTCAGGGTGCCTGTGTGAGACAGGGGGAGAGGGTTTCAGCGTACCCCTGTACCACAGGCTGTAATCACATCACTTCACCTGTTATTTCCTTACTATGACAGCAGGCTTTGCCACACACAGCTCTGTATGCAGGTCTGCTGACATCTACATTCTTTGTTCGAAAAAAATTTTTTATTTGTTTTTAGACATAAAGGAAACCATAAAATATTGACAGAAAACCAAAGGGAGGAGGGGGGAAGGGAGTCAAATACATAGTGCATATATTTAGAAGATTTACACAAATATAGACAAATCATATAGCAACATACAGTGCAACTTAGACCATAGGGTGGGGCGATGTAACATATTACAGAAATAGATAAATAATAATATGTATAATAGAAAAAGAGAGAAGAAAAGAAAAGAGAAAAAGGAAAAAAAAAGGGTGGGGTTAGGGAATAATAGGGTAATTACTGGATAAATAAGTCAAAATTCCGGCCACCAAAGACCCAGAGCAGGGAAAGATCTCATGTTGTTTGAATCAAAGACACAAACTCCTCGCTATCCATGAGTTCCATCCAGGAAAACCATGCCAATTTATATTTAACTTCCTGAGAAGAGGAGGAGAGTGAAAGTTCTTAACAGGATCGCAGTTCTTCTACCTTAATTACCCATTCTTGAAGGGTGGGGATTCGTAGATTTCCAATGAAGTGGAATTAAAAGTTTGGCCGCATTGAGCAGTTGCCTGAAAATTGATTTTTTTGTATTGAGAAATGGATTGGTCAGTGTGGTGTAAAAGATACGTAGCAGGATTAAATGGGGGCGGGGTTGTGCTTAGTTTGGTCACTATGTCTCTGATCCCCTTCCAGAATCCCTCTAGCAAATGACAACTCCATCAAATGTGCAACATTGTGCCCTGTTCTCAGGGCTCAGTGGATGTCTGGGTTTATTCTATGGAGCAATACAGGGGTTTTGTACCATAGGGTGAGGAGTTTATACGCATTCTCCTGAACCACCGTGAAAGAGGAACACTTCTGCGTCAGGATAAGGATCTTATCCCACTGTTTGGAGGTTAACTGTATCCCCAGAGCCTCTTGCCATTTTGTGGTGAAAGTCGGGAATGGGTCGTCTGCAGGGGGCAACAGTTCCCTGTATAACATTGAAACCTGAGATCTACATTCAGCGATATTCCTCCAGGATGCTTCAGTCATCCTTCTGGGCATTAGGTCAGAGAGGCCTCATTTCCTAGAGACCAACAACTGCTTAACAGGATCTTTCTCCTTCTTTCTCCAGCTCTGAACTAACTTGTTTCCCAATATGGAGTCAGGGTCTTTGTTTTTAGTCTTGTTCTCTGAAGCTCGCCATCTGCTGGGCACCACACAAAACTGCAGGGTAGTCAGTGACAGCAGAAAAGATTATAATCCCAGAGGGGTTACATGTGTTATATCACACTGTTCAGGGGAGGGCTGGTAAGGTGGGCAGAGGGGCAATTGGCCCCTAGAATGCCCTCTAACATAATAAAATGGGCTGAGGATGTTTTCTAAATACCCCAGAGCATAGCAATTTCTACCTCTCTATACAATTGTCTTTCCTTATCTGTTGATATACAACTATGAGCCATAACATTATGATCACTGACAGGTGGCAAAACGGCGGAGGCAGTGTGATGCTTTGGGCAATGTTCTGCTGGGAAACCTTGGGTCCTGCCATTCATGTGGATGTTACTGTAAAACATACCACCTACCTAAGCATTGTTGCAGACCATGTACAACCTATCATGTTTCCCTGATGACATTGGCCTCTTTAAGCAGGATAATGCCTCTGCCACAGAGCAAATATGGTTCAGGAATAGTTTGAAGAGGTGTTGACTTGGCATCCGAATTCCCCAGATCTCATTCTTAAAGGATCTGCTGCTAATGTCTAGGTGCCACATGCTACAGCATACCTTCAGAGGTCTAGTGGAGTCCACGCCTCGATGGGTCAGGACTGTACTGGTGGCAAAAAGGGGAACTACACAATTTTAGACAATCTTGAGATGGTGTATATGTCTATATCTTTGATAATAGGTTGATAATAGGTTGAGGCCCCAAAGGCCAAAGGATGCCAGCCCTCCTCTGACACTGTTCATATTTGTATATATTTTGTCACAGTGTCGTGGCTGTGTGAGGTCTGGTCTTTCAGAAACGCTTCTTCTCTTGATGACATACCACAGATTGTATTTAATATTGATGATGATTTTGGTCTCAAAAGGTTGTACCATGTGCTGCTTTATAGTAACTGGCCCCAGGTGAAAAATTTCCATCCATCCCGTGGAAGCCACCATTTTTGATATTTTGTTTAAGGATACATTCTAACGTCCAGCCTCCATATTTGACTTTATAACAGAATATCCTGGATATAGCAGCAAAGTTGTCCTTTGATTATTGACAATGAGGCATTGCAGAGTAAGATATTGCAGTCAGGATGGTATACACTTAATAGAGTGAATGATTTATTTGAGTGGGGGGGGGGGGGGTTTGACAAGCACCAACTGCTTCCTAGTTTGTTAATTGGTAATAATCTATTATCTCTAATGATTCCATCCCTACCATCATGAACTTGGATACTCATTTTTTGCTTTGCCATGACTATCTTTCAATAGAAACAAAACATTTGAATTTTTCTCATAGATAATGACCAACAAACATAATGCAGGATAATGTATGATTTACCAATGAATTTTGTATCAATCGTCAGAGACCACCAGTTATACTTGATTCTTGTATTGCAATGTGGAAAACCTTCCCATTAGGAATGTGTCCTCTGGAACCAGACATTCAAAGACATTGATCCAGAGAGGACACCACTGTGGGCAATATTAGTCTGTAATTTAACGATCTTGGACAAAAAGTGTCTAAATCAGGTGAGGATCCTAAACAAAAAGTAGCAGGGGGCCTTTTAGAAACTCATCCACAGCCTGGCATACCATGTTATAACATAACACAGAAATCTATATTTGGCTTTTATTGCCATAATACACTCTCACACACTGCACATTACTGAGTTTTCTTAATGTGAAGCTCTCTGGTACACTCACACACTGCATATTACTGTGAGTTTCATTGCTTGGAGCTCTGTGGTGCACTCACACACTGCACATTGCTGTAAGTTTAATTGCTTGGAGCTCTGTAGTACACTCACACACTGCACATGGCTGTGAGTTTCATTGCTTGGAGCTCTGTGGTACACTGAAAAACTGCACATGGCTGTGAGTTTCATTGCTTGGAGCCCTGTGGTACACTCACACATGGCACTGTGCTGTGAGTTTCATTGCTTGAGGCCCTGTGGCACACTCGCACACTGCACATTGCTGTGAGTTGCATTGTTTGGAGCCCTGTGTTACACTCACACACTGCACTTTGCTGTGAGTTTCATTGCTTGGAGCTCTGTGGAACACTCACACACCACACATTGCTGTGAGTTTCATTGCTTGGAGCTCTGTGGAACACTCACACACTGCACATGGCTGTGAGTTTCATTGCTTGGAGCTCTGTGGTACACTGAAAAACTGCACATGGCTGTGAGTTTCATTGCTTGGAGCCCTGTGGTACACTCACACATGGCACTGTGCTGTGAGTTTCATTGCTTGGAGCCCTGTGTTACACTCACACACTGCACTTTGCTGTGAGTTGCATTGTTTGGAGCCCTGTGTTACACTCACACACTGCACTTTGCTGTGAGTTGCATTGCTTGGAGCCCTGTGGTACACTCACACACTGCATGAGACTAATCACTAGGACACTTTAACCATAGCAGTTGATACTTCTACTTTAAATGCTTTATGTTTACTTATGTATATATATGTTTCTGTACCCTGCAACAAGATTACATTCTCTATACTGTTAAAGGACTCTCTTACTCTTGCAACAAATAGCTTATATTATCTGATATTAATACGAGTTCTGACAACAATCAACACTCAGTATGCTCTATTGGAGTTACCTGCACTGTCCAGACACCCTGCTGAGCTGTCTCTAATTGAAAACCGACTTTTACGGTTTAATTTAGATTTTTCTTTATTTTGTGTTTCACTTACGTAATTACTCTAATGTTGGTTTTTGAGTTATCATCTCATGGTGTGTGGTTTTATTTTCATTTATAATTTCATAAGCAACTTTTTTGAGGGCGCTATTGCAAAACGTCCCCCCTTTTTTAAATTCTTTAAAAAGGGGGTACGTTTTGCAATAGCGCCCTTAAAAATGTTGCTAATGAAATTATAAATAAAGCTTTTTATTATAATCTATTTAACTGTATTCCATCTCTAAAATGAGAGTCTTACACCTAACTTAATCCCTAGTTTTGAGGGGCTCTTGAAAATGAGGGTAGACTCTAACAGCCAGATTTATCGAGGCAAAAAAAAAGTGCTATTTCAAGTGCTGCATTTGGAACAAACTGTTAGAACATTCCATTGGTTTCCATGGTAATTACTACTATTTTAAAACCTTTTCCAGATATAGCACCAGTTTTGGCTTGATAAATATGGCCCTAAGAATGGTTCTATATATTACCTATTTTGGTATTAATACCCCAGTGCCCTAACTTCCTTCTTTTTTGTGTATTGTCCTCATGATGTTGGCAGGATCACAGCAACAGGAATGTTTTTTTTTTAATCTAATATGGCCTTCCTTCCAACACCATGCCTTTTTGGGTTGGGGGGCTCAACCCTGTAGAGTGGTCCTTCCCTGACAGTCAATGTTTTTGGTTTAGATTTTTAAAATCTAATATGGCCTTCCTTCCAAGACCATATTTTTTTTTCTGGGTTGGGGGGCTTCAGCCCTGTAGAGTGGTCCTTCCCTGACAGTCAATGTGGTGTAGGGAGCTGCTGGAGTCTTCTTGGCAAAGACCTGTTCCTCTCCAAAATGCCTTCAGTCACCAGTGCAGGTAAGAGGATGGGGATTGCTTCCTGCTCCTCTCTGATTGGCCCTGCTGCAGGAATGATTGAGAACAGCAGGTCTCTCCCAGAAGAGGCTACACATTTCTGTAACTAGGGACAGGAAATGATGAGTGTGTGTCCATGGGAACCACATACTATGGTCTTAACTGCTGGTAAACTTTCCAGAACAATGAGAAATAATCATTCATTCCATATTGCAAACTGACATTTAAAGAATAAAAAGCATGAATTGCAATAATTACCTTGACAGCATAATTTGTGCAGCATTCTTCTGACAAAGGAGCATTCCTGAAATGGAAGGGTCTTGAGGTTGAGGACATTGGCACCTCAGGGGTTAAATTCAGATTTTGATTTCCCCCCCCCCAAAGGTTTATTATAACAATGCAATGATTGCTTTGCATGCAGAGTGTGAAACGAGGATGTTAATTACACCAGTGCAAAAGTAGCCCAATTAAAGTTGAGTCCTTAACTCCTTGCACACAGCTCTTAGAAAGGATTTCATAGTGTTTCGAATCTGTCTGTTAACACTGGAAGTAATTATGTTTAACAGAAACATATAAACCTCTGTTATACATGTCCTCGTTTGTCCTTTCTGCAGACTGAATCGCCATCCCACCCAATGGTTTCTTTTCTGTACAAACCTTGATTTTTGTGCTTCGACATTCTAATTCCATTGCTGGCTCCCAGGACAAACTTTTTTTGTATTCTACAGAGATGACCCCGAGCATCACCTTGCTACCGCCAGACACAACACTTGCATAATAAGTTGTCTTAGGAATGTAGACATTGATGGCAAATTATGCAGAGGAGTAGAAGGGCCGGTGCTGCTCTTATTAAGCAATGGGAAAGTGTTAACAGACTGTACAGAATAATATGGTAACTTAGCCTGCATGTTTCCTCTACCCATTTCATTATTTATAGAATATGAAACATAGTGCCAAACATTTATCAGCTGGATTCGGCCCTTAACACTGTTGCAGAATAGCTTATCTATGCAGCTGTTGCTCTTTCAAAATTCTCATGAGAACGGCTAGATGAAGACCAAGTTCACTGCATAGTGCAAGAGCATTCCATGCTTGGTATTAATTTAGTGGTATAGAAGGCTGGGGAATAGGATCTTCTTGGCATGTACCTCTTTGCCACAAGAGGTTTGGCCCAAAGGAGTGCTTGGCAATAGAAAATGTGGCACTGAAGACTGTTTTTTTTTTTTTATTATTAATTTGCTTCTTTAATAAAAAGCAAACGATAAAACACATACCATGATATTTGTTCTATGTAAATCGTACATATATCTTTAGAGTTACATGCAGGGTAACAGTTTGCGCTGCCTCACAATAGAGGTATACCGGCTGACCCGGCCTCACGTATGCTGGGTCTGACAGGTACCTCTCTGCTAGTATTTCTGGTATCATCAGCTAAGAACTTGATGTGTATGTCAAGTACCTATGTAGACAAAATGCAAAACCTACAATCGCCCTCTTAAATATATATGCACTCCTCTTAAATATATATGCACCTAATGGATTCAATAGCCACATAATGCTAGTCAGTCAAGTATTAGCCCTCGATGCCCATTAGTTAAAGATCCCTACTATGGTTATAGCTGAGCTTAAAGATTAAAAGGTGACCCCTCTGAGCAACAGTTCTGCATCTCATTCATTTTAATTTGCTCCTGGTACCAACAAATGTAGGAGGTGAGACCAAAAACAGGAGAGTCCTCAAACACCACATGAGAATGGCAGAAACACAATATGAGGAAGGCAGATGTCTCTCAATATAATAACAACTTGTTTTTTATACAGTGCTTTCCTCCCAAGCACTTTAACACATGCTCTCAGGCTTAACCAAATTGGTAACTGCAAATAAATGTTATTATTACCTGAACCCCTGAAGGATTGAGCTGACCTTGCCAGGAATCAAACCTGTAACCGTGGGGTTGGAACAAGAACTGCAGTGGGAGCAGTTACCAACAGATCTCACCAGCCCCCAGTCCTTCTGCTAAAACACTTTTTTATTATTATTACTAAAACAAATCCGAGCCAATATATTGGCAGTGCAGAATGTCACTGTTACAGAAGCCTGGAATGCACTGAATTTATTGCACAATCCCTGGCACTCAAGACGTTAAATACATTCCATTTCTCAAAAAATGCTGTTTTTTAAATTAAATGTCTGCGGCGCCATTGTGTTCATATAAGTAAGAAAACAAGCCTCTGAGTAATAAGAAACAGTTACTATTACCCCAAAGGACAAACGTGTCTGTAGTTTTTCCCTTTTCCAGTATGAATGGGCAGAGGATAGCGAAGGAAATTAATAACATTTTTTCATTCCTGCAAAATAAAGCCACTAAGATGATACTTTTGAAAATAATTATATGTATGTGCAGTTAGTTAGAAACAGAAGAAATATGATGTCACTCAGAGACAGAGCTAGAAGGCAAACAGATTCCAAAGCCTGCCTATATTATTAGTATGTTTTATTATTTATATATTGACATCACGCTCTAAAAAAAAAAAATCATATTTACCTATGCACTAATGCAGGGTGACCATATAAAAATAATCAAGAAGGACTAGTATGAATGTAGCATCTTTCTCCCAATAAGAGCACATACTCTCAGAACTAACTAAATCAGCAGTTGAATAATAGATATTATTAAGCTCTTCCCAGACAAGCAAAGCACCAAAACGCCATGTTTTGTTCCTGGCCACAAGGTGATCGGTAGCCAGGGACACAACGGCAGAGACCCAGTCAGGCTCTTAATAAACCCTGCAAGTCCCTGCAAAAAAATCGCGAGACCACCCAACGTCACCTGGAAGTTCGGGAAGGGAGTAAATTCAGTAAAATGTAGCCGGTGATCGCTTTGAGCATCGGCAACATTCTCCCTATCAGAATGAAAGTGTCTTAATCTGACAGGTGGGATCCCGCTGCAAGTCCCTGCAGTGGTATCTGAGCAGAACTCATCGCGGGGAGTCGCGATGAGCTGTTAAATGCTAGAGGTTCTATGCAGTCCTAGCGTCTTTTGTGACCATAAAAATAGGACGGCACAGAATTTAACAACCACTAAAGGATAAAGGGCTAAGTTGATGCTGCTGGGATTTGGACCTGTGACCTTGAGGTCTAAACAAGGTCAACAGTTAGAGTTAGAGATTGAGCTCACCACCCACGTCACTGTTTTATTTGGCGGGTCATTACAATGAAGCCCAATCTGCAGTCACCATTTCTTAAAGTCTGCAGTCTCTTCATAAAGGCTCTTTTCACAGTCACCAATAGGTAGCTTTTAGACATATTTAGTAGCCACACACTGCTGTAACATACAATGCATACACTCTCCTCCATCCACACAATATTTGCTTGTGTGTGATACGAACCAAATTTGGGAAATGTGTCAAAAGCTGTTGAGAGGAAATGTTAAAAGGGCATCCCCATCGAGTTGCATGTTTTCAGGTCAGAGCTTTCATGAAGGCCACCAAAGTTCTAAGTGAGGCCCTAAGGGGGAACTCAATTTCAGTTTTAATTAACAAAATATGGGAGACATTTATAAACACATCATGAATGGAGCTTAGCTTGTTAAAAAAACAGACATTTAACAGGGGGCAAGAGAAGTATGATGCGGATGTGGTAACTATTCCATCCAGTAGAAGGGGATGAAATATGGATTAATTTTAGAGTAGGAAGTAATAAAGCAGGTGAGATTGTAATTTGAAACATAGCAAAGGTTGCTGACGGGGAATGTATCACTTGAAACAACGTGTTCTGGAACACCTAATCAGTATTAAAAAATGTACTGTTGTATAGGCTTACCACATCACTGCTTTATTCAGGGGTGCTCATAAAAAAACAAGTACTCCATGGCTGTTTTCAGTAAAATGTAGATTTCCTGCAGTCTTCATGTTAACAAGTGGAGCCCCAAAGTATGCATTTTTTTTAGAAGTGGTCCTGAGTAAAAATGGGGGTTACGTTGTATGGTCAAGGGCATGTTCATGTTGACACCATATCCTCGGTTGTTGCTGGTGAAACATCTTAGACATGTGACGTTAGCTGAAACACTGCACTGGACAAGCTTCATGGATATGAAGGATCAGTTTAAGGACCTTCACTGACCTTGCCATGGACACTAGTGCTTTTATATGGACACATTGCCTATGCCTACACACTTACAGTTAGTGCAATCCTATGAACTCCAGAACTGTATTCTATCCCCAAGGTTTGTGGTTGGCTCTTTGGATGTTTCACAATTTTCACATGTGTGTTGTTTCATTTTGCTCTTTTATTAAAACCTGTTTCACATATAATGTATAACTATCTGTTGCTATTCTCTGTTTAATTTAGCTCTGTATCCAGTATCCTGCGAAAGGGGCAGATATGAGAGAAGAGGCTATGCAGATATTTTGTATTTTTTTGGGTTATTTTACTTTATTTTTTATAATACGCCAATCATACTCTAGTTTGGCTGTAGTATGGTTCTAAACTTGGTTTGTATACCTTTTAGAACACATTTCTATGTGTTTTCTCATTTCACATAACAAAGTTTAGATATCCTTTTTTGTTCTTCGGAGGCTCGCTATTTCTTTTTTTTAACTTCTCCAACACATTTCACTAAGCAGTTATATTTCTGTTCCAAACATTATTAGCTACCTGAGGGTGACGTCATTTTCATTTTTGTGTCAGACAGAGCACGTTCAGATTTTATTGCAATATAAACACCAACATACATGGAGCTAGCCCCTGAAGGAATCTAAGGGATAATTCTGCACTGATTCCTGAGCTGGGAAGGTTGTTTGTGCCATGGCAGCAGACCCTCCTCTTTATTGTGTTACAGTCAGGGTATTTTAGAATATTCAGATAAAATAAAGTGTTAGGACAGTAGTGGACCTCCTTGGAGGATTGCCCCTGCTAGCTGTAGAGTTAGAACAGTCAAGCCTAAGACCAAAGACAACAAGATGTACAACAGCCTTTCCCACTGAATGAATATACTCTACTTGCCCTACCCCATGGAAAGAAAAGTAACCATCCTGGAACTATGGATGACCAGGATCCTCTGTCTTTAGCACTGAAGATCCTGTAGCATAGAAACATAGAAACATAGAATGTGTCAGCAGATAAGAACCATTCGGTCCATCTAGTCTGCCCAATTTTTTTTTTTTTGAGTACTTTTATTAGTCCCCCCTTCCCAGTCTTATAGCTAGGATAGCCTTGTGTCTATCCCACGCATGCTTAAAATCCTTGACTGTGTTTACCTCTACCACTTCTGCTGGCAGGCTATTCCATACATCCACTACCCTCTCAGTAAAGTAATACTTCCTGATATTACTTTTAAATCATTGCCCCTCTAATTTAAGACTATGTCCTCTAGTTGTGGTAGCTTTTCTTCTTTTAAATATACTCTCTTCCTTTACTGTGTTGATTCCCTTTATGTATTTAAATGTTTCTATCATATCCCCCCTGTTACGTCTTTCCTCCAAGCTATACATGTTAAGATGCTTTAACCTTTCCTGGTAAGTTTTATCCTTCAACCCATGAACCAGTTTAGTAGCCCTTCTCTGAACTCTCTCCAAAGTATCAATATCCTTCTGGAGATACGGTCTCCAGTACTGCGTACAATACTCCAAGTGAGGTCTCACCAGTGCTCTGTACAATGGCATGAGCACTTCCCTCTTCCTACTGCTAATACCTCTCCCTATGCAACCAAGCATTCTGCTAGCATTTCCTGCTGCTCTATTGCATTGCCTACCTACCTTCAAGTCCTCTGAAATTATTACTCCTAAATCACTTTCCTCAGATGTTGAGGTTAGGACTGTACCAAATAGTGTATATTCTGCTTTTGGGTTTTTACGCCCAAGGTGCATAATCTTGCACTTTTTTCCATTTAGTTTATCTAAATCATTTGCCATTTGGCTTATCCCTCCATGAATATCAACCCTGCTGCAAATCTTTGTATCATCAGCAAAAAGACATACTTTGCCAACAAGACCTTCTGCAATATCGCTAATAAAAATATTAAAGAGAATGGGTCCAAGAACAGATCCCTGAGGTACCCCACTAGTAACAAGACCTTGCATCGAATATACCCCATTGACTACAACCCTCTGTTGCCTGTCACTCAGCCATTGTCTAATCCATTCAACAATATTGAAATCCAAACTCAAAGATTTCAGTTTATTGATAAGCCTTCTATGTGCGACAGTGTCAAAACAGACAGACAGAGCTCCCAAATCAGGACGGGACAGAGCTCCCAAATCAGGACAGACCCGGTCAAAGCCGGACAGTTGGGATATTAGACTAGAGGATGATTTGACATAATCTCTGATACTATTCCACATATGAGGAGCTCTGAAAGAGAACGCACCTCAACCCACTTCCTTTTTGAAGTGAGGGACAGGTAGTAAGGGCTGATGCTGGATCTGAGATCTTAGGATGTCCGGGGAGTAAGAGTGAAACATGCTGCTCAATTAGATGGAGAAACATGCCTGTGTGCTAAGCAAGTTAGGTGGAGAGTGTTCCTGGAGGCAAGCGTCAGACAGTTTAGCTCTTTTAACATTTGTCAATGATGCATGTTCTATTCAGAATGGAGATACTGCATTGCACACAGTGTCAAGTTTACAGAGATGAGTTTGCGGTGTGTAAGTGTAAACTACATTTCCATAGCTAATGACCAGCATTAATATTTGCTGCACAGTTTGTTTCCTTACAGGGGGATCTAGACTAGATTTGATCAACCATTTCAAAGGCCTTTGCAAAGTCTAGGAAAACTGCTCAAGTGAGCTCTCCTCTCCCCATGCCACTTTGGGTATCAATTCTCACTTTTAAGAGGGAAGTAACTGTGGAGTGATTTGCTAGCAAACCACATTGAAGCTAGGTTAGAAAGTTGGACAGTGGAGAATACTTTGGGAACAAAACCAGAGGACAGGAATGCAATGATTAAATAGGCAATGGGTCAGGTAGTAATCAACACAATGAGTCTCAGTAGCAGTGATGGAAAGAGGTCCTAAGTCAAAGATTTAAGTCAAGAATCTTGTTCTTTGCTGGTGTCTCTGCTACAATGCATTGGCAGTGGGAATATGATTAAACAGGTTTTCAGTAACAGTCTTAAGGCAGGGCCAGATAAAGACATTGCGGGCCCCTGGGCTACAGATACAGTGAGGACCCCAGTAGTTCCAGCCCCCCCCCCCCCCCCCCCAGCCCTTTCTCCAGATATCTGAATATGTAACATCATATTTTATTACACACTAAATAGAGTTTGATTGAATAAGTACAAAACAACAAGTCATAGGTAGAACAGAATTATGGCTTTGGTTTAAAATATATATATGGGCTTTGTTTTTAAATTGTAGAAAAATACAAGTTTTAGAATTTGTATATGAGTCACAAATACGCAAAGCTCATGTTGAGTTATTAATAATCATTTGACATTGCGTAGGTCTGTCTTATAATTTAGAGAGAAAATGTATTTTTACGAGTTGGAATTGTAATTACAAAGTTAAGGCAGAGACTCAAGATCTTTACATAACATTAATGAAATATTGCGTGGGATGTACAACCAATACACTGAACAGACAAATGAAAATGTCAAAAATAATTACATACAGTGATAGAAAAAATAATGCTAAATATATTGATAAAACCCCTTAAAGTATTTCATGATTTTGAAAAGTAAATGTTATTTCTATTTTGTTTATTTTTTTAATAATAATTATTATTGCATAACCAAGTGTGGTATACCGTTATAAATATATAATTTATATGTGCACAAGCATCGGAACAGTATGTGGTCTGAGTGTCCTCGTAGCAGAGCTGAGTCTGCGAAATTGTATACAATTTACAAGGGTTGAATTGATAAACAAGTTGCAAAACGTAGATCAAATAGTGTTGCACAAATAGGCTCCCAAAGACTTACGCAGATGCAATCAAGAAAAAAAGGAAACACTGTAACTTTTCAACCAAAATGGTCTTTGTCAAGCCATGGCTTGACAAAGACCATTTTGGTCGGAACGTGTCTGTTCTTGGATTAAACTCACCTTCACCTTTTTCTGGACTGCGTGAGGGCAAGGTGGTGCATACATTGTGGGTGCTGTTCTTACCACTCTACTAATGTGTTCCTCAGATACAAGGGATATCACAAACATGTTATCCATAAACACAGACACAGAGGGTTTTGACAGGCGCACTCATGACAAAAACCTAAGTACAAATATTATCCTTTTTCAATAGGGGACCTGCATAAGAAGCTTTCATCTGTGGGGTTACCTTTTAATAAGTGTCATGTGGCATCCTGTATAGTGTATACCTGTATAACAAAGGTAGACCAAAATTTTTCATAATACAGTACTTTATTTCAAAGGGTGCAGGAATGATCTGGTAAATGTGGAAAGAGCTATTCAGAAACTTTCCTTTGCATGTAACTTAATAGGACAGACACTGGGGACCATGAGCAAACTCATCTCTCCCTGGACTCCAGCCATTTTGATGCAAAGTGAAAGTAGCTATGCAGTTACATCTATCCACATGGACGTTGTTCCTGGGGCTTACTGCTGCATGTCTGCGTGTCGGCAAGATATCTCCAGGTTGATGTATTAATAAAAAGGTTTCACTTCGCTGATGTTAAAAGGCATTGTCATGGTTACCGTGACCTAAATTATATTCTTCTTCTGGGTTACTTTTTTATTCTTTAAAGTTAAGTTGGTATTGATGCACGGCCTTAGGGGTTACAAATGTGTCTTCTGATTGGAAACACCAACTGTGTGCATCTTATTACTTTTAACTCTCTGTGGCTTTAGGAAATAAAGGCGCCTCATATACATCATATACATCAAATAGCGCAGGTGCTCTAGCCATTAAACACTTAATTGGAGCAAATATCTGTAAGGTGGTTTAAAGGAGTAGTCAACAGTAAACATATGATAAATTCACTGCTTGAAGCAAAATGACGTTTTGATTTATTGGATCCATTTATACCAGGGAACGGATCTGGGGAGGGGATTCGTGCATTCTGGAATGCATTTGGAGTATTACTGATTCCTACCTCCTTCACAGAGCTCATTCATTGAGCCTGTGAAGGAGGGAAAAACAGAGCGGTAAGAAAAGCAGAGTTATTGTTTTTATTCAAGGATTTATAAAATGTATACAATTGACTGTCATCGATAGAATTTATATTAGTCTGCATTTAAACGTTCTATCATGTGAAATATTTTACATGTACTGCTGTACACCTGGTGGGCAAGACTGTGGGTGTGTGCTCTGTACTAGTTTCTGTGGGGGATGGGGGGTTCATTGCAGCTGCATGAACGTAACTGCTTCACCGCTGAAGGTGAGTATTATTGGGGGTTAATGTTAGTATTAGGGTTCGGGGGTTAATGTTAGTATTAGGGTTCAGGGGGTTAGGTTTTAGTATTAGGGTTTGAGGTAGGTTAATATTAGTATTAGGGTTCGGGGGTAGTGTTAGTATTAGTGTTTGGGTTGGGGGGGTTAGTATGGGGGTTTGGGTCACTTTTAGGGGGGTTGATTTAATAGGGGGGTATATGTTTGTAAGTGCTGACAGTTCAGAGCTGAACTGTCAGCGCTTACATTGCCGCGATGAAGTGGCCGCGTTGATCTACACCACTGACGTGCTGAACTGTCAGCGATGAAGCAGCCGTGCTGAACTGTCCTAGACCCATTCCTGTGAGGTGCATGGCTACATTGCAAGTACAGTTATCATTTGAGCCACTATGAATGTTGCAGTTTCCTCCCATGCTCCAGTCTGGAGTTGGGAGGATTCGTAAAAGCTGCAAAGCTTATGTTTCTGACTAAATTAAAGAGACAGTAAACCCAAAGGTGTGTTTTTATATATATGAAAGGCCACTTCCACAGTTTTATATCATTTTTAATTGTTACTTCTCCAAAGTAACATTCGAAAGTTATCCCATAGTGTTTGTCAAAAGACTTGAGAGAAATCATTTCATGTCGGTCCCTTCTAGTGGTGTGTTTGTGTCAATCTACTGTTAAATGTGTAACTCTGTGTAATTCCATTCTGGACTGGGTCCCCAGTATTGAAAACAAGAGAAATCTCACTGTATTCTATCTGGTAAAACACATTCTAAATAAAATAAATAAATGGGAGGGAGGAATATATTTGTGAATGTCAATGAAAATGGAAACGTGTATGCTAATGCTATTGTGAATCACTAGAAAGGAGACAATGGTGCAAATGTGAATACTAATAGAACACTAGGAAGTATGACACTGCAGGCTAATAGTGAGAGAGAGGTTAGCATTAGAAGGATCACAGTATGTGCTGAAGATTTATCCGTAAGTTGTTTGTTCCAGCAAACATAAACAAGGATAAAATATGCATTAGGGGAATTGTACATGGTAATTGTATCAGGAACATTTGTCACACAAGCTATTGCTAACTACAGTTCCCATCAGGTTCAGCAAGACAAACTGCTAACATGATGCTTGCTGAGGATCATGGGAAATGTAGTCCAGACTGCCCCAAATTGTGTGGGTTAAAATACAGTATGGATCTATTGCCTTATCCAAAATACATGATGCAGAGAGCTGTGATCTAAAAGAACTAGTGTGATACACAAGAAAAAAAAGTGTTTTTCACCAAAAAGCAATAAATACCCTTGTGGGCAAACGCTGCCACTCTTGCCACTCCTCAATGTGCCATATACAAATAGGAAATGGTCAAGAAACGAGGGCACAGATTGTTACACAGGGAACATATAAAACAAGAAAAATATATATAGTGCAACACTGAAGGATTGTACTGTGCAGGGAAATACGTGTATTGAGTGCACTCACAAGTATCCGGGTAAAAAAGGCTTCAAGGAAGATGCTGTTTTGTATAAACTTCTGGTTTAATCTGGGGTAGTGGGGTAGAAATACAAAAACACACATAGAGCAGTAAAATGTAACAATAAAAATGGCCTGCACGTGAAGAAACACTTACAGGATGCATATAATAAAAGTGTCTGTCGAAAAGTCCACAGGAGCAGCTGGTTGTAAAAGTCCCAGTCTGGTACTGATCTTTTGCACGCGTTTCTCCGGGTTAAAGGCGGTGGTCCCAGCTTCCACACGATAGCTCCTGAGGAAGACGGGACCACCACCTTTAACCTGGAGAAACGCGTTGAGCTTTTGGGCAAAGATCAGTACCAGACTGGGACTTTTACAACCAGCTGCTCCTGTGGACTTTTTGACAGACGCTTTTATTATATGGATCTTGTAAGTGTTTCTTCACGTGCAGGCCATTTTTATTGTTACATTTTACTGCTCTATGTGTGTTTTTGTTATTTATACCCCACTACCCCAGATTAAACCAGAAGTTTATACAGAAGCCTTTTTTACCCGGATACTTGTGAGTGCACTCAATACACCTATTTTCCTGCACAGTACAATCCTACAGTGTTGCACTATATTTATTTTTCTTGTTTTATATGTTCCCTGTGTAACAATCTGTGCGCTCGTTTCCTGACCATTATCTAAAAGAACTAGGCCGACAGAAGGTCAGTAACAGGTAAATGATTCAACTGTGTACTCAGAGTGTAAGTGTCACGGTGATACAGATTGCTCTGCATAATAACCAGTACATTTGGTAAGCAGCTCCTTTTTAACTAGTTTATTGAATAATACATTATCGGCTTTAAATGTGAGGAGGTCAATGGTGAATTCAGATTGAGAGGTAGGAAGTTAATTAAATAGTAGTAAGGGCTAAACATTAGACCCTCTGCCATTTGCCTTATGGATTTCCCACGTGTCGGGCCCACGATATTGACCAGAGCTAATTATTGCAACTGATATTCCATCGAAGGGAGAATTTCATAATACATATAATAATTATAATTTTTTTAAATTATTTTGTGAATCATTATATGCATAAATAAACAAACCATGGCATGTTGGAACAAAAAAAATAGCAATAAAGTGTCAATTAACATTTCACGAGAGAGACCGAAGAATAGCGGAATGGTCAAAGGGTTGCCAGACGTTTAGCATACAGTAATTATAGGTGAATTGTCTACTCATGCTTGCTGATGACTGATGGGATAGGCCCCAAAAGTTACTGGACTTTGTAACAATTTAATGAGGTTCTACGGACATTTCAATGACCTTGCCTCCAACATTTGATATCCTTCTACAGACATTTTGCCTATCCCTGTGCATAAGCAAAGTTGAGTTTATCTTTCTGAGCATGGTTAGGGTTGCCACCTGGCCGGTATTTTACCGGCAGGCCGGTAAAAAATTGGCATCCGGCCAATGTTAAGTCTATGGAGACAGTACCAAATCCGGTATTTTTTTTGAAGAAAAGGTGGCAACCCTAAGCATGGTATATATACTGCATTGTTCATCTGTAATGGGATACATTCCTCTCTGCTCATCTTCCTAGTGTCTTTGTTTTCTGGTAATTCATGCATAAGCAGTATCCCAACAGTGGGATCATCTGGGATCTAACCTAGGGATATATGGCTTTGTTGACTCAGGCCTACATAGAATATGGATCCTGTGCTGGTATTTTTATGTGAGCGGCTTTACATTGCTTTTAACATTAGCAATCAACTCCAATCAGGAACAGGAAACAGATGTCATGTGATACAAATTGGCAAATTAGAACTTTTTTTTTTTTAAATTAACAATACCCATATTTCCCTCTGATATCATTGCGGTACTCAATTGCCTGGAAATCTAATTTACTGGTACAATTTTTTTGGATGAAATATTATTATTTTTTTAACCTACATCTGCTCCAATTGTTTTTTTTTTTAACCACATCTGCCAAAAAAAGCTAAATGGAAATAAATTGTGGCCTCTTTTGAATCCACACAGCTGGAAGACAGATGTTATTTACATGCACAATAAACTGTCTAGCTCTGATGCTAAAATGCTGATGCACATCTGTCCACGTAAACAGAACAGACAGGAAAATATACAATTTCTGAAAGTAAAATGATCCTTTTTCCAGTTTTAATGTGGTGATGTCTTATTTTTCATCTTACACATGTTCATTATATTTTTGATTTTTTTTTTTTCATTTTATCTGACATACGTCTATAGATGCTTTATACGTAAAATTAGCTCTCTTAAGCAATCTATTATTTCCACTCATGTATTCCCCTTCTTTTCTCAAAGATGTTGTTGACTGCTTATAATAAAAGAAGTCATGTGTTGGACAATGTATAAACATGTATGAAGCATTACATATTTGCCAAGAAAAGTTGAGAATGTTGTGGTCTTAACACATGTATGTATCACACATGTTTCTTTCTCTTGATACAACAGAACACATAACATGACATACGATGGAAACAGTGAGGATTCTAAAATCTTATTTTTCAGAAAAGATAGAACAATATTGGTAAAGAGTTTTAAAAGTGAAGTAATCACCATGGAAACGAATACAATAGTTCTGCAAATTGCTCTGCTTTATGATCTTTGTGTTGTTCTACACTTCAGACAATCTCTATCCATACTGTACTGCCAGAAGCTCTTTCCAGGGGTCAGGAATAAGGTGATCATGTACAGAGCCGGTGCAAGGATTTTTGCCGCCCTAGGCAAAATAAAAATTGCCCCCCCCCCCCCCCCTCCCCATTATCATATTATTTTCCCATATCATGACATCACATGTTCCACCCCTTTCTCAGCATTTAAATTAAAAGAGAGTTTACATGTTGCAATAAAGCCCCCTGTTAAGAATGGTGGAGAATAAGTACCATAACTTAAGCCATAGCTAAAGAAACAAGCCTGTGTATTAGATTGTTTGCTTACTCCTTCATTTTGCAACTTCATGGTTTCTTACCCAAATTTAGTTCTTTATGCCCCACAATATGCCAGGACTTAGCCACCCAATATGCCAGGATAATTCCCCTCAATATCCCAGGATTATGCCCCTCAATATGCCAGGATTTAGCCACCCAATATGCCAGGATTGTTCCCCTCAATATCCCAGGATTATGCCCCTCATTATCCCATGATTATGCCCCTCAATATGCCAGGATTATGCCCCTCAATATCCTAGGATTTTGCCCCACAATATGCCAGGACTTAGCCACCCAATATGCCATGACTTTCCCCCACAATATGCCAGGATTTAGCCACCCCATATGCCAGGATTATTCCCCTCAATATCCCAGGATTATGCCCCTCAATATGCCAGGATTTAGCCACCCAATATGCCAGGATTATTCCCCTCAATATCCCAGGATTATGCCCCTCAATATGCCAGGATTATGCCCCTCAATATGCCAGGATTATTCCCCTCAATATCCCAGGATTATGCCCCTCAATATGCCAGGATAATTCCCTTCAAAATCCCAGGATTATGCCCCACAATATCCCAGGATTATGCCCCTCAATATGCCAGGATAATTCCCCTCAATATCCCAGGATTATGCCCCACAATATGCCAGGATTATTCCCCTCAATATCCCAGGATTATGCCCCACAATATGCCAGGATTTAGCCACCCAATATGCCAGGATTATTCCCCTCAATATCCCAGGATTATGCCCCTCAATATCCCAGGATTATGCCCCTCATTATCCCACGATTATGCCCCTCAATATGCCACGATTATGCCCCACAATATGCCAGGACTTAGCCACCCAATATGCCATGACTTTCCCCCACAATATGCCAGGATAAGGCTTAGCGGGTGCCAACAACACCTGAGAAGATCCATTTAGAGCTAGAGTCAGGTGGGGTCATCCTAAATTCACATGTGGACCAAGAACCACACTAAAGATGCTCTTAGTAGATTTACTTGGGATCTCTAGCATAGCACGTGGCAATGAGTTGTAACGCTCTCTCCACCCGTAAATAGCACATTGAGCCATCCATGTTGTTTCAGTCCATTTAATTAATGTGAAGAGCTTCACTCATAATTAATTCTGGTCATGTAAAGCTGCAGATAATTGTGACATAAATATGTTTTTGATTCACATCAATACTTATAGTAAATATTTAGGGTGAGCTGAAAAAGATGTTAATCTATGGTATTATTATCTTTATCTGGATTATTTCCATTTTGTGTTGTTTTAGTATTTTTATTGTAGTAGCCACCGGATACGGGGATAAATGAAGTATCATATGCTATTGGGTGCAATGTGATAAAGCTGGCTACTATTTAATTTCTCAGGCATTTCTTCGATTATACTCAAGATGTTTGCAAAAAATGGATATCAAACATGAGTTAAACATTATGTTAAAAAGGAAATGTTATATGCCTTTCATCCTGTAAGCAATAAAACTGTCTCAATTATTAATAAAGGCAAAATCTCATGGTTTCACAAGCAAGCGACCTAAGTCATACCTTCCAACTTCTCCCCAAAGTAAAGTGGGGGGCGCAGGGAGTGGGACTTGAGAGGTCAAGTATCAGCACCTACTACACATGTGCAGTAGCGCCTTCCCTCAAACTGTTAGTACTACTGTTCTCTGGTGTATGGAAATTGAAACTGTGGGATTCATGACAGTTGAAAGCAGGACAGAAGGGGGAAAGCCGAAGTCCGAATTAGGACAGTTAAAAGAGGGACAGAAGGGGGGAAAGCCAAAGTTCGAATCAGTACAGATTAAAGTGGGACAGTAGGGGGGCAATCCAAAGTCAGAGTCAGGACAGTGGATAGCAGGACAGTAGGGGGGCAAGCCGAAGTCCAAATCTGGACATTTGAAAACGGGACAGTAGAGTAGCAAGCCGAAATCCCCAACCAACCCCTGATGACCTGGACCAGAATTGAATCAAGACATGATTGACCATGCCATGTTTATAAGAGATGAGTCTGTATTGTTTTTCATGCCCACCATTAGATGGTTCCTGTCTAGTTCAACAGTTATAGATAGATCTTCAAAGCTTCATAGAACATCCTTAATTTGTCCGTCATAAAACCCAGGAAATACCCACTGTGAGCAATGTTGCTGCTTACCCCTGGTAACAAATCTCAAAGAATCTATCAGTACATGCGTCTCTTCTAGGGTTTCCCTAGCACTAGAGTTGAGCGGACACCTGGATGTTAGGGTTCGGCAGGTACAGCCTAACTTCGAAAAAATGTCCGGGTCCGTGCTCGAACTTTACCCCGAATTTGACCCCGAACCCTAACCCCATTGAAGTCAATGGGGACACGAACTTTTGGACACTAAAATGCCTCTAAAAAAGGGCTAGAGGGCTGCAAAATGAAGTAAAATGTGAGTAAGAGTGTCCCCATTCATACGAATAGGTCAATTGACCTATTCGTATGAATGGGGACTCTATTTCGGTTTATAGAAAGCCAATAGCCATGTAATGCTATTGGCTTTCTATAAACCGAAATAGAGTTTATAGAGAGGACCCTAATAAGAATGAGGGGGGGACCTAAGTAAAACTCTTAATAAAGTAAGTGCAGGATAAATAAAAGGGTTAAGGGTCAAAGTGGCAAAGTAGAATATATGAGACAAGGAAATGGATCTAGATCACAACTAAAAGTTAATCCATTATCCTTGACTTAATTCCATCTAAGTTTTTAATATAATTTCCTCCTGTCTAATTGTATTTAACTTCCTGAATAGCTTTAAAAATCAGGCCATGTGGATCAGAGACATGATGTTTTCTAATATAATTATAAACACTGCGTGTTTCAAGGCCTTTAATGATATTTCTTTGGTGTCCCTTTTTCGGGTGGAGGGGGCATGGATCTTCCGACATTCTGTTTTTGGCCAAGGCACTTAAATAAATTACCCTTATTGAGTAGCAAGACAGAAGTTTTTTTGAACATTGCTGTTGGATTGATTATTTCTGAAGTCTTTCCTGGGCTGCTGGTACATCCCCTACACCTACCATACTAGTGAAGTCCTGATTTTACCAAGACCCTCGTGGTCAGTTACAGAGTTGGAATGGGAGTTGAATGAGAGAATTGTTCCAAATTGGCTACTTCAGCCTTAAGTTTGGGTTGTAAAGCAGATGAAATGAGAAGTGGGGATGATTTGTGCAGGTGTTTTCTTGATAGAATTATTATCAGTCCATCTGGATAATATATTTTCAGCTTCTGGGATAGTGGTCAACATGACACACTTTCATGCCACAAATCTCAATTTAAAACTCTGTTGAAAAAGGAAATAGAAGGTTTTTTTTCCAAGTGATCCAAAGATCATTCCCCTTCATACCGAGAGCAATGGGGTAAATTGTGGGTCAAACAACATCATTTTTTCAGAGTGACCATTTCAAGAAAATAAAATACCTGTTTATTTCAGAATCAGGTAAGGTGGGCTTGTCATTTGAGATGTGAGCTGTGAAGATCGGTAATACAATCATTGATTGGAGAATTCAGATCAGGATCCATCTTAGAAAAAGATTTTAACATTTAGGTTGAGTCTTTATTGTCTTATCCAGAATCTAACAATGGTTTTGGTTTCTTAACTTCTTTAGTAAAGATAAAATAAAGATAAGTATTTTGTACAGATTAGTGTACACGGGAGCAGCGTAAGTACTTTTTGTGTGCTCAAGCTCTATTTGTTATATGCTCAGGAACAAGGCAAGTACTTTGTACAGTTCTTACTATGCAGGATTACTGATTACAGGAGCAAGGTAAGTACTTATCGGGAAAATCCAAAGGTTTCTTCCAGGGATGCACTGTAGCAGCATTTTAGCAATCAAGTGTCCGAGTCCACCAACAAGAATATTTCAGAATGAACCCAAAGTGGCGTTCAGTCTCATTTAAACCTTGTGAGAGTCTTTTTTCACTTTGAATGGCGAAGTAACCAACAATATGAGACGCACTTCTACTTATAAGACCAAAAGCGTGTCAGATGGAAGCAGGACTGCGTCAGAGGTCACAAGGCACATGGTACCTATATACCCCAGGAAGCGAGGCCTTACATAGCAGTAGTAGTAGTCGGCCATGTTTCCAGGGACACATATATGTTCGACATGCTACAGAAAGACCATTCAAAGTGCTGCCCGGCAGTATGTAGGATGGGTATACGCACAGACAGAATCCAATTAATTAATCAGGGTGGAGATCTCACAGGACCATGCCATGATTAATTAATTGGATTGTGTCTGTGTGTATATCCATCCTACATACTGCCGGGCTGCACTTTGCATGCTCTGTCTGCAGCATGTGGAACACATATGTGTCCCTGGAAACATGGCCGATGTTGGCAACTATGCTAACCTAGTAGGGAAACCAAAAGTATAAACCATTAATAAATGGACATTACTAGCGCTGTCTAAAGGGCAAGTGGAGAATATTTACCTCAGATACAACAGTCTAAAACCTTCTACAATGTGTTATGTATTGGAAACATTTACAACATTTATCATAATACAGAAAGTGCAAACTGCATGGTCTTTCAGAATACCTTGTCTGGTGTCTGGTTTAGTGTCTGTTTTTCCCTATACCCTGATTTAAAAATCCTGAGGGAGCTGACTCTGTTGTTTTCAGGTCTTGCATTATTTTGCCCTTTGCAATACAGAGTCTTTCTTAATTGGCAGCAGCTGATATTGCTATAGACTGGAACCAGTAAAACGTATTGTGTCATTTTGTATCAGTTTAACTGTGGAAAATGGATTTCATGTGAAATGCTGGCAGATCAGTACATTTTTGCCTGCATGCAAATCTCTAACACTCGCGGAAACTTACATTTCATAATACTATCAAAGGCTGGTATTGTATATTACATTTAGTCAACAGAGATATTATTTCGTACTTCTCTCTCCCCCGTTGCTATAGCTTAGTTAATATTTGACTGGAAATCCTGTCATATGGAATAAATCAGAGTTTTTGATATTTAAAGCTAATATAGTTTAAACTAATATAGTTCTATAGTTGCCAACATTAGCCATGTTTTCAGGGATTCATATTTGTTCCACATGCTGCAGAAAGAGCATGCAAGTGCAGCAGTATTTAGGACGGATATACGCACAAACAGAATCCAATTAATTAATCTGGGTGGGGATCTCATAGGACCTACCATGATGAATTAATTGTATTGTGTTTGTGTGTAAATCCATTCTATATGCTGCCAGGCTGCACTTTGCGTGATCTTTCTGCAGCATGTTTAACAAATATGTGTCACTGGAAACATGGCCAATGTTGGCAATTATGTAGTTCTAGCCATGCTACTGCTTCCATAGACTTGACATTGACCTCAAGCCATTTGTTTTACCAGCCTAACGTTAAACCACTGGCCAGGTGGCAATTCATTGCTTATGGAGATTCAATTCATGATATAATTAGTGTTGAGCGAACCCGAAATGTTCGGGTTTGTACCGAACATTACGATTTTTGGACCCCGGACCCGAACACAGACATTCCACTGTATGTCCGGGTTGGAGTTTGGGGTTCGGCGATTAATATCGCCTGCTCAGTCACAAGTAAAATAATCCCCCCCTCTGGTCCCCACTCATTGCCCGCGGGTGGGGACCCTAATAATAATAATGAGGGGGGGGCCATTGCCGGCGGGTGGGGACCCTAATAATAATAATGAGGGGTGACCTAGTGTCCCCCCCCCCCGGTCCCCACCCATTGTCGGCGGGTGGGGACCCTAATAATAATCATGAGGGGGGGGCCATTGCCGGCGGGTGGGGACCCTAATAATAATAATGAGGGGTGACCTAGTGTCCTCCCCCGGTGCAGGGCGTCCCTAATAATAATAATAATGAGGGGGAACCTAGTGTGTGTCCCCCGGTCCACTACCCATGAGCAGCTGGTGAGGACCACAAATAAAGTGACTAGGGGTGATCAGCCCCTAGTCACTTACTCCCCTAATAAAAAAAATTCCTACCTACCCCCCCTCACCCTAATAATAGTGAGGGGGGTGGGCAATAAGCTAACCTGTAAAAAAAAAGTAGGTTCAGTTTGAGAGAGAGCATTCCATAAGCCAGGGAAAGAACCTGTAAGGGCCAATGTGAACACTAGGTCCCCCCCTCATTATTATTATTAGGGTCCCCACCCGCCAGAAATGGTTGGGGACCGGGGGGGACACTAGGTCCCCCCCTCATTACCCTAGGATGTTCCATCCAGGTGTCCGCTCAACTCTAATTTCTAGTTTTCTGAACTTTTGGCCACTAAAATGCCTCTAAAAAAGTAAAGGAAAGGGCTAGAGGGCTGCAAAAGGAAGTAAAATGTGGGTAAGAGTAGGACAAGGGCCCTGCAAGCAAATGTGGATAGGGAAATAACTTAAATAAATTGACTTCAATGGGGTTCAGGTTCGGGGTCAAGTCCGAGCACGGACCCGGACATTTTTTTTTTTCGAAGTCCGGCCGAACCTGCCGAACCCGAACATCCAGGTGTCCGCTCAACTCTAGATATAATAGTATAGTCTGTACCACTTTGTGTTAATTTATTTATAGTTAATTTATGATAGAATAGTAGTTAACGCTAGAGTTAAATAATGGCTTGATCAGTGGTGGAACAATCAGAGATGCAGTTAGTGCCCCAACAGGCAAAATGACCCTCCATCTCAGTGATTTATAACTTTTTTTTTTATCTCAGGCACTGAAATGGTCAAGGCACACATCATTAGTATGATGGAGGACTCAGCCAGTACCCAGATAGCATCACAGGACTTAGCACTGCACCAAGATGGCACTCAGAGGACTCAGCCAGCACCCAGATGACATCACAGGACTTAATCCTACACACAGATGGTACCCAGAGGACTCATCCAGCACCCAAATTGCATAACATGACTTACCCCTGCACTCAGAGGACTCGGACAGCACCCAGAGCCCTCAGACCAGCACTCAGATGGCATCACAAGACTTACCCCTGCACCCAGGTGGCACCCAGAGGACTCACCATTACACAGAATGCCTGCATCAAATCCCACTGGGAAAAAAGCCTGTGCACTATACAAGCAGTCATCTTCATCTTGCACCAAAGTGGGTTTGGGAACTAGACTGTCCCTTTAATGTTCATTCATTTGCTTGCAATTCTGCTACCAAAATGTATAGATCCGTTTTGGTAATTTTTTACTCTGTACATTCACAGTGAAAGTAATGTTAAGGTGATAGAGCCTCTTTAATGTATTGGTTATTGGCAGAACTGTCATGTCTCACAATTACAGGGAATTCACTTGCTAGTTTCCTCCTGTTATAATTTTAATAAATCCTGCCTTAACTAACATTAACTAATATGACACTGAACTTTGTGTCGTCTACCAAACATGCTATTGACTTTGCAAAATACAGGACATAAAGGTAAATCATTCACAGGGGTCTTGACAGTGGGACAGATGTCCACTGGACTGAATATGTTATTTAATGACTCATTTCATGTTGTCTTTTGGGAATTTCATGGTTTTAATGGTACTTCCATTGCTGGTTTAAGTAAGTGAAACGAGTAGGTTCAGTTTGAGAAAAAGCATTCCATAAGCCAGGGAAAGAACCTGTAAGGGCCAATGTGAACATTATAATCGCAAAAATGGAGCTTGACTGTCAACCAGAGGAGATGTGCATGCTCTGCATTCTATTGTAAACAATATACAACCAATTTCATCTTTTTTTTTTTTAGTTCCCTCTTGCATACCCTGAACAATAACCTCCACACTGTGGGGAAACGATCAAAGAAAGCTAAAGCTCTGACGGGATCACACAACATGTTAGCTTCATGGCCTACACTGGCGCAGAGCTTCCACATGCCCCTGGATTATGCATCAGATTACTTCCTATTCCAAGCCAGGGCTGTGCGCCTGGATGCCCAGTCGTCACCCCCCAAAGAGCTCCACAGCCAAGGACTCACCTGTCACAAGACGTGACTTTCATGTGCTCATCACTGAAGTGACATAGAAAATTGTGAAATCCGGGTGAATGTCCAGGCCCTGGAACACAAACTTTCCAACCTGGAAACTAACATGGCCCAAAACGCTACAGAAATGGAAAACTTCTGAAAAATGCAACTGCCACCCAGATAATTAACATGATCCTCAAAATCAAGGACTTGGAGAGCAAATCTCGACACGGAGAGGAATTGACCAGAGTGTCGAAGCACAGGAAGTTTTCCATTTTGTTCCATTCTGTTAGATGACAACTTGCACATTTGGCTCCTGGTAAACAGATCTGGCCTACACGTGGGACAGTTGGGGTCCTGCTCGCTCCCTTCAAGATGACAAAAAATGTAGTCACCCACTGGCTGACTGATAGTCAAGGGATTTTTTCTTAAAGGGTCTGGACTTATCCTCCATTTTGTCCACCAGGCTGTCACCGCTACAAGAACGCTCCTTCTTTTACACCCTCCAAAATGTGGACATAGGGTGATGTAGAGGAAGGAAGGAAACCTTCTATTGCATCCCCCTTTTGGAAGACAGGACTCCTGTAGGAACCAGAGCACACCAATTGGTCCTAACTTGGGAAAATAATCAACTTCAAAAGATCATCTATTGATTGAATTTATAATTTTTTAGCAATTTCTCTTTTTTTTAAGTCTTTGTTTTGATTTACAGAACAATTAGATGGACACTGACTGGATGCCACTGATTCACAAATGACATGGATGAATAGTTCATATCTGCAGAGCCGAAAAGTCCATTAGTATCATGTGTGTACTTGTAAGCGCTTCTGCATTGGTCAGATCAGATGACTCAGCCCCCTCTCTATGCCAACACGCACAACACGCATCGCTCCAATGCTTCATCCAGGTGCATGTTTAATGCAACCACCTTCTCCTAGGGCGGCAAATTTTGGGCCAGCACTGAAAAAAAAAAAATTTAAAATAAAAAAAAACCCGGCCCTTTAAAAAAAAAAAAAAAAAAAAAAGACCGCTCTTGCTGGCAGAGACGGTGGTGAGAGGGGATCGGAAGATCCCCCCTCACCAACGCTCTGCCTGCCAGGCTGCACGGGGAGCCGAACAGGCAGCACAGAGAAACCTCCGTGCTGCCTGTTCAGCTCCCCGTGCAGTGTGACACGGAAGTGCCGACAGTCACGTGACGGGCGCGCTGACGTCATACGCGCGCACGGTCACGTGACCTGTCGGCACAATCGCCGGGAAGCCGAACAGGCAGCCTCCATGCCTGCCACTAGCCACCAGGGAAAGGTAAGTGCTGATGTGAGTCAGAGTGTGTGTGATGGGAGACAGAGTGTGTGACTGAGTGTGATGGGAGTCAGAGTGTGTGTGATGGGAGACAGTTTGTGTGACTGAGTGTGATGGGAGTCAGAGTGTGTGTGATGGGAGACAGTGTGTGTGACTGAGTGTGATGGGAGTCAGAGTGTGTGTGATGGGAGACATGTGTGTGACACTGAGTGTGATGGGAGTCAGAGTGTGTGTGATGGGAGACAGTGTGTGTGACACTGAGTGTGATGGGAGTCAGAGTGTGTGTGATGGGAGACAGTGTGTGTGATGGGAGTCAGTGTGTGTGACTGAGTGTGATGGGAGTAGGAGTGTGTGACTGAGTGTGATGGGAGTAGGAGTGTGTGTGTGATGGGAGTATGAGCTTGATGTGAGTCTGAATGTTATGTGTGATGTGGGGTCATGAAATGGAGGTGATGGGGCATGTCTTAGGTGTGTAACGTGGGTGTGCAGCTTGGGTAGGGGGGTGCCCGGAATTTTGTCTGCCTAGGGCACCACAAAATCAAGATACACCACTGCATAAAGTGCTGTATAGTACATATTGCACAAATCTCAGGGAATTCTTAGCGACACAATCCATATTACAGTGTTGTACCAGTATCCATTACACAAACCCCATAATATTTCTAGCAGCTGGATACAAGAATATAAAAATAGACATAGATCACTCTTATCTCCCATTATATATCAGCAGCATATACACCGATCAATTATAACATTATGACCACTGACATAATGGCGGAGGCAGTGTGATGGTTTGGTCAATGTTCTGTTGAGAAACCTTGGGTCCTGCCATTCATGTGGATGTTACTTTGATGTTACATAATACATACCTAAGCATTGCTACAGACCATGTACACCCTTTCATGGAAACGGTACTCCCTGAAGGCATTAGCTTCTTTCAGCAGGATAATGCGCCCTGCCACCAAGCAAAAATGGTTCAGGAATGGTATGAGGAACACAACAATGAATTCAAGGTGTTGACTTGGCTTCTAAATTCCCAGGTCTCAATCCAATGGAGCAAGTCCTATCCATGGAGGCCCTACCTCGCAATTTACAGGATTTAAAGGATCTGCTGTGATGCTGTGAACATCTTGATGCCAGATACCACAGCATGCCTTCAGAGTCTATGCCCTCTGGAGTCTTTGCCTCAATGTGTCAGGGCTGCTTTGGCAGCAAAAGGGGACCTACACAAAATTAGGCAGGTGGTCATTATTTTATGGCTGATCGGTGTATATTGCTTATAAAATTTCCCAGCTGAATATTACAAAATATTAACAACATCTACCATTGTGTAATATTGAAATCAGAATAAAAAGAATAAGAATGTGCAATGTGTCTAAAAAAAATAAAAAAATAGACAAGGAGTTAATATGAAAACTAAAAAATTATACAACTTAAAATAACTATTAAGACCCTTTGGTATAAGAGTTTTAAGATCATAAATTTAACAAATGATGTTGAGATAAAAGTAGGTGGATAAACTATGTTTTAAATATCTTTCCTAATATTACATATACCGTATATGTTCGTCTTTCCATATGTGGAGGGGTGGTGTAGTGCGCCCTACATATTGTAATCCACATGGACATGATAAAAGATATAATAAAGTTTTTAGAGTGGCACATAATAATATGTTTAATAGGATATTGCCTTCCAGTTACAAATGAGCAAATATGAAGTATTTTTCTCTTTGATCTCCCTACTGTGGAGCACACAATGCATGTACCGCACCCATAAAAGCCTTTCAATCCTGCGAAAAACGTTGCCTTTTTTTCTTCTTTTAAATAGCTTTCATCTAATTGTGTTTTTTTTTTTTTTTTTGGTGCAGCTCTAAAAATAAACCAGGATGTTTTTGCTACCAGGTCTGGATCTTTTTATAAAAGTGCCCAATGTTTTTAAATAATTTTCTTGACCTTGCAGCTGGCCCCATTATAATATAAAATTATGGGTATGTCCGTATTAACAATTCTATTAATACTGGTCACATTATTAAGAAATGCCTCCTTACTCTTTAATTGGATTTCCTTCATTGATGTTTCAATTGCAGCTTTTACTGGTCTACATTGGTACATTTCCTCCTTACCTTAAAGGGACACTACCACTTACATAAGATGTAACTAGATTACTGTGCATATATATTTATATATATATATATATATATATATATATATATATATATATATATATATAATTTTTTGGTTTTTTTTCTATGTGTGAATTAATTGCACATAAAAGTAAAAATAAAATTAGGTGTCTATCTCCTGCATCCATTTTGTGAATTTTACCCATGATGCAACATTCTTCAAAATCTTCCAGCAAGTAACCCCCATAGTATTCTTTGAAGGGGTAAATGAATTTTTTAATCCGAGGTTCTGACAATTATAATGCAATGGATACTTCAGGTTTCAGGTACTGTCCTATAGTATTTATTGTACATTTTAAAGAGAGCCTAGTGCTCAATTTGTGTGAGAAGTACCGCAAGAAATAAAAAGGGGCATTTTCTATTATTTTTTTTAAAAATAGAGATAGTTTTTGTCTGTACTGCGGCTGATAATAAATCTGTTGAAAGATTGTTTCCAGAGAATTATTTGAAGAAGTATTTGAAAGGCAAGATGCACACCGCCTTGGGATAATCATGCTTTGAGAAATGCCTGATTGTCTTTCCGTGCAATAATGTATCTTTCTTTAATGAAAAAGTGGATTTGTTGTTATGGAGATCATTCCATTTGACTCTCACTTGTTGACTTAAAGCTTTAAGAGTCTACTCAATAAAGAGAGAACTGCAAGAAACTGAGATGGAAATTTCAAGCTTTAGACCAATGTAGCCGAGGTTGGAAAAATTCTCCAGTGCAGCTGAATGTGAGAAGTTTTCCAACTCAGCTACTTTCGCCTTAAGTTTGAAATTCCCATCTCAATTTCCTGCTATTCTCTCTTTATTGAGTAGACCCTTTAGTTTCACAGTATTTAGTGCTTTTTGACTGAAAACAATACAGGGTCTACTCAATAAAGAGCAGATTGCAGGGAATTGAGACATGAATTTCAAACTTAAGGCCAAGGTAGCTGAGTTGGAAAACTTCTCCCGTTCATCTGCACTGGAGACTTTTTCCAACTACATTGGTCTAAAGTTTGAAATTCCCATCTTATTCCTTGGAAGTACCTGCAATTCTCTCTTTATTGAGTGCATGACCAATGATATTCAGAAATTGTTTTATATCAAGTGTACATGTTCATACAAGGTACAGAAATATATGGAGGGAAGCGGGAATAATTCCAACATATATGTTTTAAATTTGTATGTAGGGTTGTCGCCCGGCCGGTATTTTACCAGCAGGCTGGTAAAAAAATTGACTTGATGCCAATGTTCAGCCTATGGAGGCACCAGCAAGGCTGGTATTTTTTGGTAGAAAAGGTGGCAACCCTATTTGTATGTGGAGTCTCCTGCTTATGACATCACCATGTGGCTTGATATGCAAATTAGACATTTCCCATTGAAAAGTAGTTCATTTGTATATCAAGCCACAGGTGATGTCATAAACAAAAACATCCCAGGCTGACAAGATTGCACCAACATCTGGTGTGTAACGGATCCAGGACGCCAAACAGTTTTAAAAAAAAATCTCCCCTTTTATTTGTATTTTTTAATCCTAAATTGTATATTATTTATCCAACATATAACTTGTATGGGTGCGTTAAATGACAGAGAGGAAAACTAAATTTTAACAAACACATATGAAAATGGAAAAATCGTCTCTCCTTAAAAAGTTAAAACATCTTTATTTGTGGCTTTCATTGTGTGACGAAGTGCCCTTCGCCACTTGGTCCTGGAGAGGCCTGCTTGCCAGCCTCCTCCCCTGTGACTATGGCCCTGGGGTTTATGGCCCTTTATAAATGCTATTTGGGCCTATGGACTTGTATTGGACTGTGTATGGCCCTTTAATAAGCTGTATTGTGGCTTATGGACTTTTATGGGACTGGTGCTGGGCCTTTAAGCACATTTTTGGGGCATGGTGAAAATCGGAACAATGCCCCTTTAAGACGGTGTCTCCTGAGTCCCCAGACTAGGAAAATGTGCTTGCGGTCGGTCATAAAGGACTTCCAGCTAACTTTTGAACTACTGGGTGGAATTGTCTGATTTTTAGTTATGTTCATATTTAAAGTATGCTGATTCTGAAAATGTATGTTTTATGTGAATGTGATGAATACTTTGAAAGTTATTAATATTGTGTAAAAACTGTAAATTTTCTGCCTGTGATAATTAAGTTAGTCTATTGTGTGGAGATAATTGTATCACAGGCAGAGCGGGGGTTTTGCTGTAATTGCTGGGAGTGTCTGAGTGTATTGTCGTATTGATTGGTTGTTCTTCAAAACCCTGTGGGTGGTCCTATGTGTGGAAAATGGGCATAAAAGCAGAGTGTTTGATTAAAATCCAGAGATCTTCTTGACCTTCACCATGAAGTCCTATCTCATGATTGGAGGGGACAGCTATACTCACACTGGGGATTGCTATGTTCTGCATACTCCCTTGAGCTTTAATCACTTAGCTCTTTAAAGAGCTTGTTCCTGATTCTTCACCACACGGTCCTGGAGGACAGAAGCTGATCCAGGGTGGACAGAAGACGGCGAGACTCCAGTTAAGCTACGGCGGTTGTGGAGTCTGCGGTGGTTGTGGTGTCCTGTGTGGTGCTTGTGGTCCTCGGCGCAAACTAGGAAACGTCCATCAACGGAAGGTACTCGGTCAGAGTACGGGGAGTTCCGTTACACATTGCAATTTTGCTAACACAATGTATAGATAATTTTTCCTTTATATCTTCATATGAGCAATGTTAATGTTGACAGAGTCCCTTTAAGGTGGATGGCTAGTAAGCACAATATGCATTTGTAAAATCAATGGCTTGGATGATACACATGTGATGTCAACCCAGAGGCTGCATAAAGAAAATATATCAGCCTTCACGTGTACATGGTTATTCACACTGACATTTTAATAATAAAAGTACATAGCTAACTGTGAATCAAGTGACACCCTTATCAAATATTAATAATACAGCTAATAGAAAAGAGGGAACGGAAGCAGAGGGAACATTGTTAAATAGGAAGACAAATCATAGAGTCATCACAGTTTGATCAAATAAAAAAAAAAAGAGATGGACTAAAGAAAATAATGAGTCATAATTCTACATAACAGGCCGGTAACAATATGCAGGAATAATATATCCAAGATGCATAATGAAATGAACAAAGGGTAAACATACACATGAAACCTCTCAGTACGCATTATTACACTTGAACCAGTTTGTCAAGAGTATCTTGCATTTGGCCAATCCACTTATTGTAACATTATTGGAAACGCAGAAAAGATGACTGTTTATCCCATTTAACTCTCGTTTCCAAAGCTCTTTCCAAAGCACCTCTTACCGCAGCAGATTTTGAAAGAAGGAGCAATGGGAGTAATGATTGCTTTCTAACCATTATTAACTGGCCATGGTTTGCTATATCTTGATCATGTACCATGAATGATGAATTGTAAGAACATATGGAAATAAATATCACATTAACCACAATTAACAAAGGCACAGGTTGCTAATTCTAATATATTTATATGGCTCATCATCTCATATCCCCGAGAAAGACAAATACATATGAAAATACTGGAAATGTCACTTTAAGTAAGTTGCTTTTCTTGGACTTTTCTATGTATGTTTCACTTGTGAGTTTGTTTATACTGTCAATGTAAATTTAGTAAAAATGATCTGTTCGTATTGTTAGCAGAAATGGAGGTCAGTACATAAATGTGTCCTGTTTATGATATTTATTTATTTACCAGGAAGAATACATTGAGATTTCTCTCGTCTTCAAGTATGTCCTGGGGACCCAGTGCAGAATGGAGTTACACAGAGTTACACATTTAACAGTAGATTAAAAATACATACATACATATATTTAAACAAGTTGGAAGGGGAACATACAGGGTGAATCATTATTGATACAAAAAAGGAACAACATGTACATTATACAAAGGAGTTTGTAACTAATAACAGGTACAATCCATTTTGAGGATTTGGGAGACACTTATTTTCAGGGATTTTAGACTAGAAGATGGTCTATCATATTATGGCTCAATATGCCCCTTCACCCTGTAACTTCCATCAGCCATCACATCACCTTTATCTAGAGAGCAGCTCTAGGCTGGTTAGGGAGATCAATAAATCTTCCTTAACCAGACCAGCTACTTCTGCAGCACAGGGAGGTGCTGCACTAGAGAACCTTTCCTCCCAGTTGTGACCAGACCACCATATAATGAGCCCTAGTAGGTTCTGGTTTCTGGAGAAAAGTTCATAAAAACCCTGTGTATCCTTGACACCAAATCTGTATCGCTAAGTTGAGCTTCCAAGGGTGTAATTAGAGTTGATAATCCGCCACTGTTGCCCTGACAACCGCCTCCTGCACATGATGGCCGCGTTAAAGCTGCAGCAAAATTTTTAAACCATCAGTGGCTGGGTAGTGCCAGTCTAGAGCAAATCCCATGTAACCTGGGGGTAGGGTTGCCACCTTTTCTAAAAATACAAGCCTTGCTGGTGCCTCCATAGACATTTTGTACCGGCCTGCCTGTAAAATACCGGCTGGGTGGCAACCCTACCTGGGGGTAAGTCCTGAGTGCAAATTGGGCCATTGAGTGTAAGTCCTGAGTGCAAATCTGGCCATGGGGGGGGTAAGTGATGAGTGCAAATCTGGCCATAGGGGGTAAGTGATGAGTGTAAATCTGGCCATGGGGGGTAAATCCTGAGTGCAAGTTTAGGTGCTGGGGATAAATCCAAAGTACAAATCTGTCAACCGGGGGGAAATCATGATTGTAAAGTAAGTGCTGGGGTAAGTCCCGAGTGCAAATCTGGTCGCTGGGGATACATCCCAAGTGTAAATCTGGCCGCTGGCCTTAAATCCTGAGTGCAAAGTGGGTTCTGGGATAAGTCCTAATTGCACATATGCCCACTCGGTGTAAATCCTGAGTGCAAAGTGGATGCTGGGGTAAGCCCTGAGTGCAAATATGGTCACTAGGGGTAAGTCCTTATTGCAAATATGCCCACTGGGGGTAAATCCTGAGTGCAAAGTGGGTGATGGGGTAAGCCCTGAGTGCAAATCTGGTCACTAGGGGTAAGTCCTGGGTGCAAATCTGGCTACTGGGGGTAGGTCCTGGACACAAATCTGGCCACTTAGGGTAAGTCGTGAGTGCAAATCTGGCCGATGTGGGTGAACGCTGAATACAAATCTAACTGCTGGGGGTAAGTCCTGAGTACATACCTGGGTACTGACCACTGGGGTAAGTCCGACAAGTGCAAATCTGGGTACTGGGGCATGTTCTGAGTGTAAATCTGGGTGCTGAACCAAGTTAAGTCAGTGCAATCTGGGAGCTGGGGCAAGTCCTGGGTGCTGGTGTAAAGTCTGGGTGCTAGGGTTAGTTCTGTGAGTGGCGTCTGGTCTTCTATCTATCTATTTGTGTCCAAGTGGACACTGAAATCACGTGAAGATGCTTATATTTTATTTAGATAGTGTTTATAGAGCATGTCTGTTTAGCATGGCTACAGAGGAGCCTAATAATGTTTGTTTTAAAGTGGAGTCTATGTGTACATAACTAATACAGTTATATATCTATTCATTAGTTGCTGCAAATTTTTTTATTCCTTAATTGTATTAGAATTTTTTTACAATTGAGGTGGGGTCAGAAGGGGCTCAGCAAGGGGGCGAGGGCACCAAAATGCACCTACACCTACATAGACAAAAAGCCTTGCACTGGCCCTGCATGTAATAGGAGCCTAAAGTCACTGAAGCACATAGTCTGCTTTTTTTTTATTGTCTTACTGAAGTCATCTCTAGAATGCAGGTGTAGTGAGAAATGCGCTTTCACAAGTAAATGATATTTTGTGTTTGGTCTCTGTTCCAGTATGGAGACTTTCAATGGTTTTGCTGTAGGTTTAAGAAATAACATTTCTGTGACTTGTGAAGCTTCCCACAAACTATTCCTACGCGTCTTAGATGTCCTTTCTTATTCTTTTTATGTGAAGCCAACTTCTTCCCCCCTTCAGCGGAACTGGAGTAACTGTTTTTATATATAAAAATAGATAAAAGAACATTCTTAATAGCAATCACAAATCATGCAGAACAAAGATTACAAGTAAACCGTCACACTTCTTTAATAAAACAAGCTGATCTTATTATCTTTTCTACTTTACATATCAACGTTTAAATAGAATCTTTTCCTGAAAGGAGCCTACACCTATTTAACTCAAAGCCAAAGACGCACTTTTCTCTTTCATAAAACTTATTGCATAAAATTCAGTTTGATATCTTTATTCTTTAATCAGGTTCTTTGTTTCATATAAATCTCAGACCCTTAGACTAGAATCCTCTCTGAGTTTTAGAATTTTCCTAATTATCATGCAAATGTATCACCTTTAGATGGGGTGTAAAATTGCCTATGCGGTACCTTTGTCAAGCTCTGCCATGCTATACTGTAGGTTAATAGGTATTATGCCCACAAAGGGTTAAGTATACCTACTGCAACATGATTTTTCCCTTCCCAGGTCCTGTCCTTGGGCACAGGCTGTTAATATAGCCCACTTAATGCAAACACTACACATGTTAAGTGACAAAGGGGTTATCTATGAAAGTAGAGTTAACACACTTTTTTGCCATTAAACGGACTGCCTAGTGAACAAAATACATCTTCCAAACATGTATGCATATTAATATGCTTCCAAAGCACTTTAAAATACATGTTTTACATTTTGCATTTTAAAATACTTACAGCTAGATGGAATTGTGAAATTACAGCAGTTTGCAAGAACCCAGGACTGCCCAAACTAGCTGAGTATAAGGAATTTCCGTTTTTTTGTTTTTTTTGCTGCAGGAACCAATGATAATAATGTCATTCAAATGAATGGAATTTCCTGTCTCTCTAGTGATGCCATCAGACAATGTGTTGCACTGGTAAGAGATCCTACTGTGTATGAGAGCAAGGTCACTCAGAGTCCGCACAATGTAATCAAGTTGAAGGAAGTGACTAAAAATAATAAAACTTTATATCCTCAGTGTCTATATAATCAGTGCTGCCGCACCTGCAGTAAACATGCAGTGTTATCACTGGGGGAGGGCTTGAGTCAAATATTAAAAATGTGATTTATACAGAATGTGTGCATCAAATCCCACAGGGATAAAAGCCTGTGCACTATACAACCTGTAATCTTCATCTTGCACCAAAGTGAGTTTGGGGACTAGACTGTCCCTTTAATACCAGCCACTCTAGTACCTCCATAGACATCAAGCCAATTTGTTACCAGTTTGCTGGTAAAATACGGGTTGGGTGTCAATCCTTTATGAAAGTGAATTCTAGGCTAATGTTCTAAAAGTGGAGCAGTTACCATGGAAACCAATGGAATGTGCCTGCAGTTAAGACCACTTATAGAATTTTGCCCCAGAACTGACATTAATTAATAACCCCTCAAGACTTTCAAACCAATAACGTTATTGAACAAACGTTTTCAAATAAAATATTTGGTTCTCTATGTGCATATCCATTCCAGCTCACTTTGAGCTTATATGCTGATCTTGTGCATTGTGCAGAACCAAACATTATGGGCTTCTCAGCTTCAAATCGTTAAACACTCTCACTTTTTTAACAATGCATTAAGCAGGGTCAGCTCTCTTCCTCTTGCATGAGGAACTCAACAGGACTGAGCCTGTACAATGTTCATCTCACCTCAACTAACCTCCACCTCACTAATAGAGAATACCGCATATTGTTCACAACAGCTGGCACATGGCTGACTGAGCATCATGGAGAAAGATGCTACACCTGGTCACATTGCAAATAATAGCCAGTCTATATCAAATGGCATGCAGGTAGGTATCAATATGCAGGCTGTGTGAGCAGGGCCACCATTAGTAAGTGTAAGGCCCCCTGTAGACCAAATAATTTTGATATTGCCAACACATTCCTTGCCATAGCACCACATTGCACACCCAGGACATAACTAAGCACCCTCATTGTACACCCAGGACTTCCCCCATCACCCACATTGTACATCCTGGACATGCCCCAGCACTCACATTGCAGACCCAAGACATGCCCATCACTCATATTGCACACTGAGAACATGCTCCAGCACCCACAATGCACACCCAGGACTTACCCCAGCATCCCAGGACATGCCCCATCATCCACAATGCACAGTCAGGATATGCACCATCACCCATCTTGTACACCCAGGACTTACCCCAGCACACCAGGACATGCCCCATCATCCACAATGCACAGTCAGGATATGCACCATCACCCATCTTGTACACCCAGGACTTACCCCAGCACACCAGGACATGCCCCATCATCCACATTTCAGACTCTTGACATGATTTGCAATATTATGTCTCCTCAATGAGTCATTACATCTCAGATTATTATCAGGTGGTCTACTGTCACTATACAGACATATCCTAATTTCATTATACAATTTTCTTAAATCTGAATAGGTCATAATTAACAAAGATCACTATGAACAATTTCGTTCAAGTTGCTACCTATTTGACTTAACAATAGCGGCATTATTGGCTTGTGCGCCAATATATAACAACACCAACTCCTGATTGTGCCTTATAAGTTACATTTGCACACTTTGCACCAACGCAGCCTATGTCTGAATAAAAAACTAACACATAAATGCAATAACAAATTTCCACCAGATCAATTTCAGCAGAGGATCTGACACTAAGTGTTGGGACATATGGGGGGGATTTCCACTTTTAGATTATAGAACTCAGTGATTGTCCCTTTTTATCTATTCCTGATATTTTGGGAAGATATGTTCATAATCTCCACTGGGATTGTGGTCGTTATTTTTCAAACTAAACAATTGTAAAAGCGCTGTGTTTCTGTCATGCTTGAAACATTATTATAGAGTCTGTCACAGATTATCTAGAGGAAATAAGGACACTGTTATTTCTCTCTCCTTAGAAATTACAGCTCTTTTACTGTTTTTGTATTTCTTTTAAAGGGGGAGGGTCACAGAAAGGCAGAGGAGACTGGCTTCCTGTACTGGCCAACGGAGCTGCCAATCTACACCGTGGAAGTTCTCAGGGGTTTTAACTAGGAGTCGCACTACTCCATCAGTACATATTGTTCAGGAGATTGAAGGAGGAACAGACGTGTTCTCACAGGCAGCCTGAAGGGGTGATCACAGAGCCTGGCTGGCACATCCAGCAGCACACATACACACACAGGGAAAGAGAGGGGCTACAAATACCTTCCATAAACTGGGACCCCTGAGCTGGAACACGTGCAAGAAACCCGGATCTGTGCAGTGCAAGCACCCGGAGAGTCTGCCGAGCTAACAATAAAAGTATTTATTGCATAGTGCTGGAAAAAGAGTCGAGATCTCTTGGGAATAAACAGGAGGGAGAGAGCAGAGACTGTATCGATCTGCTGGGAATTCCTCTAGCAACAAGTGAGAGGGAACCATATCTAGGATCAACTTTGTAACTGTGTCATTTGGTTCCCCAAGAAAACCTGTTTGGGGGAATAATGAGGAACGTTTGGATACTTCTTCCCTTTGGCTTGATCGCCTTGGTCTCTGGGGAAACGGTGAGTTTTTCCTATACAGTCCTCCTGTTTACCTAATGGTGCTCTCTCGCACTTTTCTCTCTCTCTAGGCAGACTTGTATAGCATGCCGGGTTGTTGTACAATCAGAACAGCCATGCTAGGGATATATTTAATAAGATTCCTGAATTAAAGGGACCGTACCCAATGGGAAATATAACTTGCAGTATTTTTTTTTATCCTATTATTGTTATTCGATGGAGTAGTATATTAACTCTTTATGTTCGTGTGGCACAGAAAGTGTTGTTATAAGTGATACCAAAACACGTTTTTTCTTACTGGAGGGGGATTGGTGCCTCTCTGTCCTTTACCACACAGGAGCCCCCAAAGTGTGTGTGTGTGTGTGTGTGTGTGTGTGTGTGTGTGTGTGTGTGTGTGTGTGTGTGTGTGTGTGTGTGTGTGTGTGTGTGTGTGTGTAGTTCCCCCTTTAAATTCCTATAGCAAAGCAACTCAATGCTTTCCAGATTACCGGGGAAGCCTACAAACGGTGTAATACAATTATATGAAGCCGGCACGATTTCTGAATTGTTACTACAGACTGAAACCTAGTAGTGATCAATCCAGAACCCTAAATCCTGACACCTCTTTCGTTTCCAGAGGGGATCTGCATAAATAAACTTAATATGAATTGCTAATGCTTGTGTATAGATATTATCTGTAGACTGTATATGTAGCTTAGTGACTACGAAGTATCCTCTAAACAATGACAGTAATTGGGCTGCCAGAGATTTATTGTGTGTATGTGTGATGCTAAATAGACACTAGTGAACAATACACATTTAAAGTAATTAGCATGATCTCCTTCTCTGCTTGACATTAGATGTAAATGTACATTTGTTGGCTCAGTAACCACGAGTCGTAGACGGTGACGTGCTGCAGTTGGAAGCAGTGACAGTGAATAGAAAATGAACCTTAATCACAATTTGAAGTTTATTTTGGGACATTATGCTCTTGTGCAGTTAACCAGCAGCCTGTTTGGAGCAGACACATACACCCTGTGAATGGCATTTATATTAACTCATGACTATACAATATCATGCATCATTTTTTTACTGCTTGCTAAATGCTATTTGGCACAATAGAGATTTATATAGATATTTTTTTTTTATTATTTTGTTACCTAGTTTTGGGAGATATTCCAAACTTTAGGTACTCATTGTAAGGATTCAGTCTATTATTTCAGAGCTAAAGTGTAATCCTGCTGTTTAACCCCCTTTTGACTACCAGGTGTTGCACCAGAAGGGTTAAAGCTGAAAGGGAATGTGGGAAAACAACCCCCCCAAATGTTCTGGAATGGAAAAGAGAGCACATCCTGTTTCCTTGAAGAAGTCAGACATAATTGAGAAAGGAATGTTGCAGAGATTGCAAAGGGAGACTGCTGTGGTGAAGGGTTTTCTAAACCTGGATTATTAGGAACTATATAGCGGGTACCATTTTAGGAGATGCTACAGCTTTTTATTCCCTTCCCCCTTCACATTAAATGATGGATTAGAAATATAGACACCCCCCCCCCCTTCTGCCTCAGCTCTGTTTATAATATTCAGTGTTTTTCTGCCCCCTCCCCCACTTCCTGCTCTTCTGCCAAACTTCTTCCACCCCATTCCCCCTTTGTTGACCAAACCAGCAGAGTGTTACAGATTGAAAACTTGTTCAGACAGCCTTCAGTTTTCACCATTTCACAATTTTGACTTTCTTTTGTCCAATTTTTTTTTTCTTTCTTTACTTTTTTTTTCTTTTCGTTAAGTAAGAAATTTAGGGTACATTTAATTTACAAAAACAAAACGCAGATACCAATTTCTCCTCCCCCTTCCTAATTATTGCTGGTTTTATTTATTTTTAAAGTTCTACCTGTACCTGTGAGAATTCAAGTTCCCAAATCTGCTTGTTCTATATTGCGTACATTGTCTGCAAAACACAAACCCATATCTCTAGCATTACAAATCTCAATGTACAGTGTTTGTCTCACAGCCTAAAGAGGATAATAGTAATAATAATTCTAACCCAGAATATGTATGGCCCTACTAGGGTTAGTAGCTGTCCAGTGTTTGGGCTCTCTGTCCATTTGCATTGCTATGTATCATAGCATGATTGATGTCAAGTATATTAGGTAGAGCATAAGCTAGTGTTCTAATGGATGCTGTGTACAGTAATCCAGCTGTAGATAAGGTGTACAGCAAACACTTGGCAAAGGGTCACCATTTATTTCAGAGCTTCTCAGAATAGAATAAATCTATTTGCAGCACATCTCTGTGATCTGGTTTTGAATGACCTGCTATTCATTTTAATAACCAGAAAAAAATAAATACATGCACCATGTTTAAATTATGGTTTGTTTAACAGCTCTAAAGAGTTGAACCTTAACCACCTGTTTGTCAGGCTGTTGTCCATATCCCTAGGCACCAACAGTACCTATTTGTCATCTTCTTTCCCCTCCCCCATCAGAACTACCAGTATTCAATTCTTAGGAACCTCTACTATGCAAGTGCATTGCTGAAAAGATGGCTCCAGTACAGTAAATATCAATGGGCAGGTTTGGAATTTTTAACGTGTGTGTGTGTGTGTAAAATCATTCAAAATGCATGTATGTATATAATTATATGTAATATATATTATCACAACAGATAAAAATGTATTTTTTAATCCATTTTTTTTCTCTTCAAAATATTTTTTCTAAAATCAAAAACTTTTTTTCCTTTATAGAGTGTATCATTTTTATTTTTTTTTAACATTTTCTCAGAAACTGATTGTTTTTAACATCTGTGAGTGGTTTGTTCAGTGCTACAATAGGATCATGGGGTGACTGAAGACTCTTGGCTTAAATTCAGTCCTAACAAGGAAAAGCTAAATGTACACTCTTCTGACTACTTGGATACACTGCTGTGACTCTTGGCTTTTTCTTGTTCATCTTTTCTTTTTTTTTTTTTGTTTAGAATCCCAAATGAGCACACACTGACTCATAACTGAAAACAGACGGCATGGAAAGTAGTACACTGATAAAATCTGAACATTCCTGTGTGAAAATAAGGAAAATAAAATCATGGCCATTGCAACAACTCCAAAGAATTTTTTTTTTTTTTTTTTTTTACACCACTTCTGGAAGCAATTGAGTAAAAAAAAAAAAAATAATAATATTCCTGAGCACACACCAGCTGGAGTACGTTTTTTTTTTTTTTTTCTTGACAAACAATGTTTGTGTTAGATTTCAATTTTATTGCAGCGAATATAGAGCATAAAAGAAATGACCCATACATTGTATTAGAAGATTTAAATGCAATTGTATAGGTTATGAGGGGAAAAATGGATTTTGTGTATTTGCTTTGACTCCTATTTGTGGCTTGATATACAATAGAATGTGTAATTTGCATGTCTTACCACAAGGTGATGTCATAAATAATAGACTGCATATACCCATTTAAAAAACTTTCTCATAGTCATATATAGACTAATTTTTTTTTTCTTCTAAAACCGCTTCAAATTCTGTTTTATGCCACGTTGTTGGCATTCAATTTATGAAGTATAGAATTATTTTTAACATAATTTGGGCATTTTCTGAAGGTACCTAAGGACCAATTTTCAAGTTTATGATTGGTCTATAAATGTTCATTTTTAAATAGGAACTTTTTAAAACGGGTCTATCACCTGCACATTTAATTACTCATTATTATTTTACATCTAACCAAGGAAATGGAAATTTAGCTGTGATTACCAAGTATAATATGACTGCAATTATGGAATTCTAGAATGACATCATCCTCAGAGATGATGGTAAAATGCTGCCTTCAGCTTTTGAGATCCTACGGTTTTCTCTCAGCATTGATGCAATGTGCCCAATGCACCCAGAGAAGAACCGCTTGACCTAATGATTTTTTTCCCCCTTTTTGGATATATTTTCTCCATTTTTACTACACTTTTGGTAAAATTACCAGATAATCCCTCCATAAACATAAAAGAAAAATAACCTGTATAACGGTGCCTGGATTTGGCATTTAAAGTATTTGTGACCCAAGAATTACGACTTGAACACTGACCCTCCCTGCCAAAGGAATAAGCAGTGCTTTGGTCATTATGTGTACTATTGGTATTATAGGGGATGTATGATACTCACAGAATTAGTGAGTAACTCACTGCAACGTTTTATCAGTATGTCACTAATATTACTGCAGTCTCTCTGGTCACATCTACCATATGTCTATCACTTGTCACTCTGAACAATGCTATAAAGGTTAACTCTCTATAGATTATACACCAGGTGTTCATAATATACTTTTGGGGAGGGAAGTGCATGACACCATATATGGCATATCAATCACATAATGAGGCCAGAGAAAACATGTCTTGGTATTTATCTAGGTGGCTGGATACTGGGGGTGGTGAATTCCAGCTGCATTGAAAAAGATAACAAAGGTCCTGATGGCTATGCTGGTTGCTTTTTAAAAGGGCCTTGATGTTCAGTGTGGTAATCCCAATGCTTTGGAACCTTTCACCCTTCTCTCCCCCCCCCCCCCCCCCCCTTCAATTAGATACGATCTGACTGAAAAGACATGAATAGGGGTACCAGACATTTTCTAATGTAATCATCTTCTGTACTTATACAATACTTCATAATAAGTATATGGATTGCTCTTAACTCTGCATTTGTATATATGAGAGTGTATAGTATATGTGTGTGTAATTATGGCAAGATATATACTACAAGGTATATTACTTATATTTAACTTTTTAAAAATGTATGTATATAAATGAACCAGATCCTTTTAGTGGTGGTTGTTTTTTTGTTTGTTTTGTGGGGGGGGGGGATTGCTCCCTTCCCTTTTCCTTTAGCTCTCATACCATACCCTTCCTCTCTCTATTTTGAGCGAGACTGACCTAGAGTTTTCTAGTATATTTACATTGAGTATCCTGTTTATCACACTGTAAATTTTATGAAAAGTTTAAAAGCTTTTTGTCCCTCCCCCCCCCCCCTCTTAATTTATTTTCAAAACACTGAGACTTTAAAAGCACAAGCACCAATGAAGGGCAGTTTATTATTTTGACACATCCTGAAAAGATTATGTGATGAGTAATGAGGTCAGCTTTGATAAACATTCCCTCCAAACCTTTGTCTCCTAACACATTCTAAGAGCACCTCTATATGAAGATCTCACACCAGGGGTGGACTGACAACGCATGGGCCCCCGGGCAATAGATGGTCATGGGGCCCCTTTGTGCCCGTCCCATGTATATCATGCTGAAAAGGGGGAAGAATAGAACCATATTTAAAAAAAAAAAAAAACATTTCACACCTAGGACTTGTGCCAGCACGCCAGGGCATGGGCCATCACTCATTTGTACATCGAGGGCATGCCCGCGTAGTGTGTCAATTAAGTGCAATCTGTATGTGTGCTGTTTGTACATGCTCCCCAATGTGTATATGTGATGCACATACATAATTAAATACACAGTCACGTGATAACACATGGTCATATACAAGTATGCACAGTTACATAGACACATATATATATATATATATATATATATATATATATATATATATATATATATATATATATATATATATACACACACAGTCACGCACACATATACAGTCACACAGTCACACATCCAGTCATACATACACACACATGCCAGCAATCATTTATTTTTTCAGTTCCTACTGTGGATAATGGTCTGATAATCTTATGGGTGCAGGGGTCAGCCATGGTGTGTTTTGCTGTGTGCTCTGACCACTCTTCATGGTGCAAAGCAGTCTAAACAGTGCTGCACCACGTATCACACTACTTGTTTGCTCAGTATTCCTTACTATTATGATAAGTGTCATGACCGCGAACATTATTAGGTCGACCGAATAACGGAGATTTTAATCCAAGAAGACTCATTTACAAAAGGTTAACTCCATACGATATCTCTGGCAAACCCATATTTGTGATTTTTTTTTTTTTCTTTTCTTTCTTTTCTTTACTGGATTTGATATACACGACCCCATGTCTGTTTTTATTTTATCCAGTACATGGCGATGCAGTCCATGGATATCTAGAAATAGTCCATTCTTACTCTCCCTACAGAAAGTTTATGTTTAACCAATAATGGACACTGCAACCATTCCTTAACTACGTTTTTCTATATTCCTCATTTGGTATGTGCATAAACTATGCCTATGTCTCAAGTTCCAGTTTATTGAAATTACTATTTTTTTGTTAAAGTAACGGAAGGATTTGACCATATGTTATGTCAAAATGTGAAATATATATTCAAATTCTTCGGTATTTATGTTTAAAAAAAAAACAAAAAAACCTTGAAATGGCAGTTGTTGTACTTTTTATATTTTTGTGAATGGCTGTTAAGATGCCAAATAAGTTTTAATAAAAAAAAAAAAAATCCACCATTTATTAAAAAATAAATAAATTATACCAATATGTATCTAAAATAAAACTTTCAATATAACGTTACATGGTTTTTGGCACATATTAAATAGTCCTCAGGTTTAATATGACTAAACCGGTTTTAAGATATGCTTAGTTTATTTTCATCTTGCCAAAAAATCCTTTTTAAAAGAAATTACCGTACTTTTACATTAAAAATGTCTGCAGGGATCCAAAATCCAGTGGCACTGTGCATCCTCCAAATGCAGTTTTCATGCTCCAATCATGTTGTGATTTAACAACTACCGTGGAATCAGCCTCACTCTGTTGAATTGTGCTACTTCAAGTGCTTGGAATGCATGTGGTTGTGGTTAGGTGTGACTGGTAGTACTGTTACTACAACAGTTATAATTAAGTTACACTTTACATTTTCTAGGAAACAGGCAGAGTTGGGGAAAGAAATTAAACAATCTGTTTTACTTTACATGATACAGCACTTGCCTATTCGGGGGGAGCTGTAGGTTCAACTGCTCTTTTTAATGTGTTGTCTAGATTTAACACAAGCCTCTTTTTAAGGCTATTGGCTGTGACGCTATCATTACCTCATTGTCTAGAGAGTTTTAGATTTCATCTGGAGACGCATACATGCAAACTGTTTACTAAAAGTTAGGGTTGAGGTGAAATCAATATTTTCATCTAACTGGCCTAACTATCTACTGTTCAGGGACAAACCTAGTCAGTTTCTTCTACTAGAGGAACTCACTTGGCCCTGTGTAATAGTTAATCACCTGCGCGATGCCTAAAGGGGAGGAGCTGTAAAATACGTCAAGAATGAACCATGAGAAACATGTATTTTCTTAAATTTACAGACCAAAACACGTTCTCTTTCTCCCCCCCCCCCCCCCCCACAATATAAAATGTCTTCCTGCTCTTGTCACTTTTCTCTGTTTTGATTTCTTAAGATATTTTAAATATATACCATAAGACAAGGTTTTTTTCAGAACATAATAGATGGAAGTGTCAGGTAGCATGCCGGGGGATGTCTATTGTGCAGACATTCCCTGTCTGCCCGATTTCTCCTGGTGGCTAGTGGAGGCAGCGGAGGATGTCTGCACGATACGCGCAGACATCCTCTGCTGCCGTCCGGCACGACCGCCGAGACTTCTACGATGAAGCCGGGTCCTTCCGGTTTCACCGGCTGTCCGTCATAATAGACGGAAGTGTCAGGCAGCATGGAGGATGTCTGCACGTATCGTATCTCTATCGTATCTCTCTCGTATCTCTCTCCTCCTCCTCTCCTCTCCTCACCTGTGTGTTTCTATCAGATACGGATTCTTAGAAATCATTATGGATTTAGCCTAAACACCTCTATAAGAACAAGGTCTGCTTTTTGTAGATATTTTATAGTGTTTTGAAACAAAAACGTGTTATTTAATGTTGGCATAGTGTAAAATGAATTGTTTATATTCACACAAAGGCAAAAGTTTTTGTAGAAGCAAGACGTGATTTGCTATAATGTATCGCTGAAGTCATGTGTTCTTTTTGCTGTTGGGTCACAGATGTTAATGAACATAGTTGGCCATTTTGTGTATCCAGGAGAGTCTTTAACTTCATTTATTTTAATTGTTTCATTCATTGGTTATGAGCCACATTGTTTGTTTATGAATAAGCTATTTCCATAGGTTTTGGTTACCATTAAAATAGTTGAAATATTGGCGATATTTAAATTGAAATCTTTCTTTTTGTGCAATAATTTCTTTTATTACGTCACCAACTTTTTTTTTTTCTTCCATGGCATGGGGATGGCTTATCACCCATGTTAGGTACCATAATGATCTAGATGTATATAGTTAAGTGTCGTTTCTAACTGATTTCATGTATTTATGTAATTTTGTATTTTCATAAAGTGCACCATGAAAGACTAAAATATTCTTTCATTTCTATATTTCCAAAACAAACAAAAAAACAACAAGTTGTTAAGCTCCTAATGCTAAGGGAATGTTCCACTAAATGCTTTATCTCCAAGTTTGGTAATGTAGTTAATTTATCAGAACAGTGTATCTATTGTTTTGGTTTTTTTTGCTTTGTTTGATTTATATTAAAAGCTTTATTTAATTTACTGTCCTTCTTTTTTTTTTTTTTTTTTTTTTTTAATAATCTGACTTTGATCATAAACTTAGGTTCTTTGTTCACATTTGTTTTCGGCCTACAGATGTGAGCTTTCTTCACCAGTCCAACCAATACTTGTGCCATTTTATTTTCTCGCACAGTATCTCCATTTTATTTTCCAGCCAACGTTTCCGAAGTTGATCTGTTTTTGCTTGAGGCTTTCAATTTCTCACTACTACGCAATTGGTATATTTTTTAAGTCTTGCTTCGGATTGTTTTAATGTACCATTAATGCAGTGTTTATGGATTTTTGCATGCCTGCGGGTTCTTATACACGTTTCATAAAATATGTCATTTTACTGTCTGAATTCTTCACATATACACCTTGCAGTGTTTGAATAATTAGCATTTTATAGAAATCCCATTCACACTAAATGTTTTATGTAGGACTGGATTTATGTTTTAAAATCTTTAACCAGTTAAGTGGCAAATTTTATAACAAAATCCTTTATTTAACTAAAAAAAAAAAAAAAGTTTGAGTCCTAGGGAGTCATGGCTCCTAAAAAAAAAAAAAAAAAAAAATTATATAATTTTTATTTAATTTGCATTAAATGCTGTTCAAATATTACCTTGGTTAATAAAATTGGCAAATATTTGATCACATGCTCAAGCACCCAATATTATTTGTAGAGTGCAGTGTTCAGATAATCCACATTACATAAATCCTCAAATCAACACAGTAAAGGAAGAGAGTATATTTAAAAGAAGAAAAACTACCACAACTAGAGGACATAGTCTTAAATTAGAGGGGCAACGATTTAAAAGTAATACTTTACTGAGAGGGTAGTGGATGTATGGAATAGCCTGCCAGCAGAAGTGGTAGAGGTAAACACAGTCAAGGATTTTAAGCATGCGTTGGATAGACACAAGGCTATCCTAGCTATAAGACGGGGATCGGGGGACTAATAAAAATACTCAAAAAAAAAAAAAATTGGCCAGACTAGATGGACCGAATGTTTCTTATCTGCCGACACATTCTATGTTTCTCAAAACACTGGTATTTTTTTCATGCTTGTTAAATATGAATAAAAGGATGGTTAAATTCTGGTAGGATCTGTATGTAGGGTTGCCAATCAGCCATTTATTTGCATAACACGTAACCTTGACATCCTTCCCTGCAGTATGTTGAATTTAAATGGATCTTGATTCATCAAACCTATGGGTTACCCTGCTTGATTAGTTGGTTGACTCTTTGGACCCAAGGAATTCTACATATAGCATGACAGCACATTAAAGTAATACCTAAGTGTGTTTAGGAAACCATGAATGTAAATGAAATTCCACCAGTCATATCTGTAATCCCTTTTCAACTCATTTGTAAAGGAGTGTGACATCTAGAGAGAACCTACCTGCCACCACTTTGAAGAAATAAGTGTAATAAACTGGACAGAATGCTAATATATTGGAATCCAATATTCCAGTATATATTCTTTATATATTGCTATTCCAATATAGCATCTTTAAATGGTTTAAATAGCTGATATACAAGGAGACTGTGTCTATAAAAGGAACAGGTTTTATTTAGAGGCCGTATAGAGCCGAAAAGGACTCCAGCATTACCCCAAAGCAGTGAACATTTGTAATATTTGGAAAAGTTAAAATTCGAAGATTAAGACACCGTCTACACCGATCGGCCATAAGTCGACGGACAGGGTGCAAGCCGGCGGAGGCAGTGTTCTGCTTTGGGCAATGTTCTGCTGGGAAACATCGGGTCCTGCCATTCATGTGGATGTTACTTTGACATGAACCACTTACCTAAGCATTGTTGCAGACCATGTATCCGATCCATGGAGGCCCCACCTCGCAACTTACAGGACTTAAAGGATCTGCTGCTAACGTCTCGGTGCCAAATACCACAGCACACCTTCAGAGGTCTAGTGCAGTCCATGCCTCAATGGGTCAGGGCTGTTTTAGTGTATATATAAATATAATTATAAAAAAATCTGGCAGCAGTATGCACTTGTCAAGGTTTCTGGTGCATTCACTCCTTGCCTTTCTCCAGCCCTGCCCTGGGCTATATTCTTTATTTCTACCTCTAGCTCATGTGGTCTGTTGATTTTTGTCTAACACAAGACATATTGAGACCATGGACTTATAAATGGTTTGTTTCTTCAGAGATTTAGCGGTTACCTGGAATTTCCACTGATAAAGAGTGTTTGCCTTCTGGACACATTGTCTTTGTGTCTGACTCTAAATGGCAGGTTTGTGTTGCCATAGAGATTTTTGTTTTGGCCTTTTAACAGCAATGAATAGGAATATACATCGGATTTAAAGCAGTTTCCCACATCTATGTAATGCACTTTTAATATGGATAAAATACAAGTTTTTTTTTATTTTGTAATTTGCAATCTTCAGGTTGTGGTGATTATTTGTTGTCCATTATGAGTTTGTGCTTTTAAATAAACCTAGGATAGCCAGTCTCAGGGTATTTGTTCATTTATTCACAGAGTATCACAATCGCTGAATCAAACAAATCTTGGCAACTGATATTATCTGTAAAGCTCAGAGTTGGTCAAGAATGACCAATTAGGAAGCAGCTAGTGTATTGTTACATTCTTTGCTTTTTGTAGAAGTCCCTCCTAATGCAGGTTTTTTTTTTTTTTTTAGTTTTGCTGTCTCTCATTCCACCTGAAAGGAAATTCAATGCACATTTAGTAATTCAGTTGTCTTGTAATCGGCTAGGTTGGGAGTCTGTGTATATATATATAAAAAATAATAATTTCTACCTAGCTTATTTTCTGTATGGTGTGTGTGTGTGTGTGTGTGTGTGTGTTGATTTTTTTTTTTTTTTTTTTTTTTTTTTTTTAGGAGATGGTAAGAGTTGAAGAAAAAAAAACCTTTTTTCTTTCAGGGTTTTTATTTCTTTTTAGTTTAATTTGGATGATACAGCACTTATGTTAAAAAACAAACAAAAAACAACACCACCATAATAATTTTAGACACTGGAAGTAGAACTGCCTCATTACATTGGCTATTTTGAGAGGAACACTAAACTTTAACTAGGAACTACGGTGTCTCACATGTGAGACATGGCAGTTAGTAAACCCGCGTGTATCTATTAAGATACATGTCAGGTTTGCTTAAAAGTCCGGGGACATGTTTTGTTTAACCCTTGCTTCCTTCAAGGAAGCAAGGGTTAAACAAAGGGCAATGTCCCTTTAGGTATTGCTATGAGAATAACCAACAATATGTTTATATTCTGCAATCATTTGTATTTTACACTTCTAACAAACTAGTAATGTTTTGTGTCTTCTCAAGCTTTCCGCAAAACACTATAATTTCTTTGGTGTGTAAAGAGGTTACTTACTGGTTTTAGTAAATCCTAAACATATTAATCAGTTTAATTCTTGCCCATTGCTATGGTGTGTATGTTTTGTTTATAAGTTTGTAAATGTTTGACTCTTAGTACTGCTACCATTATCTGCTGATCCAACTGACCATATGACAACAAAGTGTTTAAACATAATGGCAATTACCATCATTCTTGTGAAATGAGCCATTACATCTGCCTGTTACTGCTTGTGATTTTGGGCCTAGTTAATAGAACACCTGCAATAGACCTTAAACAGACCACCCCCCCCTCCAGAAACTATAGTAGTAGAGATATGAGCGATGCATTTTTTTATTTTATTTTTTGACCTTTTTGATTTCTAATGCACAAATTGCTCTTGCAGTGTAGCTGAAAGCTATTTAAAAAAAAAAAAAAATTTTAAGTTATTTATATGCACCCTGCCTTTTCTGGAACAGGGCGTCTTGCTGCGTGTGTGGTCGAAGACCAATAAGGAGTTTTAACTGACCTTTGTAGACTGAGTGCCCCTTGACCTGTGTAATATTTTCACATCTTGGTTTGAATACCACAGTGAAGTGAATCAAAATCCTTGAAGACTGATACTAATATTTGGATTTGTTTGGGAATATTTGACAATAATTGCGCCTGTATTACTGGCAACACTGGATATATTTAAAATGTAAATATAGAATTATAATATATTTCAATTATGCAATAGGCTGATGTGGTTTTTGGGCCACTCATGGTAATCCAAAAGTGATGTACAGTGAGCATCCACAGCGAAGACAGAAACTCTCTCCAACCCGGCCTATCTTTCCAGCTCTGCTATTAATGTCTGATTTTATGCAGTTCACTTGTTGCATTTTACCTTTTTGTGATGTTAAAAATTAAAGGATTCCATTGAAAGGTCAGGCAGGTGTTGGCCAAGCAGTGAATTGTATTTTATTGGAGTGAAGTTTGATTATTGTGGTTGGTTGTTTTGAAGGAAAAAAAAAAAAAGTTTTTATATCTCATCTTTCTGCTACCTCCAACTAGAAACATAGAATGTGTCTGCAGATAAGAAACATTTGGTCCATCTAGTCTGCCCAATTTTTTTTTGAGTACTTTTATTAGTCCTCCGTTCCCGGTCTTATAGCTAGGATAGCCTTGTGTCTATCCCACGCATGCTTAAAATCCTTGACTGTGTTTACCTCTACCACTTCTGCTGGAAGGCTATTCCATACATCCACTACCCTCTCAGTAAAGTAATACTTCCTGATATTACTTTTAAATCGTTGCCCCTCTAATTTAAGACTATGTCCTCTAGTTGTGGTAGTTTTTCTTCTTTTAAATATACTCTCTTCCTTTACTGTGTTGATTCCCTTGATGTATTTAAATGTTTCTATCATATCCCCCCGGTCACGTCTTTCCTCCAAGCTATACATGTAGATACAACTAGTATCTCTAATATAGGTTTACAAGCAGGGTGGTGGACTATTTATTGATGTCCTCTGGCCCTTCACAAACCTTGCATAGGACGCTGGTATCCTGGTAGGGACACTTTGCCTATCCCTGTTTACAACTATAAGTGTTTGAGGGAACTTTAAAAAAATAAATAACAAAAAACTATTTTAATGTCCTAGGAATCTGCCTGGACGGATCCAGCAGTCAGGAAAGTGTATGCAAGCTAGCATTGGCACACTAGAATAACCACCTATACATTTGTATTAAAAGGTGGATTGGGATAATACGTGGTTTCCCTTCGGACGCTGAACTACTTCCTTTCTTACTGGATGGGAGTTTTTCTTTATTTTTCTTTGTGATTTAGAAAGGGAATCTTTCAAAGCAAACACTCAATGGTGGAATGCCCAATCTCTTCAGTATATAAGGCTGCTAGTGTCAAACTGGAGGGTCTACTAAAAAGAGAATTTTAGGGATTTGAGATGAGAATCGCCAACTTTATGTCAATGTAACAGAGTTGGGAAAAATTCCCCAATGCAGCTGAACGGGACAGGTTTTCCAAACTCTGCTACTTTTCCCTTGTTTGAAATTCCAGTTTCAATTCCGATCCATTCTCTTTCTTTACTGAGTAGACCATTTATGTAAACTAAAATCCTATTCTACAGAAAGGCAGTATCTTGGCAGTTGTATTCATTCAGTGTATTTTGAGAAGGTGTTTTTATATATATATATATATATATATATATATATATATATATATATAATTTTCATTTTTGTTTTGTTTTTTTGCCTTTTTATTTATATATCGGGAGCTCCATGTTGGGAGGTATGGATATATAATCGGTTCAAGGGAGTCTCTTGTTTATGACATCTGTGGCACTAATGTAAAATTACAAATTAGACTCCATTTTAAAACACATTTTTCTCCTAATTTGGGCATTTGCTTGCAGTTTTGCGAATACAATGTGTGTGTATGTATGTATATGTGTATATGTGTATATACACACACACACACACACACACACCAAAAGCTTTTGTGATCTTCAGTTGCCGGATGGGTGTTGATCACTGGAATGCTTTACAGACTCTCTCGACTTAGTAAGTCATTGTCCGTTTTTTTTTTTTTTTTTTTTCCCTTATTTCATTCTTCTTCCTCATAAAAGAAATTCTCTTATTTGTCAGCAAAATATACAATTGGGGGGGGGGGGGGAGGTGGGACACTGTCCAGCAGTTAAGTGGTTATTGTGTTAATGTGAAATTTTCCAACTGGCATGCAAAGGGTGCAAATATGAGGAGCTGGTTAAAAAGATTAACTTGACAAACCTTTGGCCAGTAAACATGGAACATCTGGCTATTCACGGTTTACACAGACCTATATGCTTTTACAGAGTCACAATGCTTGTATGTTCAGAATATTACTTATAAGCAGAATCCACAGGCCATACAATCCCAGGATTCATTTCCAAGTCTTATGGGCATTGCCACAAACCACTATTTCACAAAATGGCAGTGCCCAGTCACACTTGTTTAGTAAAATGTTTGGTTAAATAAACTCTCATAACAAAAACAAGACATATATCTTAAATCCACAATGCTAAAAAAAATGACATTTCCATGTTTTGGTGGGAGTGTCCCTTTAAGGACAAAAGCCCCAAAGGAACTTTGGGTGGTATGCAGGGCCAGCCCTTTAATGGGGCAGACTGGGGAAGCTACCCCATGCGGCACCCTGGCAGAGGCAGCACCATGCAGTGGTCGTATTTTTTTCTTCTTTTTTTGTTTTTCTTCCCTGTGTCCAAGGGAGCTTGATTGAAGGTGGTCTTACCCAATCAGGTGAGACCTCTCAACTCTCCTGATTGGCTGCCACTGCCTATATCTGTCTAGCTATCCATGGGTTAACTCATATGACACTGCCTACATATGTTAAGCAACCCAGCGGTTAACTCCTCTGACACTGACTATATCTATCTGGATTTTGTTATAGGCCACATTATGTTTTAGGGAATTGCATAGCCTATTACCATAATAATGTTTTACCATTACTCATTACCATTTACCGATTTTCACCTTATGGGTGAGCTCTTTGAAAAAAAATAAAATATTATTATGTATATAAGAAGTGCTTTAGTGGGCAGATAAAAAAAAATTATATATATATATATATATTTTATTCTAGGAGCTCACCCACGAGGTGAAAATAAAGAAATGGTAAAACAACATTATTATGAAAATAGGCTGTGCAATTCCCCAATACATAATTATGTGAACCCTGACCTATAACATGACTCAAACATTGTACATTAAGTTTAAATGCTCAAACATTAAGGGTACACATTTTAATCATGGCCAGGCAATAATCACGCCATATGATTGTGCATATAGAAAGGTGCTCTTGCATTAAATTATCACTTCCTGATAAGTTTCATTTTAGTTTGAATTATCATGACTGTGAGATTTTCTTTGGGGGGGATGGGGGGCAGCATCTTGTTTTTTGCCCGAGGCAGCACAATGTCTTGGGCCGGCTCTGGTGGTATGAGGTAAAAAAAAATTTAAACCATGAGATCAAACCTATATTTTATATTGTGACTTTTATTGGTCATTGCAAACTGTTATTTTGTGAGTTACACACATAAACACCCCATTAGAAAGTTATTCAGTGCTGTGTTTGAGTCGTTACTAAGCTGCTAGAATGACCTCTTTGTTTTTAGTTTTACAATATCTTTTATTGTTGGCAGGCATGTGAAACACCATTTTTTTTGTCAACATGTTTTCTCCCACGATTAAATAAGTGAAAAGCAAGAAGAAGAAAAATTAGTTTTTTTTTTCCCCATTGCTTCTTTGAGAATGTCTCCATTACAACTGTTATTTAATTATTTATTTTATATATGCTAAATTAATTTACAACTCTATGGCATACATACTTTATAAATTCATCCTTAGCAGGAAGCCTGTGTCTTTGCCATCTTATCTTGTCTCTCCTCCGAAAAACTATGAATCTTTATAAAAATAATATTTGGATGTGTCATTGGTATTTTGTGGTTTGCGAACTTAATTTTAAAACTGGCCAACTGGTAGCTCTTAAAGTATAAAATTTTAGAACCAAGTTGGCCAATTCCACTGGCAATGGCAAGATCCCTTCCGAGGTTTTAATCCAAACCGTATGTTAAAGGGACCCTGCCACCTGACCTGTTGCTACTCAGTTGAAATAGAACTTCGATGATTCGCTAGGGTGCTTATCTTCCATGGATGTGCAAGCCAAATCTAAGCAATAGATCTATACATTTATTAGAGAAATGTTCGCTTTAAGATCCTCTGTGGATTAAGGAAATTTAAATGCAAAGTGAAAAATATTTGAAATGTGTGGGCTAAAGTATAGATTGAAGATCCTACTCCAAGGAGACCTAAATAATATATCATCTGTCACATCGGAGTACATATTCTTAACTCTTCAACAATGCTGTGCCATAATTTGCTTGTGGCTTATCCCATTCCTTCCCACTAGAGAGTTGACAAGGTAACTCATGGATAAATAATGAAGCTTGGATTTCCATACTAAGCCTGTATCGGGTTACAGTTTCCTGCTGGTGTGAAGAGCAAAATGTATGAAATGTAATCCATTTCAGTCCTTCATTTTCCTCCAGCTATGCGGCTGCATTAATACCGCAAATGACTTAACGTAAACCTTTGACACATATAGTATTTGCAATCTAGTGTATTGAGGATGAAGGGAAACATGCTTTTAAATCTACTTGCTCCACCCCTTCCTAGGGTCGCCACCTGGCCGGTATTTTACCGTCAGGCCGGTAAAAAAAATTGGCATCAGGCCAATGTTAAGGCTATGAAGACCGTACCAAGGCTGGTATTTTTTTGAGGAAAAGGTGGCAACCCTACCCCATCCTGATGCACTAATATACCTCTCCCAAATGCAAAGTACTGAAATATGTATGACCCTAAAATGCTCCTTTACTGTTGTTTTTTGTTTTGTATTTGTTTTTACAAAGAGACAGGTTGGCAGCGTAGAAATTAAAGCCTTTAAGTGCAGAATACTTGCATTTCTTATAGAAATATATATATATATATATATATATATATATATATATATATATATATATATAGATGCACTAAAGCATTATGGGATACTGATTACAGAAGGCTAGGTGTCTGCATATCCGTTATGGCAGCCATATTGAGGAGGTAGAAGCCACCTTTTGTTTGTAAAACATTTTACAATTTTGCATTTACAGCTAATTTCATGTATTCTCTAATTTAGAATGCATATTTAGATCACTGTTGTGTCTTGCTGCTATTTATTTTTAATATGCAAAGTAAAAAAAAAAATGTTGTCCACGTAAAGGCCTATAGGCCACATCTTGCCCTGATCCTGTCTGGAAAGCCCACAGGCTATGATGGATTATACATAATTAGTCTAATAGTCCAGTCTTCCAGCCTAGGTTTCCGAATTGCATTATGCCCTCCATGTTCTATAGTTAAATAATGCTCCATTATAGCCTTGCATTAAAAACAAAGCCATAGTTTAATACATTGCTTTAACTCATTAGCGCTACAATATAAAGTATTGGTTGCACAATTTGACATGCATCGTGAGCTTACGAAGACATAGGTTTTTAACCTTTTTTTTTTAAATTATTTTTATGCTTGAGCTGAAAGACAATTCTATATAAGATGAGGTGGGCAAGTAGATAGGGTTTAACTTTAATGTAGACCCATCCATATACAGTCTCGCTGAGGGATGGAAGGTAGCATTTCCAGTAGCACTATTCATAGATCACTGCAATGTTTTTGTTGTTGTTTTTTTCTTCTTCAGTGGTTTTGTTACTCTGCATACAGTGTTTAGTTGGTCAACCACCTTTAAAATACCCTACAATGTCAATCATTCAACATTCAACCTGTTCAATCAGGGCTTCTTTTTAAAACTTATGAGGCTTTCATTAAAATGACTGACGCATGACAAGCTCTGAAGGAAACTTCTATAATAGGGAAAGCTGTTTGTGAATACAATGAGGCAGGCAACAACATGGCGAACTAGAAAATCCGGTCCACTGTATGTAAAGATGCACACGAGGCTTCACACAGCTCTGAAAATCCACAGGCAATCAAAGTGCATTGTGTTTCTTTAATTATTAAACATTACAGGGTAGCCTTTGTATTCACAAAGGCGTGGGACTTGTTTTGACTCCAAAACCATGAAGAGTTTCTTCATCTTGGGTCTCTCTAGACTCGGATATACCGTGGTGTAGTATATTAAAGGGCCATCTGAACATTGTTTTCACTGTGAACATGGAGAATAGAAACATACAATGCTATACATTTTGTAAGGAGAATTGCAAGCAAACCCTTGTTTTCGGTCAGGTCTCCTGTTTTGTGTCATCACCCATGGTTTGATATGCATATGACCTGCTTTCAAAGTGAGCAATGCGGGATAACATTTAAACAGTTAACGCACCAAAAATCAGTGGTTGTTGAAGAATATCAGTAGCTTTAAACATGTCTGTGTGTTGAGTTGAGCTTCATCAGGTCTAACTGGGTGAGAGTAAATGTTGTGACTGAGCTAATGCCTTAAAGCCAAACTCTAGCTAAAATATATTTTAAATATCCGGTAAAAGCTTATATTTTAAGAATGTGTAATCTGGTCAGTAGTTTTAATAATTACCGTTTGACCTTTTTGTTTCTGTTTTAGGTTATTGTGTCTGAGTTTGTATCCGTCTTGAGCAAAACCACACAAATGCAGTTGATCATTTTTTGGCAATTTTTCTTTCCTTGATGCATTCTGTGTGAGAAGCGATCTACTCACGGATTAACCGACCAATCCTTCACCTGCTCACTTTGCTCGTGTTAAGATCCTAGAGAGCTGTAGATATTCTACTTTTTACTTTTGGAAACTCAAACTCCAGCTGTGTTCGTGTCAAACGAGGTGGGGGGGAATCAAATTGCATTTTGCAAATGTGTTGACGTCAACATATGTATTTATGTAAAAATGCAAATACCTAATTTAATATATATTTTCAGTTTCAGTATAACGTTTATCATTGACCTTTAAGTATGCGCAGTACATGCTTAAATGTGAGAGATCCTCAGGGCACTTTCATTTGCTCCCAGTACATTTAATTTGCTAAAAATAACATGTCTATTTAAAGATGCAAGACCACTTACGGAGCAATTTTTTTTTAAGTCACCCTGTCTGCTAGTAACATATAGCTGCAACAGTTTGAAAGGTCAGCCTATGTCAGAGAGAAAGTTATGTCCTTGATTTCCAACTTGCACACACAAGCTTTCATTAGTTGAATATTTTTTTTTTTTTTTTTAAACACATGGTTTAATTCAAGAATTTTTGGGGGGTCAAGTTCCTACCTGCTGTCACCATATACTGTTTTATTGGGTACCCCTCCCCCATCCTGTACATGACCAAGTGGTGGTGTCATATGTCTGTGGGGCAGAGTTTAGCCTCTTTTTATGTGTATTAATACAGCCTTATTATTGTATGTTGCACATCCTATTTTCTAGTTTTTGCTCATTTAATCTATATACAATCATTTTAAACCTGAGCAGAATAACTGCAAGTATATTGTTTACAGTATCAATTGAATCTTGCGAATACTCCGAAAAAACCTAATAGGCGTAGTACAAATATATATCGCACAAAAATCATACAGCTGCCGGCCAAGAATAAGTATATTATATTCTAAAACAAATGCTAACGAGGAAGTAGTGTCCCAGATCAGGCTGTCTGCCAGTACGAGGGAGGAGTGTGGATGTGAATGGGTTAATGCTAACATTGCTCTCTGTCATTTAAAAAAAAAAAAATGGATAATTCAGAAAGTGGGGGGACTAAACTCCCAACCCCCACCCCAGTACAAATAGAAATAAATGCCAATAAAAGGCAGAGGAGAAGAAAGCAAGGTGCTGGCATGCCTTACGCCTGAGACTTAATCGTAGGCTACCATATTTTTTTTTCTTGGTAGCAAAAGTCATCAACATTGGTGGTGGCAGTCGGCAAGTAACTTTTTTTTTTTTTTTTAATTGTGTCCTGTAAGGAAAAAGTGGTTCGAAGTTATTTTTAAGAGGCTTCATTCTGTCTGAGTTTGTTGTCCAAAACCCAGGTTAGCCAAACTGATAAATCAGGCACTGGGTAAAAGGCTTGAAAATAAGGCTCTCTGCAGAGTTCAGCTAAAGCACAGAGAAAGAATTGCTTTAAATGTATAATAGGAGTCAAAATGCAAAGTACAATATGCAAATGTACAAGTAAAAGGCCCCAAAACATGCAAACTCTACTTACAATCAGACATCTGGACTGTTCAACATGAGTTATATGACATAATAACTTTGTTCAAAAGTCCTGCCCCTCTGGGTGTTAAAACAGATGACAGGTTGTGTACATTGCTGTTCAGCTTGTCATGTGTATTAACCACTTTTATTTTCTGAATTAAATGGAAGGTTTTAAATTAACAATAAGTTCTCAATGCCCTGGATACAATATTGAATAAAGACTGAATTAATGGTAATATTAGGAGTTATTTGAATGGAAGAAGCAAGATTGTACCAGCCTTTTATACCAACCAGGTATAGGCAAAATGTCGGTGGCAAGGTCTGTGAAGGTTCGTAGAACATTATTACATGTTGTCTTTTGCAGAGTTCAGTACATGTTTACCATGCATATTGTGCATTAGGATGTTTTGACCAGATCTTTTCTATAAGCAGAATGTTTTGGCTCAGGACATTTCTCTCCTTGTATTACCTTCAGTGTGTGTGTGTTGATAAAGGTCCGAGATTCGGACCGAAACGTCGACCACATGTTTAAATGTATCTGAAATACTATCATATGGTAATCGACTATAAAGACCATGATTTCTTCAATTAAAAAGACCCGTGAGTGCGTGTATTTTTTCTGGTTTTTTGGACTGGTATGTACTTAGAGCTACACGGCACCCGGGCAGGAGTTGAGTTTTTTTGCCTCTCAATAGCTGAGTGCACCTTCTTTGGATTACGTATATATATAATATATATATATATATATATATATATATATATATATATATATATACTTTTTTTTTTTTTTTTAATTTTGGGTTCTGTTACATTGGTTTAAATAGGGGCTAGTACAGATTCCATCAAACAAATCTCCTAGCACTTATTTTAGTAATATTATCGAAGTCAATTATGATGGATTTAAATACATTTGCCCTGTTCTGAGGATTAATAAGGTGATCTTTTCTCCCTCCTGAATGCACAGCTCAGGAAGGGTTTGGTTTGCTGTGGATGACTGATCTGTTATGGCAGGCTTAGATAATCTAAGGCATAAGGCAGAGTTTTACAGAAGTAACTATCACCCTAAGGAAAAGCTACAAATCAAGGCTGGGGAATAGATTGTTAGGAACTGTTTGATTCTGAAGTCCTCACACTGCCTTTTTCGGGAATTTTTCACCATATAGCCACTTGCCTCACGTCTTCTTAGAACACTAGAGCATAGGTTCCCTCCTATAGGTTAGGAGTGTTGAACAGCAATGCAAGGTAGTCCAATATCATCCAATCTCAAATACAGGAACAGGCAGTCGATGGTCCATAAGCCGGTCTAGGCAGTAATTCAGATAACCGAATCAAGGTCAGGTGTGCAGAGCAGGAATTGCAGTACAGTAGCAGTGACCTAATGACTGCTTACTCTAAAAAAACATCTGGACCAATATGGGGTAGTTCCAAAAGCACCCACCATTATCATCTGATTGTGATACAGGTAGTGTCAGGCACAAGAGATTCGACACTCTTTCAGTTCAGTATCGGACCTCTTCTTTGGGTATTTGACCTCCTGTTGAGCTGATTCTGTGTTATGAGAAAAAGTATTTTTATAGTAAGTGGAACCTGAAAGCCTGTATTATGTTTGATCAACATGAAAGTCTGTGATCAGGCGACCCAAATAAGAAAAGTACCTTGAAAGAAACCAAATCGTTTATGCACATATGATGTCAGAGCAGCAGCTGGGAGATCCGTCTCTGGGCATACACTCTCATGTTCCCGGACTATAGAATAGAGCATTATAATGGGTTATTAAAAGTTTTTATGTGTCATAAAGCACTTATTCTGTATACTCGCAAAATCCAGAAACCAGTTAATGGGAGTGTGAGAAAAAATGGTGTCAACTCCCAAACAAATAAACCCAGCTTGTGTTGTGTCAATGAAACTGAAATAAAGTGGCGATTATATTTATCACCAAATGAATGTGGACCTATCTGGCACATTTTATATCTTCTAGTTGGTAACCTCGGACGTTTCGGGCTCCAAGTTACTACAGGCCTAATTAACAGCTTGGATACACACCTCTTTGTCCAGGTGGGTGCGACTTTACAAACAAAAGAAAGTGTTCATGTCATCGTGTGGGTTTTGGCACTTGATCACAATCGGTTCTTGGCTTTTAAATTTCAAAGCATTTTTATAACATTTCTGGGCCTTCTAACCAATTCTGCCCTTTGTAAATGTCCTAATTTTCCATGTCTGCATGTGTCTACATTTTCTTGGTCTCATTTTATATAGATAATATTTAAATACCAGCATTGTGAGTTTTCAATCAGATTAAACAATCATTTTCTGTTCTTTTTTTGTTTTGTTGTTGTTGTCCTCTAATTTTGAACTTTTTGGCTAGCGTAGCGTGATAACATGTCATTACATCATAGCACATCATCTCTAAATCTGGAATTCCTTTTGCTTATCTATTTAAATGTATATTTTAAATTGTTTGAAGGAACCCTAAACTTTTTTTTTCTAATCTAGAAGCACAAGTTAAAATGCAGTGTCCATAGTAAAATACACTGCTTTCCTGGGAAGCAGGCAGCCCAGTCTGGTTGGAGACTCTTTTCCCCCTTAGCTGATTCCATGCTAAAAAAATAAATAAAACAAAATCCATGTTCTCCCCTACCCCCCCCAACTCCAGACAGTGATCAGACGGGGGGGGGGGGGGGGGGGGGCGCGAGAGAGCCCCCACTCTGATTGCTGTGCGCATACGTACACTCACGGCTGCCTTAGCTCTAAGCCAGAACTCAGAGTCTGACCAATGTGTATCTTCCTGGCTGGTTTACTTTGAAGAAAGGGGGACACTTTAAAATAAAAAAAAATAAAAAAAATACATTGTTTCTTCACATTTTTGCTGTCACTTTTTTTTTTTTTTTTAAAGAAAACACATTTTTGTGTTTAACAGAGGGGAAAAGACCAGTTTTATCAGTACTGATTCCTGCAATCTGTAATGTGTGGGGGGAAAAGTCCTTGGGCATTTTATCCAGCATTCTGTTCTTCTGTATAATGATATCATGACATGTACATATCTCATCCCCAGCTGTCATCTCTTTTCTACTCCCCTTTCATATCAAGTGAAGACATCCTGGTCTGGCTGTAGGACTGTAGCAGGAGACAGTCTGGTCATGAATCTGGAAACTGTAATGATAAGATATGGAAACCACAAGTACTGCAGAATATTTGCTTTTTTATTTATTTGGGGGGTGGGGGGGGGAGGAGGGGGGCTCCCTTGTTTCTGGGCAAGGGCACTTGTTTTAAATAAAAGTCGTTTGAGTGGTGCATTGAAAGGAAAGTCCCATAGCCAGTTGCCATTTGAATAAGCCGTGGGCTGTGGCAGCAAGTGACTAGTGTATAATGCTTTGGCATGCATATAGTGTGGGGATAGAGCACACTGGCAGATGTCTTGTGGCCAGTATGTAATCATGCCTAGTTATATAAGATGTTAACTTGGGACAATACTGGAAATGACCAGGTCATTTTAATCTCTTGATTTCTCTGCAATCTGCTGGACACTGATTTTTATGTCATTTTGAACATTATCCAGCTTATGTGCCTTCTAATATTTGTTGCTGTCAGAATGTGAATACAAATTTCAACCCACCGTCTTAAATCATGTTCTGGGCTTCGAGTGATTGAACTTAATTTTTTTTTACATTTTTATTTTTTTTATCACTATTTGTCAATAATTCTATTTAGTGATAACACATACGGCAGTGTCATAGCTGTGATGGATCTAGGACTGTTCCTCGTGACAGCTAGTGTTAACTTTTCGCGAAGCTGTTTTTACACTGAACTGTTAGCGCTGTCAAATACATTATGTCCACCTGCCTGTCTTTGATTATTAAACCTGAAATAACCAAACCTCTTTCTAACTCATAATTGTATTTTACACCCATGTCTTTACATAGACGTCCAAACACAATTTCTTTTATCTGTTCTATATAGAGCATCATTTTAGAACTGGTTGGTGTACATCCAGAACCTGCATCTTTTAATTGATGTCCTGTGATCTATGTATGGTCATTATATTATTATAAAGTGGTTTCGGGTATTTATCACATCAAAGTTAACTCTGAAAGCTGTTTGACTAGTTTCTATATTTTAAATACAGACCATTTTAATGGTAGCCCTTTGCCAAATATGTTTTTCAGTGGTTCATGGAGTAATGTTTCCCTTTGTACTCCCCCCTCCTCTCCAACAAAAAGTAACTTGAGTGCTAGTAATCAGAAATTTTGGGGTGAGGGGGGAGCATGAGAATGGGAATTGCTTTGTCTAATCTCAGAGCACCCAATTACTTCTCATGATTTAACAAGGTGCATATCTAGTTTGAGAATCCTACAGTACACCTGTGCATCCTCCCCTCCTAATCACTGTTAGAAAATGTTTATCCAGTATGAACTGTAAGTGGCCTCTGGTAATCTGGGAACTGCCATGTATAGTAGAAGCAGTTTAAAGGGACCCTCGCACCAAAAAATTAAAAGGCTTTTTATTTTTTTATTTTGTATTGTTGATTTCAGAGATATATATATATATATATATATATATAGATAGATAGATAGATATATATATATTTATTTTTATGTGACTGTATTTAATAGAATATTTAACTAAACAAGAGTGACTGGGCGCTGCCATTTTCTAAAATATTGTTTAATAAATAAATGTTGTTGTGTTTTTGGTTGCCACCCCCTAGTGACTTTACAGCACAAAATTCTATAAGTCAAAATTCTGACCATAGACTTGCATTGAATTGGAGGGTGCTGTAACTATTGCATCACAAGGGGGTGGAGTTATGATCCTGTTTGATCAGGTTAATCTCCTCTCTTTGTTTTGGAAGGGAGGTAAACAAAGATGTACACAGCTACCGATTCCTGCCCACTGTGATAGCCATGAGCCAGTAAGAGAGCACACAGGCATTGGCAACAGTTGTAAAGTAAGACTGGGTGGAAGATTTTGGACGATGTTGCATCATGAGAAATATTCACAAAATGGAGCCAGGAGATAAACACCTAATTTTATTTTTACTTTTATATGCAATTAATTCAATCATATAAAAAACAAAAACAGTTGCAAATGATTTATATATTTTTGTTTTATATGACCAGGTTATCTAGTTACATCTTATCTAAGTGATAGTGTCCCTTTATGGCTTTTTTGATACCCCATGAATTTGTGGATATTTTTGCAGCATTGAAGGGAACTTTTATGAAGCCAAATCCTGTACAATAATCTATGGAATACCTAATTTTCTTGACTGAACCCTAAGATTTTCTTCTGAGACACAATTCTTTTTGCAGGGATTTGAGATGGGAACTTAAAACTTTAGACCAGTGCAGCTGAATGGGAGAATTTCTCTGGCTCAGCTGCTTTTGGCTTGACGTTTGAAAGTCCCTTCTCAGTTTGCAGAAATTCCCTCTTTATTGAGTAAACCGGTTAATAAAAACGTCACATTAATCAGGCGTGCAGCTGTTTGTTACAGAAAGATTTTTTTTTTTTTCCAATGGGGAATAAAAAAATTGTTGCAGTTTTCTCATTTTGAAATGAACCTTTTTTGTTCTATCAAAGGTAAAATTCTCCAACGTTGTTTAACATTATTGATAATATTCCCCTTTAAAATCTCTACCTTTCCAAAACAGGCATGGTAAATCCAGTGCTGTCTTTGTGATACAGTGTTATGCAGCTTAATGGAGGGGCAGTGGCATGCACTTAGTGGCACACGTGGCAGTGTTCTTGGACCACGGAGTACTGGAGTTGTGAGAAGTCCTTGTTGTGTAATTTAAGGCTCCTGCTCACTTCAAAGGGGTTTTAACTTGTGACCGAGATTTGGTATCCATTGCCCCAAAACGAATTAAAATGTGGAATTCATCCATGTCATGAAATAATGTTGATCACATGCTTTCTTCATTGAACCTTATTAATCACCCAGCAGACTTCTATTCATGGTAACACACAAGGCCAGGGATTCATCAAACTCATACTGACGAAGCCAACTGATCCTGTCTTTTGTGCTCTTCTTAGTGGCAAATGTTGTTATCCTGACGGACGTGCTCCATCGCTCCATCTTTATTACTCATATCTAGTCTTTTTTTTTTTTTTCTTTTCACTTGGATGTCCTATCTGGTGTTTGTCATGCAGAGTTGGATACATTTCATACAAATGTTAAAGGGACAGTCTAGTCCCCAAACTTACTTTGGTGCAATAATTATACTTGTTTGATTTGATGCAGGGATTCTGTATAAGTCACATTTTTAATATTTGACTCAAGCCCTTCCCCAGTGATTACTCTGCATGTTTACTGCAGGTGCGGCAGCACTGATTATATAGACACTGAGGATATAAAGTTTTGTTTCATATAGTTACTTCCTGTCCTCCTCAAATTGAGTCTATTGAGTGGCCTATGAGTGACCTGGCTCTTGTAAACAGTAGGATCTCTTAACAGTGCAACACATTGTCTGATGACATCACTAGAGACAGGATATTCCAACAAAAAGGAAATTACTTTTACAGCTAGAGTGGGTAGTCCTGGTTTCTTGAAAACTGCTGCAATTTCACAATTTCATCTAGCTGTATGCATTTTAATGATGCATTTTGGGCACTAGACAGTCCCTTTTAAGACTGCTTTAATAGAGCAGTACATTTTGGTTGCTGACTTTTTGACACTCAACTTTACAACATTTCTCTTAACCTATTTAAAAAAAAAAAAAAAAAATTCTATTGCTTGAGGGCAATGAAAATATGGGCCTCAGCATGAGAATAATTGGCCCAAACTTTTTTAAGATTCATTTTATGTCCTGACCAGCAGGCTATATGCTTCAATGTGAGGCATGCAGGCTTATCCTGTTACAGATCCTCCTTTGAATATCCATAGACCATAGCTGGGCTATATTGATTTATTTGTAAAAATGAAGGTCTCTCTCTGCACTAGGAGAGTTGGTCAGGCCCGACAGGCCTCAAACAGATGTGGGCAGAACGCACCACTGGTTATGTCAGCATTCACCAGAGCTCAGATCAGCTTTTACATCAGCTGTAGCTCAAAGCACAGTCAGTGTAAACCCACACATAACTGTAAAGTGGAGGGGAATTATTTCATTTTTTACTTCTATTACAAAAAAAAAAGACTGCCACTTTTCGAACCAGTTATATTTAATCCCATCATCTGCATAGGGTCTATAGAACCCTATAGATGTGTGCAATGTTCTGCTCACTTGGAACTGCAACTATATAGAGCTCCAGACTGCTCCTCGATACTTGTAGTTTAATCTGTAAGCCAATAGTACAGCTTAGGATCTTAATTATGAAGAGAGACTTAAAAAATGTATTTACGTTAGAAAAAAGGTGTCTCAGAGGGGATATAATAACATTATAAATTTGTGCAGGGCCAATATAAAGCGCTCTCAAGGGACCTGTTCATTAACAGAAATGTACAACAGGTCACCTCCTGAGACTGGAAGAGCAAAGATTTAATAGCCAGCAATGGAAGAGATTCTTTATGGTGAGGACAATAAAGTTATGGAACTCACTGCCAGGAGAGGTGGTGCTATCAACTACAATAGATGCATTTAAAAATGGTCTGGATGTTTTTTTTTTTTTTTTTTTTTTAGAAAAGCAGAACATACAGGGCTATTAATAATAGAATAAGCATTAATAATTGGGTGTCTTGATCCAAGGATAAATCTGATTTGCCCTTTGGAGTCAAGAAGGAATTTTTCCCCCTAGGAGGCAAAATTCGAAATAGCTTCCTCAGAGGTTTTTGCCTTCTTTTGTATCAAAAGCTGGAATGATAGGTAGAAGGGTTGAACTTGATGTACTTGTGTCTTTTTCAACCTAAATTACTATGTAACAACACAAAGCCTAAACAAAACAAACCATACCTCCCAAATGCTCTGGATCGATTCTCTAATATTTAGGTTTTTAGTGATTTCAGAATTAAAACCAATATAATTCAGTTTTGGAAAATAAGCAACATTTTTGGCCTGTTGAATTTGCCGACGATAGTAACTTTTTTTTTTTTTTTTGCTTTGTGAATAACCAAAATGTCTCCATCACTCCATAATAAACTCTTCTAACTTCACTATATGTCCAACTTGTGTTTTTGTGGATTTTTACTTTTAAATGAACATGTGTTATCTGCTAGTGTGAATGGCTTTAATCAAGTGATTAACTGATTGGAACTGAAAGCATCCTCATGTGGACTTTTTCTGCATTATTAATGATCGAGGATCTTGAGGTAAACTGTTTATCTTACGTCTGACATGAACAGATTGTGGAGTAAGCCGGCCCAGGATGAGTTCAGTAATCTGGGATAGGACTGTATAGCATAGAGTAGTGGAATAAATCCCTCTACAGTAAATATGATGTATTAGCTACCATGCAGGTTGTGGAATCCTGCATCTACTTTTGAAGTGGGAGTAATGGAAACATTTTAGAATTCCTATTAAATTGGGCTTGGGTCTATTATATGGTTTTTAATTAAATAATTTATCATTCTTAGTTTCTCCTATATGCAACCAGTGATATCTAGTAAACAATTACTGTGACAGAGGATACCCACAAGCGGACACTTGATAAAGTACGTGTCCTGGTGCTTGGGTGTTTCCCAAAAATATAATTGTATCTCTTATAAACAAAAGATGTTATTAGTTTTAAGATGTTGGCACTCCTCCCTCTAAATTGATCTTATAGCTTTTGTACATTAGCCAAGGAATTCCCAACCTTTTCGAGTTCATGCCAACCATTCCAAATGTCATAAGTCTCCCACCCTACACTACACATCTCTAGCCCTACTGGCTCCTTGTTATTAATGGTTTAGGAGTCAGTTATAAACTGAATTATGCTTTCCTTTCCCCATCATTTAACCCACACTGTTTGGAGTCTGTTATTGAAGCAATAAGATATATTAAATATTTACACTTTGCTGGACTACTTGTGCCCTTGTAGGGCGACATGCCACCCAGATAGGGAAGCATGATATTACTAGATATCATTTGTTTTGTTTAAAATACATATGTAATGTTTTTAAAGGGGGGGGGGGGGGGGTTGTTGGACCACTATCATCACTATTCATTATTGTATTTAACTGTAATCAGTCTAAATTATTCCAGACTGGATATTGGAGCAAATTTCATTGTTTGAGTTTCATGAATTTGGTTTCCATTACAAATCAGTTGTGTAGAGTTCAATTTACCTCTTGTATGCTACAAAGAATATAAATGGCTACTTTTACTGAAGAGTATAGGCCACCAGGTAGTTTGTGCATCTTGTAGTATTTTGTGCTTTAAATTCATTGAATACTATATTAATGACCGATTTGAAGTGTGTGTGTGTGTGTGTGTGTATATATGTTCATGGATTAAATTAGACTGGTAACACATAACTCATCAAACTACTTAAAATCAGAATGAAGGGTAATACATTTCTTAATGGCTCCGTGTTTTTTAGATCAGGAAGTAGTGAGGAATTATTAGCACCTATCTGAAAGTCAGATCTGTTCTTTCGCATGGGAACCCCCAATTTACCGTGTTATTAGCAGCGCAAGGGAGTCTGGCTAGGGACATGCAAATAAGGTAAAAAAAAAAATAAAAGCATTCATCAGACCATTTTATAAATAAGTGTTGCTTAACATGTGCCACTTTTCCCATGGGTGGTTGATATAAACAAAAGCTTGGGTCTATTTTTATGACCTACATTTTAGTCTTCTATTGTTTATCATTTACTGAACCGTCTGGGCAACTAGAAGGATAAAGAGCAGGGGAAGGCAACCTATGGCCCCCAGGCGGGGTCTGGCCCGCCTGCTGCTACTATCCAGTCCCCAAACCAAATATGGCATCCACCCAGGCCCGCAGTGTCCCGCTGACCAATACCTCTGTCCTGCTTTTCAGGATAGAGGTAAAGCATGGCAGGATAGCGAGTATCTTTCTTTGGTGACGGGGACACTGGAGAATGCAGGCTTGGCTATTAGAGTGACAATGCTACCGCGCATGTGCAGTAGTGCTGACACCGAACCTCGCAAGTTCCGCCCCCCGGCGTGATGTGATTGTGGCCCACCATCGTATCCCATGAGCCAGAAAAGGTTGCCAACTCCTGCTATAGACCATGTATTTTATTCAGTGTGCACTGCATTTTCTAGTTTTTTAAATATGTAAATGAACCAACCACTATAGCATTTGCAATTGTTTTGTGTGGCATTTTAAGTTATTTAGTTTGGACATCGGAGCTATCCCCTAGGAAACCAATATGATCTTCCGGCTGGTTTGCTCCACTTCTTATAAATGTGCTTAAGGGTTTTATGTAAGTCTTTGTATGTCCTCTGCTTACAGCAGTTAAACAAGCCTCGGCATGGTAAATAGTTCACAAAGTGTTTTTTTTTTGTTGTTTGTTGTTTTCTTTAAAGACGTTTTTTGGATAAGGGATAGTCAACCTGTACCAGAGTCGGAGTTCAGGAATTAAGGAAGGTTATGGGAAGATTTATTTCCCCAGCCTGTGGAATAACCACACAAGCAATTATTATTAAATCTCTTAAATCCTGCGAGGGTGTTGTAGCTTTCTACATGTACATTTAGGAATATTCTAGAAATTCTTTCCCATATGAGTAACTTTAGTAACAGTTTTCCTTTTGATACTGAAAGTGATGGTGACGTTTGTTGACATTCTTAGTTACTGCTGTTTTACATACAGATGTTAGTCTCTTGTAATGAGTAACCATCGGGCACTTGAGGGTGTTTTTTTTTTTCTTTTCTTTTGCTTTGCATCTTCTAGTATTTTCAAACTCTACGGTGTACCTGTTTTGTTACATTCCCTTCATGCAATTGAAAAGGAATGTGTTTGTTTATTTTTTGCCTTAAAGCAAATGTAAAATCTATTTGAGTAGTACTGTGTTGCGTAAGTAGATGCTTTTTAGCAAAATCTTACTTGGCAGAGTCAGGGCACAGAAGCCACAATTGGGTGGCATAAAACACTGACGATTTATCTTCTCTTTAATTATTGCTGCAAAATGTAAAAAAAATCACAGCAGAATCTGCATGGAGCATACCGTAATTTTATCTTGTAAAGGAAACTGAATAGGCCTGAACATATCTACACATCCCAGACCTGTTTTTTGTTTTTACCACAGAGATCCTCAGTCTGCAGTGCTGCAAAGGATTCTGGGTAGGGGTATGCAGCACTTAACCCAAAGCCAACTTCAGAGTCTGTCAGAGCAAATCATGAGGTCAAAAAATGCTTATTGGGGAAAAAACTTCTCATTAGTTTTTGTTATCACCCATTTCCTTTTCCCCTCCTTCCCTTGAAACATACACGTGCATGGATTAATCTTGCCCTGCTCTGGTTGTTATTGAGTATGTAATGTTCTGTGTGTGTGTGTGTGTGTGTGTGTGTGTGTGTGTGTGTGTCTCCCAACCACCAAATTCACTGCTCACAGCTGGTGCGACCATCTGTTCAACACAAAGCAGTTTTCACTTTTAAGCTTGACAAAGAAATTGCATGGAAGTGCAGTTTGTATTGCTGCAAATATTTAGTTTTGTGTGTTTTTTTTATTTTTTATCTTTTTCTCTTCACATGACCGTGTATAGTATAATGTGTATACATGTCTTGTAATGCATACAGCTGTATTACGCATACTTACACCGGCAGGGACTTCCTGCCTCCAAAGAAAGGCCACTGGCTCCCTGGTACAGTAACCACGGACCCTCATAATCTAAAATCAATTCATGTACTAAATACATGAAAATGCACCAAGTCATTGTACCTACAATGCGTCTGAATTTATATTATGTTCTGTGTCTTTAACCCCTTCATGGGTGTTTTTTGTCCTCTAAGGACTAAAGATGGGAAACAAAAATGCTGTGTTCCTGGTCCTGATGACCAGATGATGTTGATCAGAGACACAGTAGCTAATGGCTAATCAGGGTCTTCCCAGACCTTGCCGGTCTCTGTCTCCAGAATGTAAATGGGATGTTGCGAAAACACGCCTGAACCCAGAGGTTATATAGAATAAAACAGATGCTCACTTTGAGTGGCCGTTACATTTTACCTGTCAATGTGAGGCCACCTCCTGTGACATGGGGGGAGATGAAGAGCTCCTACTGCGGTTCCTTGCAGCAGGATCTGGAGCTTAGCATAGTGTGCGAGGCCCGCCGTGCTGTCTGGCATTCTGTGCCGTCCTTGTGGTCTCTGGGGTCATACATTTGAGGAGGACATTGAACGTCCTTCCACATTAACAGGTTTTTTTTTTTTGCCTTGTCAGTACACACATAACCATGTATAATTTAATAATTTGTTATAAAGTTCCACCGAACGTTAAGCACACAGACTACCCGTGTGTAACGTCTTATAAGAATCTGAACATTCTGTTTGGTGTTTGTGCATCTTCTAGAGCAGCGTTTTGATTGCTACACTCCAGATGTTGGATAATAAACTTCCACTTCACCTCATACATTAAGTTTGTCAGAATTCTTGCTGAGCACAGAGAGCTGTCTGTTCCTATCCAGTAACATGTCTTGCTTTGGAGGCTCTTGTTACTATGTCTGCGAATAAACAGATTTTTTTTTCTATTTGCCCTTGGAACCTTTTTACTTGAAATGCTACCAGTCTTTGGCATCTGGGGAAAAAAAAAATGCATTGTCTTGTTTAACAAAACCATCTACTGTTCAGTTAAAGCCTGGGGCCTAACAACTCAGAGACGAGTAAAATAAAAAAAAAACTGTATCTGTTTTTAAATAACTAATGTAACTTCTCAGTTTGTTTGTAAAGAGGAATTTTCATTCAGTGCTTTGAGTGCCAGAGGGCTACATAGTGTATTGCACAAAAAAATATATAAATAGACCCCTTTTTGTTTTCAAGACCATGTTCTAAATCCTCATACATGCGTTTTCGAGCAATTGCTAGGGTTGCAATCCTAGGGGAAAATGGAGCATTAAATATTGTCAGTTAAACAGAATATCCAAAATTAAAAGTAATTTTTTATTTTTTATTTTTAGAGGTTTTATAAAGAGATTTGTGTAAATTTTGTGCTTGGGTGATTACCCCCTCCCCCTCCACCTGTCCTATCTGTAGCTCATGTAACTGAACCATAAAGTCCAGTATTGAGTCTTCGCACAGGTTAAAAAAAAAAAAAAGGAAAGGGAATACCAAATACTTGCATTCCTGCCTATGGGATAATGCAATGTTGTTGTTGAAGTTTGTGGAATTTTAGTCCCCTTCTGTTTATTTGTTTTCTGTACCAGTCATAAAGTTTAAGAGCCTTTTAAGCTTACGGTAGTGTTTTGTGCCACCTGATGGTGTGTCGTACAAGAGAGTATATTAAGCCAAGGAAGTTCTGCATCAATCCACTTTTAATATTTCGTAAAATATTCTTTAAACTTGGCCAGCAAGGTTTACACACATGCATTTCATTGCTTGTCTTTTGGAATCTCGAAAATCTGCCAAAGCAACCTGACATCCAGCAAAAAATAAATAAAAATTAAAATAACCCATGTATTTCATAAAAAAGGAATTTTGCAGTTCAACTGCAGATATGTACAGAAATTCACAGCTGCCTGGGATCAAATGAAATTCCTGGTTTAAGAACCAGATAAGCATAATTTGGAGTCAACCTGTATTACACAGTGTGTGAGAAACGACTGGAATAAAAAAAAAAAAAGTAATCTAGTGGTCACAGGGGGCTGCTCACTTAAAGTGAACTCCAAGGGAGCTCAAAAATTCTGCATTAATAACCAAGTTGGAAATGAAGGGCCGTTTAGAGAAGTTTTCCAGCGTTGCCAGTGATGCCTCATTTTTGGTGCCCCTTGAATGCATTGCAGATAATGTGCAATTCCTTTCCTCACTTTTTAAAGATAGACCTACTTAAGTCCCAGTGGGCCAGATATAATAACCGGTTCATTGACTGGCACACCTGTGTTTGAGAATCCTTAAAGGGACTGTATCACCTGAATATTGTTTTTACTGTGCATGTAGAGCATAAAAAATGATGTAAAATGATCTAGACTTTGTGTTGGCAAAACTGCAAGCAAATTAGGAGAAAAATGTGTTCACATGTATCTGTGGAGTCTCCAGCTTATGACATCACTTGTGGCTAGTTAGCCGTGTTACACATTTCCCATTGAAAATCGGTTCATTAGCATACCGTGCCATAGGTGATGTCATAAGCAAGAGACTCCACAGACACATTTAAAAGACATTTCTTTCTGCTAATTTAGGCATTTGCTTGCAGTTTTGCGAATACAATGTATAGATCATTTTCAATCCTTTTTCTTATGCTCTACGTTCACTGTAAAAACACTGTTCAGATGTTTGCAGGCCTGTACTTAGCCCATATTGCCTAGGATTGCCGACCACTGTATTCTGAAAGCTGTCTCCCCGTATTGGTTTATTGTTGTGCCAGTTTCTTCACTGTGTTTCTTGCTGCATCAGAGAAAAAGAACGTGGATCCCGGATTTGAGTGCCATACATTTTACCCAGCAACCTGCTCTCCTTAAGCTGGCCTAAACCAAATGAAAATTCCTTGTGTGTTTCGAAGCATCTTGCCTTTGTTAAAGCTGCTACGTTTCTTGGTACTGAATAAAAAAAGAACCAAAGGCATTTCAGGAATCTGTGAATAGCAATTTCAGCATAAAGGAAAGAGATGAGCTTCTCTGAGCAGAAAGTGTGCACAAGACCATTGCTGCCGTCCTCTTGTCTGGTTAATACTTGATTATCCGGTGCAGCAAGTTTAAGGGAAGGCATTGAAATTAACTTGTGTGGATTTCTTTCTCTATTTTTTCCCTTCCCTTTGCAGAAAAACAGAGACATTGATGGTTCACGGAGCTTTAAAGGATAACCTATTAATCTGCTAAACACTGAGAGACCTTGGCGGCAGTGCTTATGTACTAATCCACAAGTCAAAACTTTGTTCAAGCATCATGCAGGGTATTCAGTGTTTGCTTGTGTCCATGAGAGGGTGTTTGGGCCGGTAGGCATATACACCCAAGCATATGGCACTGCGGTGCCCCATCTACTGGGGACAAGAATGTCTGTCTGTATCTGAGCATATCATGGAGCTGGAAATTCATAAAGCAAAGAGTTGCAACTTCTGTAGAGCATTGTTATTAAATAAAGCAGACTTTAATCAATATTCAATATGTGATTATACAATCACTCCCACTGCCTTTCTATTGAGGGCAAAAAGTACTAGTACCTAGATGCCTATTATCTAACTCCTTGGCTCATAGTCAGCACTTTATCCAAGGGGGGAAAAGTAGAAGTAGCTAGGGGTGCCACAATTACTGGGCATGATCATTTCTCAATAAACTTAACATTATTATATGTTACTGACCTTCAGGTAAAATACTGTCTGGCAACCCTAGAAGTATCTCTTTTATTTTTGTTACATGTAATTCGATTTTAATAAAGTCTCACATTTTACCAACTCCAGCAACAGTAAAATGTAAAGAAAACCAACCTGAATCCAATGTAATAACAATAAAACCTTGCTTATAATCAACCAAAACACACCTAGTTTGTAATCCCTACTCTCAATCTAAAATCAAAATTGTCCTATATATGCATTTATATCAGCTGATGTTTGATGTTAATATTTTTTTCTTATTTTGTGTGCATGTCTGTCCCATTTATGACCTCTTCTGGCACTGTATACACATTACGGTCTATTGCCACTGATAATTGCATATGTTGTCTCAAGGTAATATCATAATTGGAAAACCGTAACACAGATGCATTTAAAACTTTTAAACTGTGCTTTTGCTTCATAAATTACTTTTTTTTTTTTTTTTACATTTCTGCAATCGCAGCTCTATGTTGGCCTTTTCAATGTCTATGTGCGTTCGTTTTTGCTTATTGTATTTTATTTCCAAAGGATTTTTATTGCCACATTGTCACAAATCCCCAAGCTATGTACAGCCCTGGCTGTGTGGTGTATCCCAGGCAGTACATTCCTTCCTTTCAGGAAGTAATTCTGCCTGGAGAATGGTGAACTGAAAACATTTCGGGTTCACTGGAAAATCCGATTGTGTGTAAATTTGGCAGTGATCAGACTATTTTCTTTTCTTTTAATAAAGCAAAAAGTATCTGCTCCATAGCAAACATATCTATCAAAACGACTGCTAAATGTTACATTACACTGACAAAGTTATAAAAGTTAAGGAAAAGGGCGTGTGTATCTGTAAATAAATACTGCACAGAAAGTACTACATTTTGGCACGCCAAACTCCATAAATCAAACGTCTATTTATTTTAGTGAAAAAACTGCAACAAAGATGAGGAAGAGGAGACCCGACACGTTTCGCAGTTCATAATGCTTAATAATAAGTGAACGTATAGTGATCCTTGGATGTCCGTTTAACTTAATCATATCTAGAAAAAAATATTGGTAAAAATACATATTGTGTTTGCGTCATAAAAGTGGCATTACATTTTTTAAAAATGTTTTCCTTTTGTGACACTTATTGCCAATTTTAAGAACCAAAATAAAATTCAGTTTACACATGCATGTTTTTACAATTTTATCTTTCTTTTTCCCTGTTGCCCCAAGTCAGGACTGTCCTGCTGGATCCGGGATGGTTGGGTGGCATGGAACAGACCTTCCCAAACTCCCCAATTTTATAAATATACTTAACAGTTTTCATTTGTTAAAGGGAAAAATATCTGAATTTTATATATGTTGGATTATAACGATGGCCTTCCAGCTATTAAACCACAAATCTCCCAATATCGAAACAACTTTTTAGAATTTTTAAGTAGTGGTTCAGAAATAGCCGCGGGGACCACATTTTTGCACTAAGGAATAAGTAATGTTATATATGTTTGTAAGCTATACATTAAGCTGTTGAAAGCATAGACTGGTGAGGTTGCATGATGATGTGGCATTCTATGCCCGAGAGCTAGGAGTTGTGGTAGTATATATATCGCCCTACTTTCTAGTTCAGTTTTCTACTGATGAATGCATTTTTGGTCCAAAGAGCATCAACAAAATGGTATTCATTTTTAAAGGAACTCTGCCATCTGGACATAGTTTGTACTGTTATTTGTAGAGAATAAATAGTTTTATAAAAAAAATGATTTATACATTGTGTTCGTAGAACTGCAAGTAAATGCATGAATTAAGAGAAAATGTGTCTGTGGTGGCTTGATATGCACTTGAACTAATTTGTAATGGAAAGTGTGTAATTTGCATATCAAGCCACAAGTGATGTCATAAACAGGAGACACAACAGATACATTTAAAACACCTTTTTCCCCCGCTCCCAATACAAATATTTGCCTGCAATTCTGCTAGCACGATGTATACATAATTGCTTCTCTACAATGAACAGCAAATACTTTATTTAGGTGAATATTTTTTTTTTTTTTTAAATGTCCTGGACCCTTTAAAGGGGCAGTTCTGCCTTATTTATCTGCATTATATATTTTTCCATTTTCAATGAATTTACCGTTCTCCTGTAGTATTACATTAAAAATAATTTCGCCGTGCCCTCTAAATTCAGTGACATCCATTAAGGAAGGTTTGGAGAGCTTGGTATAGTAACAGTCATTTATCTAAAAATGTGTGTTTTTAAATACTGTAGATAGACCTGCCTCTTTAAGAACCCTTAGAAGCCAAAACATGTTTCACAAGCCCAACTTCTGCTAACGATCTGGAATATAACCAGGATGACTGTTTAACAGTTTGTATGTTTTCACAGTTCCAGAGCATCTGGGATTTATTGATATCAATCAGGTCACAGAATCAGTTTGCTCAGTGAGTCACTTGCTATTCTGCACCTTCATTGCAATCATTTCTCTTGATGCCAAGGATTAATCCATGGGCAACCACCAATTACTAAAGACAGATCTGTTATGATGGTTGTGTTTAGAAAAGGGGAAGTTTGTGTCTGATGCTTTGTCTGAGTTTCTAAATGTGTTCTGATGACTCCATATTAGCCATATTGCTGGGTCTCTTCTCCCTAGAAAAAATAGGATATGCATTCTCCTGGTCTCCTAAATATTGTTTGCAGAGAAATGGCTGCACAATACTGACAGTTATCCACAATAACAAGTGTGAGACTGCATGGTTATATGCAAAGAACTGAAGCATAGCTGCCCCCAACAGTCTCTGATTTGGAGGGGCAGTCCTGTCCTTGCTAATGTTTGTGCACGGTGTCTGGAGCTTTTTATTTTTTTTATTTTTTACACACTGTTGGCAACTAAGGACATGAACAGCTCAAATATGCAAAAAGTGAGTTCTGGGTAACTGGTACAGTACCGGGGAAACTGGAGTTCTTTCCCATAAGGTCACGTGAAAGTACCTATAAGTATTACACCCCCCCCCCCCCCCCCCCGTTCATCCGTATGTAGTAGCCATTATTGCTCCTATAACAAACCTTTTTGTACATGTTTTAAAAACACAACCTACTATATAGTGTATATGCACTAAAAGCATGCAAGATGCACTTGTCACAAGAAGCTTATATATGTTATAAAAACCTGTAAAATTTTTTTTTTTTTTTTTTTTTATGCACTTTTTCTTTAGTACATTTTAACCTGTTTGCAGAAGTACATGCAAATACAATTACTATTAAGGAGTGTATACAATTTTTTTTTTGTGTACATTTCACAATTATTATTTTTTTTTTAATACTTTCTATTAATGAAAATAATTAATTTTGGCACACCTTGCTATTAGGTGATCACAGCTGGATAATGTATTTCTTTTAATATAGACCTAATCCGTTTTCTGTTAAACCTTTTTCACTATGGCAATGTGCCAGAAAGGTGACTCCATATTTATTTAAGACTTTTAGTTCTCATTATTATGTCATCATAATTGTATGTTTACATTAATTTTAACTTCCTCCTTCCACTTCCACACCCTTTCTGTCCTTCATTTTGAGCTTTGTGTGAAGCCACAACTTGTGCTAATTCTTAAAATAATAACATGCAGTCCAATGATTGTCACATTAATAAAGGCACCTTTTAAAACAACATGATTTAACACATTTGGTAAATCATTTCATTAAAGCTCATGTATATACATGTAGCTTCCATAATGTATTTCTTTTTTTGCTATAAATCTGTCATTGTTTTGCTTTCACAAGAGCTTGGTTTCTTGTAAAAAGGAAAATAAATATCGTGGGCCCCACATAATTTCCCACCCTTTTTTTTAGTTTCCGCAACCACAAATAACATTCACATTTGTTTAGGCATTTGCTAAATTAATAACATTTTCTTTCCTTTCTTGTTATAACTAAAAATGAACATGCTTTGAGCAAATACAGAAACTTGACAAACACACCAACACCTATCTTTTTTTCTGTTGAGCACTTTGTGTGTAAAATGCTGTTTTACTTTGGCATCCTAATATTAATGTTTTAAACATCAGTACCAGTAATGTAGAGAAAGGAACTGCCCACATGGGCTTCAGTAGACTGGGACTGGAGCAGCTTAAAGCCAGGGCCGTATTTTGCCCGAGTGACGGGTGGTGCCGGATTGGCAGCCCACCTACCAAAATATATCGGAAAGGCCAACGGCAGCAGCGAATTCCGCATCAGTCACTCAGTCTGTTGCCAAGTTGTCGTCCTCCTGGCTCTAAATTGTGTATTTCCGGGGGTTTGTTTGCGGTCTGTTTGGAGCACACAATCCCCAGAAATACAGTGGTGGATTGTGCTAGGTTTGCGCTCTTTGTATATGTGTAGGACAGAGCGACTGCTAGTTGATGGCCAGCTGCTGGTGGTGGCCAATTCAAGTGCTGGTTCATGACGAATCATTTAATAAAGCTGTGACCAACGCCCTATAGAGTGTTGGCCCGGGGGTTTAGTGGGATTATTGTCAGTCATGTGGTCTACAGTTCAGGAATGGGCAAAGTGTCTGTCTGTACAAGCACTAAAGTGTCAAGGTCATGGAACAGCAATAAATTGTCCCTCAAAGTGCACTAAATGTCCACCATGAACTGGTGCACCTTACTGCTGCAGTTTTATACTAAACAGGGGGAATTTGCATGCTATTAACTGGCATAAGGGATGTAGGTAAATCTGCCTTTATGAATATTACACAAAGTGTAATTATTGGTAGAATGTAAATGACCTTTGTGATTACAGAAGGGTCTGATTGTTGAGGTACGTCTGACTTTCATATAGTGGTAGACTTAAAGGGGCAACATCACCTAAATATTGTTTACACTGTGAATGTAGAGCATAAAGAAATGATAACAATTATCTATACATTGTGTTAGCAGAGCTGTAAGCCAGTGCATGAATTAAGAGAAAAATGTATTTTAATTGTGTCTATGGTGACTCCTGTGGCTTGATATGCAAATAAACTACTTTTCAAGGAAAAATTTGTAATTTGCATATCAAGTCCCAGATGATGTCATACCCTGGAGACACAACAGATACTCTCAGAACATATTTTTCTCCCAATATAAGCCTTTGCTTGCTATTCTGCCAACACAAATACATAGACCGTTTTTTTAATTCTCTAATTTCACCGTAAAAACAGCATGTTCATGATGGACCTTTTTTTGTTGTCCACGGCCCTTTGAATGGAAAATGCCACCTTATTTTGTGTATGGCCTCACTACAACATACTACACAACCTACTACAAACTGTGTATTTCATAATATGAGAGAACCATACATGCACTGTTACATGTGATCAAACATCTGGATCCAGAATTCCCTATGAACATTGACCCGTACGTTATGTGCTGTGATTCACCATTGTTTAAGGCGTTTCTCCTAAATCAGTGATCCAAAATTACACTATCGCAGTGGGTGGGAGCATTTGCAGACCAGTTGCAAGAATAGGAGATTGGAGTATCTAGGGACTGCAAAATAAGCCACCCTCCTAAGACCACACACAGCCTTATCTCTCACAATATGTAAACAATCTGAAAACAATGTTATTATAGATGGTCTCAATAAATGTCTGTGTACTAAGGAGGAAAGACGTGTGTGTGATATTTTAGTGAGTAATGTATTGATTCAATATTGCATGCAGATCTACCATATTATAGGGCTTTACATTCTGTAACTAGATTGTCCAGTTCCTCTTGGGGTCTTGTGCTGTGGCCCACAATATTCCAACTACACAACTTGTAACTAAACTCTGTGGACACCGTAGGAGGCAAACCTCTGACAAAAATTTGCTATCCATGTTAAAGATCCTTACTGTACAAACCCCTAAATTCAGGACTGAATCTCTTTTCTGACCTGTACAGTGTCCCTTTTAGATAGCCACTATGGTCCACAATTGTCATCTAATAGGTAGAATACAAACTGATTGTGGTACCTAATGACTCATGAGATTGTACTCTTCATGTGGGAAGGAATTGTGTCTTGAATTAGTCTATAAAAGGGTTGATCTGGCCCGCTACATAAATCTCTTGCCTAAACTTCAAACTCTACTGTTGTCTAACTTTGTATTCTTTATTCCAAATAAGCTTGTGTAGAACTCATCCATCCCTCTAGTGTCCTATCTTTCTATGAGGCTAGGAACCAGGAAAACCACCTATCGTTTATACCATAAATACTGTCTCTGAAATTGAGCATTTGATGCTACAAGTCCTTGGTGTCTTTTGCTGACTGGATTATGATATATTGCTTTGTACTGACATATAAAAGTACCTGGTACTGGTTAAAGTATCACTTATCCAGAAATCTGTTGTCCAAAATGATCCATCATCCCAAACCTGTCAGAATGCAAGCATACAACAGTTGATTCGGTGTCCTGCCCCGTTAAGCTACAATATAGCCTTCCCCCACACAAGCACGCCCACAGAGGCTAATACAATGGCATAAGTGCATGCATGACACGCCAACGATGCCTTACATCCCAGCTACGTCACCGTAAAAGTGATTTATTTGCACTGATACTACTGTATTTCATGAGTGCTGAGAGGCTTTAATATATCTTATTGATGAAAATAGTATGTTATCTGAAATGACCTGCTATCCAAAATACTTCTGGTCCCAAGCATATTGGATAAGGGATACTCCACATGTAAGAGGAAAGAATGGTGTGCCATTTTACCCCTAGAGAAGACCCACCGCAAACCTTTTTGCTTTTAGAAAAAAAACACAAGCAGGGAAGGACTCAAGAGGCAACTGTCCCCTGGACTGCTCTCTAACCGGACACGATAGGCTAGGGTTGCACCACTTTTCACTTATAAATGCCCCAGTGTGCCATAGTGTCTATCTAATTGTCTTGTTTGGCTATCAATCTCTGTATCAGTCAGTATTTCTGTGTCTATATGTGATAATGGGTGGGCTGATGAAGTTGCCCCATGGGCCGCTACATTGTTTTTTGTTCAGCTCTCCCCTCCCTGTCCAAAGGTTGCCAGCACCCCCCCCCCCCCCCCCCGACAAGAGAACTATTGTCAAGAATAAGTCCAGCTTTATAATAGAGTAATACACCTTCCAAGATTGATGGCAGACCTTCTATATGAATATTTCGTTTTATTGACACACTAAGAATCTTGACTTTTAGATTTTCATTTTCTGGATAATCCTTATCCGATGGTGTCCTACAACAAATAATCTGCAAGCCTTTCATTAACTAAAGATGAAATCTGATATTTGAAGTAATTCAGTCTGTCCTGGCATGACATATTTTTATGTGTAGTTCGCCTTCATTTTTAAGAACTTGGCAGTGTCCTTGAGTTCAGCGCTAAAGCAAGTTCCTGTTGTTGCTAAATGTTTTAACTGATCAGAATCCCCTGCAAGAGAATTGGATTTCTTGACTTGCTTAATGAATGTGGTGTACGAATCCCATCACTAGATCTTGTGCTTTTCATTGAGTTTATTGGTAATCCTTTTACAACCATTGAGAATTATAAAGGGGGAAGGGGATCGGAATGCCAGAGCAGACCTCATCAGGAGCTTTAATATAAACTACTCCTTTAGTAGAACGGTATTGCTAGTTTGATAAAGTTATAGTTTATCATCATATTTTGGTTCTACCCTACACTTCTGTTTTAAACTGGCCGTTCCCGATGCTGCATCATGTAATGAGAAACTTGTCTGTTGTATCAGTTTTGGTTTTTCTTCTGAACTTCCTATCCCCGAATAACTGCACATAATCGTGTAACAGGCCTGCCTGTCTCTCAAAGCCCCCCTTATTGAAAGTCGCTGAATTTAGAAGCCCCTGTGAAAATACTTTGAATGTAAAACTATAGGGTAACTTTCTAAATTAGTATTTTAAAGTAAGCCTGTGTAAATGCAGATCATCAACATATCTGCATTATTACAGCAAGAAGATATATAACTTACTAGAAATATAGATTTCAATTTTGCTGAGGACCTCCGTCATTGAAAGCAATGTGTAAATGGATTAATGGACGAGCAGCCATTAAACACCTTTGAATTTTAATACTGATATGCATGTCATAGTCCCCATACCCACATGGCTGATTACTTCTTAGACCAATTACAACCGTTTAAACAACTCCAGGCCAAGTTAGAGACCTTCAAATTAAAAGTAGCTGAAGCACAATAATTTGTAGGTTTAAGAGAGCAGGATACACAGGTTTAATTATGGCGTTAAACCACTTTACATATCCGTATTTAAATGCAAGAAAAAGTGAAACCTAGATACGATAATCAAAGAAAATTATAAACACTCGGGTCATTTGTCATATATCTTTATATTAAAATGAAGCATGCTTTCCCTTGAAGAGGGACAATACAGTCATTGCACTTGTGATGCATGTAGTAATGTTTAACCTGCACATTGTACAGATTACTTAGCATACAAACGTATGCAAAGAATCCTTGGAAATGTCCTTCAAAGTTTCTTGCTCTATCCATCATTTGTTTCCATTTGCTTTTCTTTATATCCCAAGAGGAGCAGTGCAGGTATTCCTGGCCTTCTTGAACTGAGCATGTGCAGGAATAGCTTCTTTCATTGCTGGTAACTGCCTTTATTTTGCTTTCCAGAGACTTTATCTTACACTACAGTATTAAATATGACTAATGTATAGTCAAATATATTTTGTTTTTTAAAAAGGTCTATAGGTGTCTCAAGGATATCAAACTGTAGGTTACCAGGGCCTAGGACTCTAGATTTTCGGGATTCTGCTCAGCATGTTGCAGATTGTTTGACTACATGTTAATTGGAGTAATGTTAAATCATCGCTAGGATTATGGTATTATTGATACTGTATACCTGGGGATTACCCTCCTCTCTGTTCTGCCTCTAAAGGTTAATACTGATTTGTGCTTAGTCAGACGTGCAAAGTGATTGATAAACCATATATTAAATGATATGATAAACTATGTTTATACCTCTGGACATAAGTGTTTTAATGTTTCTCCAGTGACTGGACAAATTCTTTTCTGCTAGCTAAACTTTCCTGTGTAAATGTTTAAAAAAGGGTGGTATTCTGCCTGAATAGCAGCTCTACGGAAACTTTCCATGCGCTAACTAGCTCCCGGTTATTTGTAAACACGCTTCATCTCGTTACTTTGTTAGTATTGATTTGTTTTTTCGCAGTGCACAATTGGTAAAGAGATTAGCCATTTTATGAAGGCATTTAACTTTCAAGACTTTAATGACAAAACACAATTGGATAGTTATCTGCAAGCAAAGGCAGGCCAAACACGTCAAGTTAAATTTAACAGCTTTTTATTTTAAGTGGATGATAAATTTGTGATGACACCCCATGCTGTCCAACCTTTTCTCAAGGTGGGTGGTAGAGCTTTAAGAATTATATATAGGGAGTTGGATCCTATTATATGATTTTATCATGATATAACCACTATAGGGAAGTAGAAACGTTCTACATTTTAATTCTCAATCTTTTTTGTTTAACACGGTGCAAATGTCAGCGCGTGCCGGCCGCCTCACTGGCTCTGCCTTAAATCTGAGGCAGAGCAGAGCGCAAACCTGCATGCATCTCTAAAGATACACGTCTGGTGTACTCAGGATCAAGAAACCTAATATTTTAACCTTGTTTTCTGGAAGGAAGGAAGGGTTAAAAAAAAGGTTTTTTGTTTTTTTTAGTTTTCACCTACTTACTTGTTTCCTGTGATTTCAACTTTGTGGCCCATTTTATATTGTTGAAATTTTTTTAGTGCCAACCATACTTTGTCATTCTAGCCCTGAAGGATACAGGTTTTTAGAAGTGCCCCTGATTTTAAAAGGTTAGTATTGTTACCTTATGTTCTGTAGCTTGTCTTTCTACTGTAGAAGACCTGCTTGATTTTCATCTGTTTGTTTCTATTTTTGTATATTTACTGGCGCTTGTACGGAGTTAGATAATTAATTTCCTAGGTGTTTATTTCCCCAGCATGTGTGCCTAAAAGGTAGACGTTTCTGGAAAATGATCTGCTCCATAACATTACATGACCACATCAGAGTAGCAAAAAAGTCACTATAGTGGGCAAACCCAACATTATGAAGAGATTGTATGTCGATAACAGTTTTTTACTTTTTTTTAAAAAAAAATTATATATATATATTTTTTATTTTTTTTTTTTAGCATAAACGCTGCGTATTTTTTTTTTTTTTTTCGTCCCTAAACTTCTCACTTTCCTTAACAAAATCTTGCAAATTGATTTAAGTCTCTTGCTAGTGAAGTATACTGAATTCTACAAAATGAATCAATACTTGGCTTTGATACCAGAGAACCCAGCAGGATTGATTACTACTGCTTTTTTCTTCTTCTTCTAAGGTTTTAAAAGGAACAATCTGTAGTAAAAACATCATTCTGCTGTTCGGGCTTGAGCGGCTTTAAATAGGTTTCCATGGGGCTGTCCTGAAATTTGACCACTGGAAGGATTGTAGTAATCACAAGAGAACAGGGAGGCGAGAGCAAAGGCTAGTATTAGAGGGGTTATTGTCCTGCTTGCCTAAGAGGGCTACTTTGCTATTTTTATCATTTTGCCCATTGCCTGATGTGTAGGAAGAGAAACACAAAGTGTGTTCAAACTAATGCCTTTTGAAAAGCACAGACGTACTCGCGGCTTGCAGGGCTGACTTGAAACTGTTGCGTTATTGTTTACTGCAGTCGAAAAAGATTAGCCTATGTGCGTTTGTTTAAACTCTCTCTTGTTCTGCATCCATGCATTAACCTCCTTTCTATCTCCTATGTTTGGTTTTCGTGCCCATTTTACAATTAAGTGATTTTGATGAGCTCACGGGGAAAAAAAAAAACCACTTTAATTAAAAGCTCTGTTCACTTTGATTGTTGGGGACACTGACATCCTTAAACACTGGTTTAGTGCTAGATTGTAATGGACAATTTTTATTTTTTTTCTTTATCACTTCGTGACTATTCATGGGATGCCCATTAAATGACCAAGTTTGTCTCTCTGGGAGAGAATTTTATACACAATGTCCTCTTCCCCTTTTATGTTATTAAAATGTGAAAATACCATTGTATAACTGTTTATGAGTGGGTGCAACTTTCATTAAAACTAGTAAACAGCACACGCAAAATTAAATTTTTCACCACTATTGTAGTTTTGCCCATTTTTTTTTATTTTGTGTGCTCTGCTTTTATGACTTTTACTATTGAGATCCAGTGCTCCTGTATTAAATTATGAAGGGAAACGGTTTGCCTACAAAAAAGAAAAGTTAGTGCAGTTATCTCACTTGCAGGCCCAAGCCTGACTTTTATCTTCTTTGGTTTCCTCAACCAATAAGCCGCAAAGTACTTCTGGGATTTCCTATCCTCTCCCCCCTGCATTGGATTGTGCTTATCTCTCTGGCCTGATCGATTGCAGATGTGTTTGAAAAATAGTCTATGGGAAGCTTTTATAATTGAATAAGTTGGGTGTTAATCATAATGACTTGGCTCGGTATGCCTGCCATAAATCAGCAGTTTGTTCCAAGTTCACCAAATTACATAGCACTGTAATTTATACTCAGCCAGGGCAACACATGTTAAAATGTGATTAACAGAGAAGGTCACACACACCTTGTTTGTCATTCGGAATGGTCATCAAATAGACATAATCATTCACTACACTATGCGGACTTTTTTTTTTTTTTCATCCTACCTGTACTTAGCATGCACTTCCCACTACCTTTTGTTCCTAGAAATGGTAGCAATGATGCCAAATACGCAAAAATGTGATCCATTTAAAAGGAAACTGTTTTATCAAAAAACACTTTGAAGGTTTTAAATATTGCATCAAGTGTAAATGTTTTAAGTAGAAGGCTTTAATGAAATAATACAATTAAAGTACTCTGAGTCCTGTTTGCATTCTTTACAGCTCTGCCGGTATGGACGTGTTTAGAATCTTGGGTCACACTGTTCTTCGTCTTGGTTGTGAACAACATGTCTGCATGTTATATGGCGAATATGGGTACTTTTTTGTACTGGCAGGCATATTTTGCATTCCTAAAGTGCTATGGATATATCATTATTAATCACCACTACCAGTCGGAAGAAAAAAAAAGAAAAAGATTTAAAGCTATTTTTTTTTAATTTATTGGGAGCAATAGAGTGTTTGGAGGTGCCCAGTGATCATGTGTGAATTGTCGGCAACATGTGACTTGATGACTCTCTGCACATGTGCACACATTGTGCATTTAAATCACTCAAATGTGTGACTTCACCATCACGCTGAGCATACTCCGTTCTGAGCTGTATGCAGTGTGCACCAGCAAATGCGCACATGTTTAACTCTGAGCTTGACAAATGCCAGGAGAAATGACACACATAATATATATATGTATATATATATATTGTGTGTGTGTGTGTGTATGTATGTATGTATGTGTGTATGTATATATATATATATACATACATATATATATATATATATATATATATATATATGTGTGTGTATGTATATATATATATATATATATATATATATATATATATATATATATATATATATATTATCTGTACACATACATACACACACACACACACACATTTTGTGTGTGTGTATGTATGTGTACAGACACACATATATATATATATAATTTCTCACTAATGTTTGAAATCCACAGTATTTTCAACAGAGACATTCTCTCTCTATCGACGCTTAAGTACCAAAGTTGTAACGCAACAGATGTTACTATACCTCCTTGCATTGTCCTATTCGTTTTAATGCTGGCTAAAACATGTGCTTTGATAAGTGTAGCAAAGAGCGCCATCTGAGAGTTGAAAGAAGCTGCTGTGCATTGCAGATTCAGATTTTTTTTCATTGTTTAATTTTAGAACATTACTTTAATATTTATTTATATAGCACCAACAATTTATGCACTTGGCATAGAACCTAAAGGGGAATTACAGATCACGTTGGCGGGCAGAGACAGACTGATACCATGAGGTAGAGATCCATCTAGCAGACACACAATATATACTTTTTATCCTTCTAGTTTTCAAGTGGGAATTTCCATACTGTGACCCCAGGCTTAGTGGAAGTCTTGGCTTACTCAGCTGAGCTATTTTTTCATTAACATACATTGTCCTCTTTATCTTAACCTAACCCTTAACAAAACAGTCTCTGTGCAGCAAGTACGTTTGTGGAGTGCTGTGAATAAATTATGTTTTATACAATGGCTCTGTCTGTATATAATGATCAGCGACTCTCCCCGCCACATGTCTGCACTTGTTTATATCTGGGTCCTGACTATGTGCAGGGTGCACTCTATTACTCTTAAGCACTCTGTGTATAGAAACTTCCCCTGCATATATGACCCAACATGTTTTCATATTCAAGTGTGTCATTTAATGGGCGATTTTGTTGCAGTTTCAGTGACTTTCAAACGCCAGCAGCAAGGGTGGGAAACGCAGTGTTGAATTCAAGAGTGATACTGCAGTTCACTGAGCCTGTAAAGAAACTCTCTTAATTGCTTGGTTCTCATGTCTCTAGAGCTGTGATAGTCAGCATAATGGTGGCAAAACCGCCGACCAAGGTATATAGGAATGCGTCATGCAGACCACACGAGGGGGAAGTGTCGCTACTACAGTGTCATAAGCAGAGTCCAGGGAAGTCTCCATGTGAGGTCTTAAAGTGCCTCAAGGAAAGCGTAGACGCATTCTAGATGGTGAATCCAGTTGTATGTTCTACTATATGCATGTTTAAACCCTTTTTTAAAGTAAGAGGCTATGATTAAGGGTCCTTAGTATATACTTGTATACAGTACTACACTATATATTGCTGTTTTCCATTCCTATGTACCTTTTAGTTTGCTGGTTTGTCACCATTTTTGCTGACTCCCTCAGCAGGATCAATGTTCCATGGATGCAGAGCAGTGATAAAGTAGTCGAAACTTATTATCCACAGAAATAATCCAAGCCTGGTATATGTGAGTCTTATGGGTGGCAGTACAAATTTGAATTTGTACATTTGCAGTGTCACACATTGTTTCCGTTTGTGCTCTTCTCGTATGTATATGTGTGTGTGTGTGTATGTAAGTATGTGTATATATATATATATATATATATATATATATATATATAGTATTATATGTTTTGAGAAAATGGCCTCCATTAACAGAAATCGGAGGATATAATTTTTTTATTTGTGTTTGTTTTTTTGTTTGTTTTTAGTGCAGACACGTTTTTCCTTCTACTTTAGGCAGAGTGTCATCTGGTTAAGCTTTATTGTTGCAATAACAGCCTCACAAAACTAAATGCCGTTGAAATACCCAATTAGGTTGGTAGTGGGTATCTCTATAATGCCAAAGAGCTAAATGGGCACAGAATGCCTGGGGTTGTGAGACTTTGGGATTTAGAAGGGAACATGAGTTGAAAAGATTGGGATCGCCTACTCCAGAGCCATAAAGTATTCATACTGAAATGTTTTGTAAGCTTTTTATAATGAGCATTTAAAAGAATGACAGTTTCCCTTTATTTACAGTGGGTGAAAACAACATCGGACAAAGACCTGTACATCGATAACACCTCAGTTGAAGATGCGTCCGGGTTATATCCAATTGATGATGATGATTACTCCTCTGGATCCGGCTCTGGTAAAGTCAATGTTATTTTATTTTGACTCTATTTAATTATCACACTCAAGCAGCTGGAGATCAGTACAGAATAACATTACTTTATATAGGGTTTTTTGTTTTTTACCGAGTAGATGGCACAAAAAGCAAAAATGGGATGCTTTTCCCAAACTATAAAAAGATTCCTTGAGGATGGAAATAGCTTAGAATAAAACCTTGACTAAAGAATAAAATGTTGGAAGTTTATAAATTAACCTAAGGAACTCAATTTACAAAAAAAAAATTTTCCTCTGCTTTTGTAAAGGGCAGCATGGTTACATCTTAAAACTACCGCCATTTGAACAAGGGAAAAAAATATATAAAACGAGCGGGAAAAAAATAAATCTTACAGATTTTTGCAGTTTGAAGAAGTGAAGAATTCTACATTTGGACTCCTTCTCTAGATGTTTTTTTTTTTTGGTATAACTTTTTTGCAGCTTTGCAGTCAACTCCGCGCAGTTGCTTAGTGAACAAACGTCTCTGAATATACAGCGATTTTACAAAAGGTAGGGAAAGAGAGAGGGGAAAGTATGGTAGCACTCTTTATAAATTGCATTTATATTGCTTTACTAATGATTCAAATAATCATTGTTGTAGCAATAATAATGCTACAAATACAAGATGTTGACCTAGTCAGTAGAGTCTTCTTTGTACGTGAAATTTCATGAGGGTCCGCAAAAATGTAAAAAAATGTTTCTCTTATTTGTCTCTCTAAGTAGAGTTCTATTCTCATCATGTATGGAAGAAAAGGAACAACCGGTGTGGATATCCAATAGAAAAAAGCCAAAAGGGGACAGGACCATGTATTGTATTGTTCCTTTTTGTCTTTTTATATTTGATATCCACAACTGTTGGTCCATTTCTTCTATGTATGATGAGAATACTACTTTACAAAGTCAAATAAGAGAAGTATTTTCTAAATTTTCACTTGTACTTGGAATGATGTATATACCTGAGTGATTGCTGCATGCATCACAATTATAGAGCGCAAAATCACTATTTTTGTTTCACAATTGTCTGTACTGACTTTTTTCGTTGGATATTTTATGGTCAAGACTGTTTGTATCGTCGCAGACTGGGCTCTTTAACATAAATTGCTTTTCATAAAAAAAAACTTTGAAAAATAAAACATTTCTCTATCATACTTCATGAAGATCACTCACGGTTTTGAGGGCCAGGAAACTTAGAGTTATGGACTTTAATTGGGCCCCTAGCATTGCATTCCATGGAATAAAGTATTTTGGAAGAATCACAGTAGTGCGGTTTGTTTTTCTACTTATACCATTATTTAAGTCGTAATATAACTTCACATTTCTTCCTAGGAAAACCCTAGATCTACCATCGAACACTAGTTCACGCCTCACATAGGTCAAACAAGCTTTGTAGATTGCAAAGACTAAAACCAATACAAGATGGGGAAACTATATAGGTTTCTCTACCACCTATATGAAACGGCTATAGCTGAATAGGCACTCGGTGAACACTCATTCAAACCTCGACAGATAAAACAACACTGTGGTTCTTCTGTTTTTCTTTCTCTCTCTCATATTTGTCTGCCCAGACAGAAACGGAGTCAATATTGATCGTATTGTTTTCAACAGGTTCTTTAGGACAAGATGATTCAGACGATGTTGTGGCGCTAACAACACTTGAAACATTTCCAGATACTTCACCAACTAGCGATCCTCCAAGTGATGAAATTACGACACCGAAAATACAAACCAAGATGCCATTTCAAACAGAGGTAATCCCACATTCCCAGCAGTCTGTTAGTGGGTTACCTAGACGTGCTTATCATATTACCAAATCAGGACTCTTCACTTCCAATGTGAACCCCTTGTCTTGCATTGTCCTTCCATCTCCTGCTTCTCCTGCTCCTAGAAAATAATGAATTATTTTCAATGTAAAACTTCAGGGGACCTGTAGTTTGCTTCAAAGTAAAAATAAGTGCATTTTGACTATATTATAAACATTTTCAAGACTTAACAATGACATACAAACCAAAAGCCTGTAGGCCTTGAATACTGTAGAGGGAGAAGATTTCAGAATAGGCAGTAACAACCTAATTGATTTTGTTTTGTGGGGTTTACTGTGAGGCAGGCATGTCTGTTTGGCTTATGCGATGCACAGCAATGGTGCTTTTACAGGTCACTGATACTGAGCAGCTGACCATGTGGTGTGTGTGTGACCTTTTACTCAAGGAATCCTTCTACCAGGCCGCAGAATTGGTTATACATTCCGATCTATAAACCCCACTCATTTTGGCTTGATCGAGTGGTGATGCATTCAGTCTGTATGTGTATCATACTTGAAGATTTTCTAGATGTATCTATTAAAAATTATTTTATTTGACTACCTCAGGAGCCAGAAGAAGCAGGGAGAAACATTGATTTGAAAGAAGGTAAACCTATGGACATAGATGTGCACACAGAAAAACACACAGAAAATCTTTTCCACAGAACGGAAGTACTTGCAGGTGCGTTGAACCAATATCTTATCTTGCAGTTACATCTAATAGATATTTGGATACAAATCAATGGTAGGACGGAACCTATTGTGTTTTTATTCCATGTCACATTCTGTAGCTTTTTATTATGGTTTCATCGAGCAGAAGACTGAATAAAAGACCGTGGCAAAGGTCCTATTGGCTGCAGGCTATGATGTAATCTCTGCTATTAATGTGTCTCCATGTTAGTCAAACTGGATGGAGATTCTGGTCTGGTTAGGGTTGCCACCTTTTCTACAAAAAAATACCGGCCCTGCTGGTGCCTCCATAGACTTAACATTGGCATCAAGCCAATTTTTGACCGGCCGGTAAAATACCGGCTGGGTGGCAACCCTAGGTCTGGTACATGATTGAAGCTCCCACATGCCTAATGATGGAGAACACTAGGATGACCAATTCACGGAGCTGCCAGCCCCCAACTCTTTGGCAGATGGCAGCCTCCAGGTCTTGTATCTTTTGAACGATGCAACTTGAGTGGCTTTATTGAAGGTTTCATTTATTTATTTTTTTGCTGCACCCCTTTTTTAAGCAGTTTCCTTCTACAAGTCACGAATATCTGTCTTAATATTGATCGAAAAATCTTTTCTTTCCATAAAATGACTTCTTCATTCTTGTATTTAGCATTTTGAGAATGTAATTGGAGCACTCCTTCACTGTTTATATATCCAGGCACAAACTGGTACTCTGTAACAACCTGGTAGCCTTGGAACTTAATGCATCTTCTAAATTCAAGCCTTCCCTCAGACTACCTCCATAAATGTGCAATTGTTGCCTGTATCAAAGACAAAATGATTCAGCCCATTGAAGAATTACTATGGAAATATTTATCTTTTTTTATTTATTTTTCAAGGAACAAAAGTATTTAGTTTTTTTTAACTAGCCCCTGTCTTTTGTTGCCAGATTAGCCTTTTTTTTTTTGCTATAACTTTTTACTACTGTCTTGTTGTTTTCTTATATTCGGTCTATATGCAGTGGTGTATTTTGGTTTTGTGCTACACTAGGCACAACAACATTTGGGAACCCTACCCCCTGATAAATGGTTCTATTTATCCACATTTTGTCTTGTTTTGCTGAAATGGTTGAAAATAGAAAATCCACAGGAAATTCCCCATCACCCACATTGCACACCCAGGATTTGCTTAGGGAATGCCCCATCACCCACATTGCACACCACGGATTTGCTTAGGGAATGCCCCATCACCCACATTGCACACCACGGATTTGCTTAGGGAATGCCCCATCACCCACATTGCACACCACGGATTTGCTTAGGGAATGCCCCATCACCCACATTGCACACCCAGGACTTGCCTAAGGAAATTCTGCATCGCCCACATTGCACACCCAGGATTTGCTTAGGGAATGCCCCATCACCCACATTGCACACCCAGGATTTGCTTAGGGAATGCCCCATCACCCACATTGCACACCCAGGATTTGCTTAGGGAATGCCCCATCACCCACATTGCACACCACGGATTTGCTTAGGGAATGCCCCATCACCCACATTGCACACCACGGATTTGCTTAGGGAATGCCCCATCGCCCACATTGCACACCCAGGATTTGCTTAGGGAATGCCCCATCACCCACATTGCACACCCAGGATTTGCTTAGGGAATGCCCCATCACCCACATTGCACACCACGGATTTGCTTAGGGAATGCCCCATCACCCACATTGCACACCACGGATTTGCTTAGGGAATGCCCCATCACCCACATTGCACACCCAGGACTTGCCTAAGGAAATTCTGCATCGCCCACATTGCACACCCAGGATTTGCTTAGGGAATGCCCCATCACCCACATTGCACACCCAGGATTTGCTTAGGGAATGCCCCATCACCCACATTGCACACCCAGGACTTGCCTAAGGAAATTCTGCATCGCCCACATTGCACACCCAGGATTTGCTTAGGGAATGCCCCATCACCCACATTGCACACCCAGGATTTGCTTAGGGAATGCCCCATCACCCACATTGCACACCCAGGATTTGCTTAGGGAATGCCCCATCACCCACATTGCACACCCAGGATTTGCTTAGGGAATGCCCCATCACCCACATTGCACACCCAGGATTTGCTTAGGGAATGCCCCATCACCCACATTGCACACCCAGGATTTGCTTAGGGAATGCCCCATCACCCACATTGCACACCCAGGATTTGCTTAGGGAATGCCCCATCACCCACATTGCACACCCAGGACTTGCCTAAGGAAATGCTGCATCACCCACATTGCACACCAAGGAAATGCACCATCACCCACATTGCACACCCAGGAAATTCCCCATCCTCCATATTGCAGACCCAGGACTTACTCCAGCCACCACAGCTCGCTGTTGTCTAATGGGAGGCAGCATAATCTCTGTGCACTGCCCAGGAGTTCAGACATCCTACAATGGTACTTTTTGCAAGTCATGTGACCCCCGGCCCTATGACCTCGGAAGATAAATGGGGAGCGCAAGAGACTACATGTTACAGTGTCTGTTCACCAGGGCATCGCACAGACACCAGAAAGGCTGGTGAGGGGTGATCCTCCGATCTTTTCAACCAGCACCCCTGCCGGCAAGCGTTTTTAGCTGGCCCTAGAGAGTTGCCTAAGTTGCCTCACGGGAAATAAAGGGCTGCCTGTATGTAAGATAAATTGGTGGGTTTTTTTGTTTTTAAAAGGCTCACGTAGACCCACAGGTGCTCTTATTTATATATGTGTATAATTGGCCATTATTTTTTTTTTTCTTTTTACATACAAAAATGTAAAAGGTGAAAATTGCATACAGATCGATAGAAAATGCGATGCATTATATAACACTGTTCTGTTTCATACTGTATGTATATAATATATATATATATATATATATATATATATATATATATATATATATATATATAATATATAGAAATCCAACACTTAACTACTAATACAGCCAGGAGTAGAGAGAGGAAAAGAGACCATTATTGAACCACTTTTTTATTGTAAACGTCACAGGTATATACAGCATGACTCCACTTCCCTCAACCATTTTTCAACCATCTTTTTAACCCAATGATCTACTAAGGGCCTTCTCCATTTTTATTTGACAAAAAGTAATTCTTGGCTATTATTTCTACATCCATTATAATAATTGATCTCGATAATTGTACTTTCATGGGTTTAAGGGAAAAAAAAAAATCTTTATCTCTGTAAAGTACTTTGGATTCAGGAAATTAGCTAAATTCTGTGAAATAAATTGCTGTTGAGCTTTCATATCTGTGAACCAGCAACAAACCATTTTATCTTTTTGTTTTACAGCGGTTATTGCTGGTGGAGGCATCGGCTTCCTGTTTGCAGTCTTCTTAATCCTCCTCTTGGTGTATCGTATGAGAAAGAAGGATGAAGGCAGCTACGACCTTGGGGAACGGAAGCCTTCCAGCGCGGTTTACCAAAAGGCACCAACTAAAGAGTTTTATGCATAAAACTCCTACCTTGTGTCTCCTTTTTACGAGATCAATGAACTTTTTCTTTTAAGTAAAGCTTTCGCATAGAATAATGAAGATTTTTTTTTTCTCATTTAAAAGCCTCAATGGCAATTTTTATGATTTAAAAAAAAATCCCATTGTGTTTTAAAAACAAAAAAAATGTAAAAAAAACTTTTCATGTATTCCTTTAAAAAAAAAAAAAAGAAAAATGAAAAAAGTGACAAAAAAAATGTAAAAAAACAAACCACAATGTCAAGTCGGAACGTAATACGTGCATTGTCGAGTGAATAACGGGGGCAGAGTATTATTTTATAAGACCATTGGTATTCATTGAAATGTCTCAAACTTTTATGCATAAACACACAAAAAAAAATAAAACAATGGAAATGATTGTTTCAAGCTTTGGGTCTATGAAAGGTTGTTTAATATTTTTAGCATGTCTCAAATCTTTCAAATTTTAGTTTTTATTTCATTAATTTATCATTTTCCAAACAAATGCATTTTGTAGTTTTCATGGTGCAATGTTCATAGGGTTAATTCAGATATACAGTATATTAGTGTAAATGTTTTTTTTTTTTTTCTTTCTATGTAAACTTCAAGAATGTGTATAAATATGTGTCATGTTATCCATTTTTATATATATTTTCTTTTCTTTTTGTCACCTCCCCATCTGTTTTTCTTTTCTTCTTTGTAGTGTTATTTACTAGCAAATTTTAAAATGGCTAGTGTGTAAAATTGTAATATCTTTACAAACATTTTGTTACAGAGTAAGCTACTTATTATTTAAAGGTGCATTCTCTCTTAGTAGACATCCACCATTCCACTGAAAGACCATATATTCCCTAGGCATCTAACTGTGCCCTGCCAGCTGCTGCGGAACTACAAATACCAGAATTCCCCACAAGCTTTGTAGAATGGAAGTGAATTGTGGTATCTGTAGACTAGAAAGAGGTAGAGGGGCCGCAGTTGAACGCCTATGCGCTATTCAGCTCTGCAGTGTTTGATTGCTCGGTCCTTTTAATGTTAGAGTTGTGTGTGGATTGTTTTTGGGGGTTTTTGTTTGTTTGTGTGCTTTGTTTATGTGTTGTTTTTTTTTATTATCTTGCATTATACTACCTTGTACACCAGACAATTTATATATTTTTTAATTGCATTTTTTTAATGCCACTCATACAAACTGTTACATTTCTTATATACAGTGCAGGAGAATCTTACAAGGAATCAAATAAAAAAAAACTTTTTTTTTTTTTTTTTTTTTTAACATTAGTGGTTTTTACATTTTTTTTATTTTTTTTTTACTTTTGGATTCTCACCTCCAGGATAAAGAGCCCATTTTATTTAGCGATCCTATAAAACTGGAGTGTACACTCATTTTTGGTGTCTATCTGCTCCTTATTCAGATGCCGTGCTGTGCTTTCATGATCTTTTAAGCAAGACTGCGTATGAACAAGCCATTGCAAAATGGTAAACGTAATAAATGTGAATGGCAGACTATAGCACGGTGATTAAAAAAAGTAGTAACTCTGTGTAAATGATTACATTGTTCTACCTATGACTGTATTTAAAGGTACATAGTTATCACACTAATAACTTGATAGATTTCTTTTAAAAAATTGAGGGGGAAGAGATCCAGGAAACTTTGTGGAACTGGGTTGCGCTTGATTATTCTGAACCTTGAGACTCTGACTAAAATAGTTTGCTAAAAGTGTATAAATATCTTGTTCTAGTGACCGTTTTACATTGTGAGAGTGGATGCACCTTTAACAACATTGCTACTGTAGAGAGCCAGTAGTGTACTACAGGTGACTCTGACTGCAAATGTGTTGGGGGAAACCTGTGGACCTGCATTTCTTGTTGGACAACAGCTCCTATGGCTGGCTTGACGGTGGGAGTTGTAGTCCAACCAGACCTGAAGGAGGTGATAGGTTGCCTGTCTTTATTTTATTGGATAAAGTACTACGCGGATAGAGCCAAAATCCAAAGACTATTGCAGTATTCTGACAAAGTTGCAAAATGTCAGTAGGCCACTGCATTAAACTCCTTTACATTTTGAAGGTACGACTAGGAGTTTCAAGAGCAATTTTGTCTTTTTTTTTTTTTTTTTCTTTTTTTCTTCTACATGCATTTAAGTTGTAAAAGTATTTTTAAGCCTTTGAAGTGCCTATGATTCCATGTAAATTGTCACAGACTGTGTTACGAAGTGTATGACCGTAAACAAAGAAATGTTGGTATTTTATAAGCACAGAAAAAAAAAAATCTAATGGTAATTTTTGTAGTCTTACATCAATAGACCTATAATGTAATTTGGGAGCATAAACACTACTGAATAAAATCATGTGGCCTAATAATGGCTATTTTCAGTGTCATTATTTCTTATCATACTTTTCTGTAATGAAAACCTTAAATTATATGTGGCTGTTTTTTTATTTTTTTTTTGTATGCTTTTACAAAAAAATACAAACCAAAACAGGCTTTTTGAGAAAACAGTTTGTGCGTGTGTGTGTAATATACATATATTTCTTGTAACATAATGTCCCCCTGATATTTTTATAAAAAAAAATAATTGTTTGACACGTAAGACATTTAAACAAGATACCAGGGGAATATTTTACATATTAAGTTGAAAGAAAACTTCTAATACATTTTTTTTTTAATGTTGGAGAATATTGCAATAAAGATTATTATGCAGTGTGGTCTTGTCTGAAACCCCTGTCCCAAAGGCCTATTTATTAAAGAAATAAAAACCGTAATAGTGAAATGTAAATCATGAAACTACAATGTTTCAAAAGAGTTTGTGTCTGACTTGGGATAGAATGGGATTCCTGTGTATTTTTGGGATAGGATGGAATAATTCTGCAAGTTTAAAACCCCCAATTTAGAATGGCAAACGTTCAAGGAACACAGTACCCTAAATTATGTATTAATTGTGAATGTAGAACTTTTTTTTAACATTTTGAATGATCTATTCAGTGCATTAGCAGAACCGCAAGCAAATGCATAAAGAGAAAATCAGTTTAAATGAGTCTGTGGCTTGATATGGAATTTAAACATTTCCCATTAAAATGTAGTTTATCATTTTGTATATCAAGTCACAGTCGATATAGACTGGAGACACCACAGACACATTTTTATATATATATAATCTCCTAGTTCATGCATTTGCATGCAATTTTGTTTAGTGTGTTTTATAAATCCCATTTCCAGTTGCAGTCCTGGGTTTCCACATATGCCACTAATAGTCAGTAGTCTCTGCTGATGGATACTGGAGGCTGCTAACCTTGTTTATAGCCATAGCTAGTACTTTCTGTGCCAGAGGCAAGAATAGAAAATTGAGCCCTCACCCCATAGTTTCATATCCGATATTTGGAAACTTGAAAACTGCAACATAAATAACAAGAATTAATGATCAATTAGTAACTAATTGACACAAATGGTGATACAGCATAACCATTGACAAGTGTACAGGATAACTTCCATCACTATATAGTTAGACAGACATACAAGGTAGTATAGCAAACCTCCCATAATTATATAGTGAACAATGTAGCTTCCTTCATTTTGTAGTTAGCCAGCCAGACATAGACAGTGGTACAGTAGAGTTCCTTATCAGTATATAGTTAACCTAACCAAGTATTAATGTTGGTAGCTGAGCATCGAGGTAATTGCAGTTCACAGTTAATATCTTCATCTACAGATATCTATACTTCGCATGAGACTCAGCTGTGACCCCCTCAATTATGTGTGCCTGAGGCAAATGCCTTCATCACCTCACCTTCGTTACTGCCCTGGGTTAGTGAATTATCTTGATTCCATCTATTGAACTGCCACAATATTTTCTGTTGGGAGTTAAATGGTCTGGCACCAATTTTTTTTTATTAAATCTTTTATTTTGTATGTCAATTCTTTAAAAGTAGAATACAGGGCAGTATTGTTCTTTCATTCTGCAGGTGCTGTTGATGATAAGTTTTTACAACATTATATAAGCAGTCTTATTCTGTAACAAATTGGTTTATTTCCTATTTTGATGATGGCATCATCTGTTGTCTGCAAGAAAGTAAAGGTGTATTTCAAAGAAAGATGAAACCAATATAAATCCCAGTGTATTCTACTTGTCGAGACACTTTGAACAAATATTTGGTTCAACACAAGGGCAGGGATGTATGAAATGGGCACATGCCAGTGTGTAACCTACTTGTCCTTGTGTTCATAAATGCAGATCTGAGGTGTGCTAGACACTAGGGGTCGTGGATTGGAATTGGGACGATCTGTGCTCACTATGCTACTCTGCATGTGCAGAATGTATTCCCTGTGCCCCAAACATAATAGGATGAAAATTGGGATTGCGGCCCTGATTGGACAAGTCCCACTTCAAGAAAGACAGAATGCAGGCCAGCGGGATGAAAGAGACACAAGCATGGCGTAGGTTGTTAATCAAATTGGAGTCCAGAACTCCACTTCATTCTGTAATAAAAGTATAGAGAGTGCACACTTTAATATGCCTTTGTTAGCACATGGTGTTTGATAATGAGTGTTCATGTTTTAAATTTTTTAAAATGCGAAGACTCAAGATTTCATTTATTTTTATTGAAATAAAAAATACATTAAAGGGGCTGTCACCTAAATACTATTTATACTGTAAATTTAGAGCATAAAAAAAAGATTTAAAAATATATTTTTTAGCAGATAGATATTTTAATTGTGCGTATGGTGTCTCATGTTTGTGACATCACCTGTGGCTTTATATGCAAATTAACTACTTTTCAGTGGAAAGTGAGTCATTTGCATATCAAGTAAAATGTGATGTCAAAGCCAGGAGACGCAACACATTTTTCTCTTATTTTATCCATTTGCTTGCAAATTCTTCTACTGTATAGATCATGTTTTTATTACCTTTTTATAGAGTCATTTTTCATACCTTACATTCACACTATAAACATTGTTTAGGATGACAGTCCTTTTTTCAGCTTCTATTTTTTTTTCCCTCTTTTAAAGACTTTGGAAGTGGTTTTATCAGACCCTTTTGCGGATATGCAACTACAGGGATATTTCCCACATTGTGTGCTCTGATAACTGTCCTTTGCTTTGGATATACTTATTTGGACATCGGTTGAGCACATAATGTATAATTGTTTGCTAAAATGAATGGTATATTTTGTTTGTGGTTCCAAACAGGAATTACATGGCTACCTTGAGTAGAAAATAAAGTTTATTTAAACAATTGGTTACTAACTTTATTATTTTCCAAACTTATATATGATTAGTACCTGTTTATTAGTAAATAGCCACATGGGCATCCACAGGGGGGTGGGGGAATTCCCCCCCTCCCCCTGTAAATTGGACTTGCATCAAGGAGGTAGGGAGAAGCAGTAGGTTGCTTAGGCTAACTAGATATGTAGATCATGAAAAACACCTGTAAGACCGGGAATTGTGTTATTTAATTCTATACTCCCCCTGTCAGAATGGTTTGGTCTGCTCTCTCAGGGCCGTTTTTACCACTAAGTAATAGGGGTAGCTGCTCAGGGGGTAGCACACACTACAGGGTCCATTGATTCTGTTACTCGAGCCCTATCGTTTCTGAATCCTTTTTTTATATTCTTACTTGCATAGGTGGATGACATTAGACTGGTTTAAATTATTACTCATTTTATTCTTTCCCTTTCTCACCACTAATCCCCTTTCATCATAGTATTGCCGAAGTTCCCTTAGCTTCTTCCAAGTGCCGTTGATTTCATTCACCCCATTGGCCATTAACTGTCTGTTTTTCACCTTATTCCCCAGCTTCCCTTAGATCCCTCCTTTCATCCTATTGGTCTCTCTCCCAGTCACTCTGACGTCCTTTACCTTGGGATTGGCTGGTTTCTGTTTATTCCCTCCTCTTTATTCATGTTTGCTCTGCCAGTGCAGGAGCTGATAACTGGTAAGAGCATTTTTTTTGGAACCCTTTTCATGCCAAACCAACCTGAGAGGGCTGGATTCTAAAAGAAAAATGGTTAATAATTAGTACTCCAGCTGTTGAGACATTTCCCATGACTCTCAGCCAGTGTGTTAAGTATCATGGAAAGAGAATATTCATCAACTAGAGACCAAAGGTACTATATGATTATTGATTGGTACTGCAGCTACTGTGGAATGCACATCTCATGAATCTCAGCGCAGTGCCAAAGGTTACTACCACTGCTGCATAACTCCCAAGTTTCCTTTTCTGGAAGCAGGCATTTATGTCCCTTTTTATTGCCTCTAAATGCCCTTTTTGTAATGCTTCCCAATGTTTGCTGTGCATCACAGAGCTGCACTACACAGCACATTTATCGTTTGTTGACTGCAACTCCCATGATGTTGAGCAAGTAACATTGCTATTTGCTAAGTGTGTATGGGGCAGTGCGGTTACAGTAAGTCTTAACTACATCTACGATAATATTCAACCAGCCATAACACTAGCTTAACTTGACTGAATTTCTAGTTACAGACTGTGATTACACACTAACTTTTTTGTTATTGACAGCAGCTTCCATGATATACAGCCAGCCCAGTACTGGCTGAATACCATAGGAATTGTAGACTGGGGTAATAGTGGCTATTCTTTACCACTCCAGCTATTGTAATCTTCCCATGATACTCAAGTAAATGCCAGTCTGTTACCTACTACTACCACGGTTATATAATTGTCCTATTAATGGGTAACATTAAGGCATTAGGGGCACTGGGGTGGATATTTTACGGTAATAGAGTGAAATGCGTTGAGCTGTCAGAAGTTCTTCCTCCTCACGGTATCAGTTTGGCTGTTACTGATTCCATGGATTTGTCGCCAATTCCCTTCAATAAACTGCTGATTCCCAATTCACAAGTCTATTCCTGCTTTGATATTTTTTACACTCCCCATCCCCCCCCCCTGGAAAAAATCCTGTGGACGCCCATGCATAGCCATTCAATGCAACATATTTAAAAGATTAACTGACAAAAAGAGCATTAATTTTACGGCAATAAAGGATGAAACCAAATTTTTGACTTGTTAATTCAATAGGTATATTTTATACATACAAATTTGAAAATTTAAACTGTACTGGATGCCATACATTGTGGTTACTGTGGTAGGAGTGAGGATTTAAAATCATCATGTAAGACGTTACCACTCAGCCATACCTTATCTCAAATGGCCATTTCTGCTACTGCCAAAACTGCATAAAACAATGTTTAATTCATGCTGTTGAAACACATTTTTTCCTCGTTTCTTTTCTATGGCAGTCAACATTTTTTTAATAAAATGCTTTGTTTAATATAAACTATGTTCCTTCATCATACTTTGTGTTGAGTACCAACAAATGGACTTCTCTTAACACAACACTATTTTTACGTAAACGACAAAAAACTTGAGAGACTTTCAGCTTGGTAAGTAAAAGATATTGAACTTGTCTCTTCTTTCTGTTACTTCCTTAGAACCTGGAGAAAAAGAGATAGTCATGTGTCATCTGAATAGTGATAACATCTTACACTGTGTTGTCTAATGATATCCCACAGCGGTAGCAAGAAAACCTAGAATTACTTTGGCGATATTTGCATAGATGTTTGTGGTACTCCACAAGTTAATGCTGTTGGTCCTGAGGAGCCTGATATCCCTAATGACACTCTGGGTGATCTGAGGAAATCATTACACAGTACCAGTCACAGATTCTCGTTCCATCAGATATAGCGTCGTGTCTGTGGTATGGCGGCTGGAAGGATTCAAAAAGCACCCTAGCTTAAAAGCAATGTTCTGGTTGAGTTGTTACTACTTTTTAAATGATTTTCCCAGTGGAAACTGGGTATGGTCTCTGGATCAAGTAAAGACTTTTTTTAGGTTTTTTTTTTTTTTTTTTTTTTTACTACTTTCTATACTGACCCTCAGACGTTTGAAGTGAACCCTGCAATTTTGGAGCTGGAATGCACGTCTCAATGCACATTGATAGACTCCGTCCTTACATACATCCAAATCAGAAGTAGTTCTATCTCATGGGAGAAATACAATGGTTTGTGTCTGGCCACTGGTATATATACCAGTAACTGAACCCCTTAGGATTACTGTATCTGGTGAAACTAAAGTTGAATTGTTTAAGAAGATCCCAAAACACTACATATTGTGTGAAACTGACCTCACAAATCAACAAGAAAACATCAAGCTTCGCTACCTCCTGGCCCGGACATCTTGCCATGATTGAGGGAACAAAGAACTCCCAAGTATATCAAGGTATCACACAGGATAATGTCAGTGTGGCTGTCTGCTAGCTGATGCTCAGTAGAAGCTGGGTGATACAGCAGGACATCGATGTAAGTCTACTAGAGAATGTCTTCAGAAAAAGGAAAATCCAGCTTTTGGAATGGCCCAGTCAGAGCCCAGATCTTAACCCAATAAGGATGCTGTGGAATGACCTCAAGAGAGCCGTTCACACTAGACATGGTGTAAGAATATGGCTGAGATTAAGCAGATCTGTTAGGAAGAACGGTCCAGAATTCCTCCTGAAGATTGCCTTTATACATAACAAATGCCGATTGTGCCTTTGTATACCACTCCCAGCACTTTGCAGGGCGGGAGTTTTTATACATGTGACATTTTATGGCCTATTAATACAGAAAACCAGGTAATTCCAAGGATTCGTTTACTTTTTCCTGCCACTATATATGTGTGTGTATATATAATATATACAGAGACAGAGAGACAAATACATTTTATGGTTTTGTTTTTCATTATACCATACAATATATCATAATATCTATCTTTTTATGATCATAAAAGCTGTAGTGCAGCTAGCTTAACACCAGCTTCTGTACTTTGTGACACATTGATAGATCAATGATGCCTAATGTTTGAGCATCATGGGAAATGTATCTCACCATAGCTGGAATACTAAAGGATAGTCATCAGCGTTCCCAGTCCCTGTCCAAATCACTGCAGGTCACTCTTGTATTAAGATAAATTAGCATAACTGTTTGTTAACTTTGTTGAGAGATTCTTGTAATTCTCATCACATACATGCAAGCTGCAGAGTCTCCTCTTTTCCTGCCCCCCCCCCCCCCCCCCCCCCATTTTATTTTATGTGAGTGGGAAAAAAAGAACAAAAAAAGTTTTTCTTCCCCCCCACAAATTTGGGGGAATTAATTAAATTCTTTCCAACTACTGATCATTAATGAAATAATCAAGCTAGTTAACAAGATAACATATTCACCTCTTCAAATGCTTGCAGCAGGTTTTTCCTCTGAGAAGGGAAAAATTGGAACCAAATCTTGTTTATTTTATTTTATTTTTTCTTAATTTGGTTTCTGTAGTTAGGGTTCGTTGGCGGGGAATCTGCTCACTAATAGATTTAGTTCATTAACAATTTGACATATGATCCAGATGTAAAATAATCCATATTTAGGAAAGTAATGTTTAACCCTTAGATAGTCGGTACTGTACATACTTTGTCTTAAAAAAAGCACATTCCTGCATGAAGCATGCCTTTTATGTCTTTTCTTTTTATGTCTTTGTGGTTAACAATGACTCCCAGAGAATGATGGGAATTGTATCACAGTGATGAACTATGCTTTTATTCTATTATTGAAGAACAATAGGATACACAAGTATACCCCTGCCATTTTTATTTTCATGGAGATATTTATATTGCTTTATATACTGCGCTCCCTTTTGTAAATCACTCAATAAAACCTGACAATAGAAAACCAAACAAATGAAAAAACAGAATACATAGGATAGACAAACTAATGGAGGGGAGAGAAACAATTCATTGCAATAAGGGAAGGGACAAAATGTCCAATTGTTGAGTTGGGCTCCAAATGGTTCTCAGACAATCCCCCATTAAAATGAATGGCCTCCAAATCGTTCCAACTGTGGAGTTGCTCTGAAAAATACTTTACCCTATCCTTTTAGAAACAAGGTGTCAGGCTCCTGGTCCCTCTCTTGTCCTCCGTTGATGTCCCCTACCTGCTTCCACTGTCTCCCGACCCCCGGTGTCCCACCATGGTTGCGACGTAGCCCACATCCCCGGTCTGTAGTAGGGCTCACCTCACATTTCCCTGCTACTGACCCTTGGCTTGTCTCTCTTGTTTTTGAACCATATCTGCCTGCCCTGACTCTTTCATTCCATTGGTACCTCGTTTTCGCCTCCCCTACTTCTAGTGGATTTCTCTGTTGGCTGCTCTCAGTATATACCTGCACTACGCTCCTCACTACAGTGGCTGACACAAGGCCCGACATGGCAGTCAGTCCCCTAATAAATATTTGGCAGGGCAAAATGCCTCACCATTGTCACCTACCTTGATTTACCTCCTGATCCGCCGCCATCGCGGATCAGGAGGACGCCATCCCGTCGGCTGGGGCTCAGAGTGAGAGCCCCAGCTTCCCTTGATGCTGAGACGCGCGTCCAGTAAGACGCGCGCTCAGTGACGTCACGCACCCGTTCGCGCATGCGCGAACGGGTGTTTCATGAATATTCATGAGCCCAGTTAAAGGGCTATTTATTAAATTAACCCCTCCCTTGCCAATTGATCAGAGGTGTGTCCTGATCAATTGGTAGTGTATTTAAACGGTCATTTCACAGGTTACCTTTGCCTGTGATAGTGCCTTGTGTATCTCACTAGCGTTTTGACTCCTGATTGACTCCGTTTATCTGTTGCTGACCCGGTTCGTCCCTATATTCTCCATCCGTTTGTTCCTGCATTCCTGATTATTCTGTGTATGACCCTGCTGTTCCTGACTATTCTCCGTCCGCCGCCTGCCTCGATTTCTGCTAGTGACCTGTTTATCCGTATCTCTCCTGTCCGTGACCTGGCCTGTCTCCTGACTCTCCGTTTGCCTGTATTCCTGTACGATCCTATACGGGCTCCACTTGCTGAGTATCCGGTAGTAAGTGTTCCAGCAAAATCCTTGGTGACATACCACCGGCGGCTCAACCAAGGGTGTGTAGTCATTAAGGTGAAGACCAATACTTGCTACCTACGGTACTTAGTGAGTGTCCCTATAGCCTCATCTACACTTGTGGTCCATCTCCTGAACACGACCGTTACATTTATCACAGGCCTTAAATATGGATCCCGTAGATATGGCGAGGATTTCGTCCAGACAGGACACGCATGATCAAGTCCTGATGACCCATGCTACACATCTCCAGTCTCTTGAGAGGAAAGTGGATGAAGTTGCAGATCTTCTACGTCAAATGACTGGTCCGTCTACGTCCTCCAGAACCATGGCCGAGACCGCTACTCATTCTGCTTCCTTGGTGAAACCACCAAAAATGCCACTTCCTGAGAAGTATTCTGGTGAACCTCAATTATGTCGGGGTTTTCTAAATCAATGTTCTTTACATTTTCGGACACAACCACAGACCTTTTCTTCACACTTCAACAGAGTTTCCTTTATTATCAACCTGTTAAAGGGAGAAGCTCTTGCCTGGGCCACCCCACTTATGGAACAGAACTCTATACTTCTGGAAGATGCAGATGAATTTACAGCTGCTTTTCGCTCGGTATTTGACGCCCCTGGTCGACGTGAAGCTGCAGAATCAAATCTGATGGAACTTCTCCAAGGGAGAAGAACTGTAGCTCAATATGCAGTGGAGTTCCGCACTTTGGCCTACGAGACCGACTGGAATGCTAGCGCTTTACGGGCTGCATTTCGCAGAGGTTTAAATGAATCCATCAAAGATGCTCTCACATATAGAGATATACCACACGATCTAGAAAACCTGATTGCCTTATGCCTAAGATTAGAAGCTAGAGATCAAGAAAGAAGATTGGAGAAAGATAGAGACAGAGAGAGAAAACCTTCTCGTCCATTTCGTTCACCTTACCCCAAACCCACAACCGAAAGTAACGTTCCCGGTGCAGAACCTATGGAGATAGGCCCAGTTCTTCGGTTAACTCCAGAAGAAAAACAACGCCGACGATCTCTAGGGTTGTGTATGTATTGTGGCCAAAAAGGTCACTTGGTAGCTCTCTGTCCTAAAAAATCGGGAAATGCCTAAGCTTGGTGGAGTCAGGAGGTTCTCCACTGAGCGTTTCTATGATCATGCCTCCAGACAACCAAAGAATGTATGTACCCATTACTCTCCAGTGGAGAGGCCACCAAATGGCCACACAAGCCTTCATAGATTCAGGGGCCGCTGGGAATTTTATTGATGAGACATGGGCTCTTCGTCAAGGGATCCATCTAAATAACAAAACCCAAAAGACAGCTGTCGCCACATTAGATGGGACTCCGCTGGGTACAGGAATCATTTCTTTACAGACTGAACCTCTGGGAGTTGTAGTAGGAATATGTCATACTGAAGAATTACATTTTGATATATTGCAGAGTCCTCACATACCTATCATTTTAGGGATGCCATGGTTACAACTCCATAATCCTTGTATTGATTGGGAAAACAAACAAATTACTTCCTGGAGCAATCGGTGTAAAACATCCTGTTGTATAACCCTCCATAAAGTCAATCTTGTTCTTGATTTACCTACCGAGGATCCCCGGAAAATTGTACCATCTCCATATTGGGATTTCTTAGATGTATTTTCTAAAAAGAAAGCAGAGTCCTTACCTCCACATCGGGCATATGACTGTGCTATTGAATTATTATGTGGATCCAGTCCTCCCACAGGTCATACTTATCCTTTATCAAGTCCAGAAAATCAGGCCTTAGCCCAATACATAGAAGAAAATCTAAATAAAGGATTTATCAGACCCTCAGCATCCCCAGCAGGAGCAGGTTTTTTCTTTGTGGCTAAAAAAGAGGGATCCCTCCGTCCCTGTATTGATTACAGGGGACTTAACAAGATCACAGTCAAGAACAAATACCCTCTACCGCTCATCACTGAACTGTATGATCAATTAAGGGATGCCACGATTTTCACTAAATTAGATCTTCGGGGGGCCTATAACTTGATCCGCATCAAGGAAGGGGATGAATGGAAGACGGCATTTAATACCCGATACGGCCACTATGAGTACCTGGTAATGCCGTTTGGGTTGTGTAATGCGCCAGCTGTATTCCAAACGTTCATGAATGATATCTTCAGGGACTTACTTCTGTCCCACGTAATGATTTATTTGGATGACATTTTAATATATTCCAAAAACCTTGAAGAACATCGCAGTCATGTCAGACAAGTGTTGCAACGTCTTAGGGATCACTCCCTTTTCGCCAAGGCAGAGAAATGCGAATTTGAATCCAACCGAATAAAATTTTTAGGCTACATTATCTCTGCTGGTCAATTAGAGATGGATCCAGACAAGCTTTCAGCTATTAATGATTGGAAGGAACCCACTGACCTCAAAGGGGTACAAAGATTCGTAGGTTTTGCCAATTACTACAGACGATTTATCCATAACTTCTCTCGTGTCATAGCCCCCATCATTGCACTAACCAAAAAGGGAGCCAACCCCAAACATTGGACACCCGAAGCTACTGCCGCCTTCAAAAAATTGAAATTGGCTTTTACCTCTGCACCCATACTTAAACGACCAGAAACCAACCAACCATTTGTATTGGAAGTCGATGCTTCGGAAATTGCAGCAGGAGCTATATTGTCACAAAGGGATCAGAAAACCAATAAACTCCACCCTTGTTCCTATTTTTCAAAGTCATTTTCTTCCGCAGAGAGGAACTATGATGTAGGTAATCGGGAATTGTTAGCCATTAAATTAGCTTTGGAGGAATGGCGTCACTTACTTGAAGGTACAGAAATCCCCATCACCATCCTCACTGATCATAAGAATTTGCTTTATATTGAAAAGGCCAAAAGATTAAACCCACGTCAAGCTAGATGGGCTCTATTTTTTACTCGTTTTAACTTCATAATTTCTTTCCGTCCTGGTTCAAAAAATACTAAGGCAGATGCCTTATCCAGACAATTTGAGACTCCGTTAACCGAGCATCCTGTAGAAACCATCATACCCTCGTCCAAGATGGTAGCTACTGTACAAAGTTCCTTAATATGGTGGATATCCAAGTCACAAGGAAATAAACCAAAGAACTGTCAATCACCTCCTGGCAGATTATTCGTTCCGCTCCGCTTCAGAAAAAGAGTACTATCCTGGGGTCATAAATCCCCTGTGGCAGGTCATAGGGGCAAACAGAATGTACGATTCTTACTTCAGAGATATTTTTGGTGGCCCTCAATGTTGAAGGATATTTCTCTTTTCATCCACTCGTGTCCTGTTTGTGCTCGTTACAAAATTCCTCGTACTCGTCCTTCTGGATTACTACACCCTTTACCTGTACCCGACAGACCGTGGACTAATATAGCCATGGACTTTATTACCGATTTACCTATATCTCATGGGTACACTACTGTCCTGGTCATCGTCGACTTATTTAGCAAACAGGCTCATTTTATCGCACTCCCCAAGTTACCCAACTCCAGCACGCTTGCTAATATTTTTCTTAAAGAAATCATTCGTCTGCACGGAGTTCCGCAATCGATTGTCTCTGACAGAGGTCCTCAGTTCGTCTCAAAATTTTGGAGGGCGTTATGCAAACTTCTACATATCGAACTTCATTTTTCTTCTTCTCACCACCCTCAATCCAACGGTCAGGCTGAACGTACAAACCAAGCTCTTAAACAATATCTGAGAATGTATGTGTCTGCCGACCAATCTGACTGATCTGATCTTTTATACCTAGCCGAGTGGTCCTATAACAGCTCTTACCATGAATCTCTCCGGATGTCCCCTTTCAAGGCCGTTCATGGATATGAACCCACCTTATGGCCTCAGGATCGCATTCTCACTGAGGTTCCTGCCGCTGACCTCCAAGTTTTATCTATCCGAGACCATTGGTCTCGCCTGGCCAATATTTTGCGTCAAGCCAAGGTCAAACAGAAGACAGCCGCAGATAAACACAGGTCGGTGGGTCCTGTCCTTACACCTGGTACACTGGTCTGGCTGTCTACAAAACATCTCCGCCTTCGTCAGGCTGCCAAAACATTGGGGCCAAAGTATATAGGACCCTATAAGATTCAATCTCGACTCAACGACGTTTCTTTCTCTTTGTGTCTTCCCAAATCGTTACGCATTAACAACTCTTTCAATGTGTCCTTATTGAAACCTGCCATTACTAACAAATACTCTCATATGCTCAAAGTTCCCGAATCCGTTTTATTCCAGGGGGATGAAGAATACGAAGTTCAGTCTATCTTGGATTCTCGGTTCCAGCAGGGCTCCTTGCAATATCTAATTAGATGGAAGGGTTATGGTCCTGAGGAGAATTCCTGGGTACCGGCTAGGGATGTTCATGCTCCTGTGAAACTCCGATCTTTTCATTCCAAGTTTCCTCTCAAGCCGGGTCTTGGTAGCCAGTATGTCTCCCGTCGGGGGAGGGGTAGTGTCACCTACCTTGATTTACCTCCTGATCCGCCGCCATCGCGGATCAGGAGGACGCCATCCCGTCGGCTGGGGCTCAGAGTGAGAGCCCCAGCTTCCCTTGATGCTGAGACGCGCGTCCAGTAAGACGCGCGCTCAGTGACGTCACGCACCCGTTCGCGCATGCGCGAACTGGTGTTTCATGAATATTCATGAGCCCAGTTAAAGGGCTATTTATTAAATTAACCCCTCCCTTGCCAATTGATCAGAGGTGTGTCCTGATCAATTGGTAGTGTATTTAAACGGTCATTTCACAGGTTACCTTTGCCTGTGATAGTGCCTTGTGTATCTCACTAGCGTTTTGACTCCTGATTGACTCCGTTTATCTTTTGCTGACCCGGTTCGTCCCTATATTCTCCATCCGTTTGTTCCTGCATTCCTGATTATTCTGTGTATGACCCTGCTGTTCCTGACTATTCTCCGTCCGCCGCCTGCCTCGATTTCTGCTAGTGACCTGTTTATCCGTATCTCTCCTGTCCGTGACCTGGCCTGTCTCCTGACTCTCCGTTTGCCTGTATTCCTGTACGATCCTATACGGGCTCCACTTGCTGAGTATCCGGTAGTAAGTGTTCCAGCAAAATCCTTGGTGACATACCACCGGCGGCTCAACCAAGGGTGTGTAGTCATTAAGGTGAAGACCAATACTTGCTACCTACGGTACTTAGTGAGTGTCCCTATAGCCTCATCTACACTTGTGGTCCATCTCCTGAACACGACCGTTACAACCATTATTAACCTCCTTCCATAAAAACTGTAGGGCCATGGGTGGTGAAAAAGGCAGCCATTAGTTCTCCTCCATATAAACTGTATGGGGAAAGGGGCTGACCAAGTGCCCCTGACACCCCATCCCTACTCGCCCTGAGACTGGAGGGTACTCTAAAGGCCCCTAGTCCGCATAAAATAAATACGATAAAAATAAAATTGCCTCCATACCACCTCTAACTTGCCTGAGATGAATCAATGTCGGGTGTTCAGCAAGACCATTGTCATTTTCCGTGTTAATAATGGTGGGGCCATACGGCATATTGCTCAGCCCCTGGCCCCGTTGATTAGATAAAGGGAGTTTAACAAGGCATGAGCCACTTGGCCAGCCCAATTTGAGGTTGGGAGCATGCTACACCATAATGAATTTAAATGGTAGCTAGACAAAGAGAGTAAACTCAATGATCTTGTATTACCTCAAGACGTGAATGGGTGTTGGCCGATCGAGATATGCTCTATAAAAGGCTTGAAGTTTAGCAGGGAAATGTATATTCAAGGGGGGCTTCCAGGTATTGTATGGTGTATTCTTCCATAACTTACAGGATTTTATCCATGAAAATACCCATGTTTTGAGTTATACTTATTGCCTGACACAATAAGGGGGATGAGATACATTCTTATGCACTTTAGGGAGACAGTAGAATGTAGGAACTACAGGTGATGAGACATAAACTTGAACTCATCCGCATTGATAATTCCCTTAGACAGTCCGTTTGTCAAAAAAGTTTACTATCTTGGTCTCCTACCATCCATTGTAACTGTGGTGTAGCATAGCAAGCATAGCTATTGACCAGTACCTTTGAACTAGGCAGAAAGAACTACATTAGATTCATTTCGGGGTAGTGGTAAACAAACAAACAAATTGAGACTTATGTTTAAAATTCGGCTACCCAGTCAGATGGTTCAAGAAGGCTTACCAGAGAGCTTTGTATTCAAAGCACTCATTGAGCTGGGGTGCAGCAAAAGCTATATTGGATAGATATTGGCCTATAGTGGCTTCAGAACCATTACTGGAAGGGACTAGCTAAAATGGTGCGTCACTAACCACACGAAGGGGTAAAAACCGGCATGTACACCGGGTTCACAGTCTGTAAACCCATGAACCTAAACGTACCTGGCTTACTCCCACAAGGGGGTGCTTCGGGTGTGGTGGCTGTAAAGCCTGTGAATATGTAGACCCATCCAAAACATTCTCCAGTAACATACAAAGCAAAACACTATCAACACCTTCCTGAACTCCAATAGTAAATTTGTAGTATACTTGTTTCACTGCCAGTGTGATACCCAATATATCAGTAAGACATATTGGGTATGTGAATTTCCATGCAATATTTTAAAACATGTTAATGTTTGACACACCTGTATCAGAATTCTAACACCAGTTTCTTTTGTTGTATAGTTATCGACCAATTGCTCTAACACACCCAGGAAATCAAACTGAATTTATAGATTACAGACCATGACCCTGGATGGCATTAATGAGAGCTTAAATAACTCATCATTTTTTCTAGTATTTTATAAGTAAATCCTATATCCTTGGGGCTCTTAAATTTGGTCACACACATATATCTATATTGTGTGTGTATACTGTGTTTTACTTATTTACTTATATCTTCTTGCATCTAATTTCTCTCTAGGTTATTTTGGTCAGGGTGGCTCCGGCCCCTACATTACCCTTATTATCATTATCTATCTATCTATTGGACTTTGGATAGTATTTAAATCTTCCATTTATACATCATACAGGTCTCACATTGTTACAACTTCTTGTACATTATTTGCAACACATTGTTGCTGCTATAGTAGACAGCTTAACATTAACTGTGTATAGAGTAGATCTGGAGGAAAATTGCTCAGAACTAGCATGCTCAGAACTAGACAAATAACGGATATATTCAACACGTATACAGAGCCAATATATTTAATGATATAAAAATGACAGTCAAATGCAAATAGATCCAAACAGCATGGAACTATAATCCAGACAAAATTACAATAGCAATATGAGATGTGTTCACTGGTGTTGTTATACTTATGTTATAATGGCATAATTATAAAGAGAGTGGAAATATTCACAAGCCCAACGCGTTTCGCCCACATGACTTAATGCCACTTCCTGGGATTATATTACATATTTCATAAAGATATTATTGAACCTTTTGAATCGTGAATTGCGTATGTCTTAAAATATCCTGATGAGGACAGAAGACGGTAGACAGTAGATTTTATTCTTTAAGTGGTCAGGGAAACAGCAGAGAATACAACCTTGGATGAAAGGGTCTATTAAAAGCAGGAATTAAAAACGAACTGGCCGGTGTGAGTAGCGGAGAGTAGATCTATTGCTCTACTAAACCCAGCTTTCTAATCTTGTTCAATCATCTTACAGGTGCTACAGGAGACTTATTGTACTAATATTCGCATGTCTCATCTTTCCAGGTAGTACAGTAGTACAGAGGTCCCTACCACGTTTTCGTGTGCAACGCTCCTACTCTTTCAAGGCTCCACTGCATCTATGTGACGGGTGGCTAACCATGCTATTTTACAAAATACCATTAACCTTTAATGTTATCACTGTATTTAAATGACAAGAGGTAGATTTTGCTGCTATCATGTGCAATTCCTCCTCCGCAAGTCTGGGGATGCATTGGCAAGTCTAAGGGGCAGATTGGCAAGTCTAGGGATGCATTGGCAAGTCGAAGGGGCAGATTGGCAAGTCTGGGCATGTATTGGCAAGTCTAAGAGGCAGATTGGAAAATCTGGGGATGTATTGGCAAGTCTTGGGACCCATTGCTTCTTGGGAGCAGATTTGCAAGTCTGGGGATGCATTGGGAAGTCTGCGGATGCAAATCTGGGGATGCATTAGGAAGTCTAAGGAGCAGATTGTCAAGTCTGGGGATGCATTGGAAAGTCTAAGAGGCAGATTGGCAAGTCTGGGGATGCATTGGCATGTCTAAGAAGCAGATTGGCAAATCTGGGGATGCACTGGCAAGTATTGGGATCCATTGTTTCTTGGGGGCAGATTTGCAAGTCTGGGTATGCATTGGGAAGTCTGGGGGCAGACTGGCAAATCTGGGAGTGCATTGGCAAATAAAAGGAAATACAAAAAATGTTGCTATTAGGTGCTCCAAGCCCACCAACTTTTCGAATGAGTACTTATTGCTGCCTTGCATGTGTTTGTCGTGAGCATTCTCAGCAGAAGTGACGTCCTATTTTGTACATAATTATGATTTTACGGCTTAAAATAATTATGACTATGCAGCCAGTGCTGTAAGACATAAAACTGGGTGAGAGAAAATTGTAACAAAGGGAAAATCTTTATCATCCTACATAATATATACCAGGCACTTGTCTGATCAGAGACAATAAAACACTCCTACAAATAGTATCAAAGTAGGCAAAGTATTGCACTTCTTAAATAAAGACACAGTAACCTCGTCCCACGATAAATCCTTGCAATATAAGGCCAGAATTCTATTTATTGATCTTACTTATAAATATTGTACTTACAATTTAACATTTATTTGTTCTTAAACTATCTGCGTAAAGACGCGTTTTCTTTGCATAACTGCAGCAAGCCAGGTGCAAAGACATCTGGGTGGCACCAGCAATAATTCCAAATGTTTGGAGAAGTGTGTTAAGACAGAGCCTATTATGAATGGCTTCACTGGACAGTGTTTTATATGTTTTTCATTATTATTAATTATTTTCATTGAGAAAACGTTTTTGATTTAGTTAAAAAAGTTCATTGTTTCGTGGAAAATGTGTGGAAAAACTATTTTCGAACTTGGTTAATTGCTCCCCTGCCTGTCACTGTGATATGCCAAATATTTCCATTAGGGAGTAATGTATTCCTAGATCCCTGACTGTAAGGGCATTATATATGGGTAATCGCCCAGCCCTTGCTTCAGAGCCCCTGGAGCTTTCCACCTGGTGGGTGTTTCTTTAAGTCAATAATCTATGGGGAACAGAAAGTTACCAAAGCAAACTCTTCTGACACATCTGTGCAAAAACTAACATGCGCATAAAAATAATTTAGACTTTACATACTTAAGATTTTTGCCACACATGAAAGCAGTAAAATCAAGGTGTTAGGATAATAAGTGAGTGCAAATAAGTTAAGAGGCTCATTAAGTTTCCATGTGCTGATCATCCCCAGATGATACAGCTGACACGGTAGATACTTGCGGCGGGTAGGAGCTGCCACTATTTAATCTTTGCATGCAAGAGTTGGTCTTTGTGTCCAGTGAAGTTGCAAAGAGCGGAAAATGAACAGCCACTGAATATATCAAATCATTTTCCTGCATAAGATCCATTGGCCCCAATTGAACGCCCGCCATTAAGTTAAAAAGGGCGTTAAGCGGTTAATTAACGAGAACTGGCAAGGACGCCCAAGGGTATATCGTTTAATGGGTGCAGTAAAATAAATACGGCAGCCATTAAAAAAACAACAACCCTATAACAACATTGAATTGTGCAGAAACTCAATTCCATTAATATTTATTTATATAGGGACAATAGTTTATGTAGCGCTTGGTAAAGAAACTACATGCTACATTAGACCAGGAGTGAAACGGTAAGAGGGAAAGTTGGTGGTGGTAGTAACAGTATTTGGGGACATTTGGAGCTAGTTAGATATGAATTAATGTGAGTTTTTGCTGGATGAATTGTAAGCTTTCTTATTCCTAATAGCATTTGGGGATAACGTGGGTTTGGCTAAATGTTAAGTAATGGATGTTCCTGTAGGATGAGTAGTAAGCTTCCTTAAAGAGGTGAGTTTTGAGGGACTTTTTGAAAATCGAAAATCAGAGAGTTGGACGCTTTGCGGAAACGAGTTCCAGAGAAAGGGGGCAGCTGGGGTGGGAATGAGACAACGTGACAAGGTTGGAGGAGACCCTATCATAGAGAAATGGTAGGAGACCAATGTTCAACTCTGGTGATGTGATTTGTAAAGGTAGAGAAAATAGGCTCATAGTTCACCTAGGTTACAAAGAAACCAAATAAACGCAATGGACGCCCAGCAGTCGATTCAAACGTGAGAACTTTATTGATCAGAAGCAGGCAACGTTTCAACTCTCGAGAAACATTGCCTGACACCTCTTCCTCGTCTTTCCTTCTTACATCCCTGGGCTTTATTCTTTACTGCAGGAGATCAGACAAAAAAAAGGAGAGAAGAAGTGCGCCAGGTCACCTTATGTACCGGCTTAGCTGTTCTTTTGCTAACGTCAACCACATCAAACAACACATGCACGCTCACCTCACCGGCACAGTAGTTTAGTTAGCACTATATACATCAAAATATCATATTTAATTGAGAGGTGTACCGTAAGGAATAAAGAGAATTCTACTGTGGGTCATGGATTTCCTTCCCATTTTAAAATTGTATTAAAGTTTTTAATACGTAAAAAGAAATGTACCTTTACTAGAGTTTCAAACCTTTATTTATATAGTGTAAATAACTTTCCTCCTGTTGTAATTAACCTATGGATAAAGCACAAAGCTTAATAAACTAAATATATGCTTAGTCTTTTTTTTTCTTAAATCTATTTCACCGAATTTATAGACTAAGCTGGGAATATAAATACCAAGCCAACAGAACCATCTGCTGACACTACCCCTGACCTTTGGGACTCGGCTATGGAAATTAATTATCTCTGCCTTATGTTGGCAGTCATAGATAAAGTGTTTGAGAATGATAAAAAAAGACTTTAATGGCAGTAATGAGCACATTTTACTTTCTATGTATTTTTCTGAATTTTAAACAAGTGCATAAAGGCACTACAGGAAAAACGAACATGATATAAATAGCTCAAAGAGCTGAAAGTGTATTAAAGTATAGTAAGGACTAGGGATTTTTTTTTTGCCAGTGTGTATATGTAAATAAGTCTGAAACTTTTCTTTAGTACAATATAGAAATATAGTTCAGTGATGTAAAAGTATGGCATTTTCAGAAACACATACAAGAAGTAAGAAGTATTTGATTTATAGTGGCAGGTTGATAAACCATACATAGGGTGCCAAGTAACGAACCAAAAGAAGATACTTATTATACAGTATCAAGAGCTGCAATAAATACTATACTTCTAACAGCAGGTCTTCTTTAAGAATGGAGTTATGAGTCCATGCTACCTCTTGCAAAATAGCATACCTGACATCATGCCAGGTTGGTAAAAAAAATTGTCTTGAGCCTAGCGAGGCTGTAGCATGAAGTAAAGTTGACAACCATTTGGATAAGATGGGGTCTCTGATTTGATGTCCAGTGTGCCTCTTTTCTGGGACACCAGATCTAATGTATACTGTCTGTGTACCAGCATGCTCGGTTGGTTGGCATCCTACATGCCACAAAGCTGGATGATGCTGCAGTGTCAGACACACCCCAGATACTCTACCTCTCAGCATCTCAATTAGAAGGACATTTATTCCCGTTGCAGTAGTGTATTTGCAAAGTTACATTAACACTCCTGCTATTTTATTCTTTTCTGCATTTTCTTGACATTGCGTATACATTGTTTTCTAAGTTCTACATTTACATGGCAAATCCTTGTACGTGATGAAGTAGCTTTAAAACATGTCAAGTCATAAATACAACATGTGTGGCGCATGTTCACACTAAGTATCTGGTGATGATAAGCACATGGGGTGTTAAGGGTCTCTTACCTTGTTTTCTTAACACCTTGTTTTTACTACTATCATGTGTGGCCAGAAATGTTAAGGATGCAAAATATTATTTTGAGGCAAATTAGTTTTTTTTTTTGCAGATGTTTCAGAATAAAACATAGTTCACTTCAGTTCTTAGAATAACAACTACCAGATGGAGAGCTCCAAGGCCATCCGTTCCAATGGTAAACAATTACCAACTTTTACCGTGAGGAATATAGCATTCCTCCCTAATGGAAATATTTAGGATATGAACATAATGGCAAAGAGAGCAATTTTAAAATCTAGTCACAACAACAATACCACTGGCTTTAAACAGTACTCTATGCCAGTAAGATATGGGCTAAAGCACCATCTGCAGAATCTGTTCCGGTGGCTGTGGTGTCTATTGTTTATGACATCACCTGTAGCTTAATATGCAAATTACACATTTCCAACCGTAAATAGTTCATTTGCATATTAGGCCACAAAGTGAAGCTATAAGCAAGAGACACCACAGCCACAATTAAACCACATTTCTATTAATTTGTGCATGCATGTGCAATTCTGTTAACACAAAGTATAGAGGGTACTTTACATTCACAGTATAAAGAATGCTTAGTTTGGCAGAGTCTCTTTAACTCAGGCCCTCATCCTTGTGAGGTCGATAAAACAAATACCATTATATTGCATATGGTAAGATCCCAAAGATGTACTTGAAAAACAGAAAATATATTAAGTCCTCTAACTCCCTCACAACACATGGTACTTGCGTCCCAGAGGACGCAAGCGCCAAAACGCTGTTATTGTGTATCTGGACCCGACTGAGAAATGACCAGTAGCCATAGACACAGTGCTAGAGACCAGATTAGGGTCTTAATTAAAAGAAAATTCAAGACTTTGACAAAAAAAAAATGCAAGATCTCACATCATCACTTGTGAAGGATGTTCTATGCCGTACTAGTGTCTTTTTCGGCCTGTAAATAAGAACAGCATTGAATGTCCTAGTGCCATGAATGGGTTAACATACCATTCTTGGTTAAACACTTGTTATTATTATTATTAAGACTGCCTTTTTCAGGTTGCTTTTCATTAATGGTTTGAAGGTCGCGCGGCAACCAATTCCTCTTCTTCAAAGAGCCAGTACCTACTTTGTAAGCCTCACCATGCCCCAGTTAAGACGCCAAGCACAGTTAGTTTTGGGGCTAGTGTTAGTTTTCAGTTTTAGTTTAGTTTTCTATTCAGTTTTCATTTTTTTGTAATTCAATGTTTCCAGTATCATGTGTTTAGTATTTAGACATCGGATGATTCATCTTCATCTGCCCCATTTTATTTTAAATTACACATGTTTTATGAAGATCGATTCAGAGTATTCAGATACACTGGACATGTAGAATAGAATAAGTTCAAACGTTCTACATTAATTATGGGAAACCAACAATGTAAAGGTCAAAATGGAGGCTGTTGGTGTGGACATCCAGAATCCAAAGTATATGGGTCTACCTTCCCTGACCGCCCATATGTACAACAGGGGTGTGGGAGCTGAAGAAAAAGGCTCCTGTTTTTGATGAGGGGGTCAGGACTATTTTCTGCGCCCCCTATGTATATTATGAAGGCTGAGAACCATTTTACCTGTTCCTTGACATCCAATTTTAATTGGACCAGCATATTTTTAAAAATGTATTTATGGGCCCAGCAGCTGTCCACTGGCCGCAGGCAGGGGGTATTTTTAAAATGTTTATGTCAATTCATGTTTTCAGAAAAGGAGAATTGAAATGCCCAAAATGTGGGTATCTCAACCAAATGTTGGGTAGCTGAAAACCTATGGTTTTCATAGTCAAAACATCCTGATCCGCATGCCAGTGATGCTTTGGTTTCCGAACGGTCTGCATCGCCGATTCAGACCCGCATTCAGGGCTACTGAGTAGCATTTTGGGTATTTGTGAATTCTGGCTAAAGTCCCCAACCCAAACCAAATTTGTGATGAACTGGGGTTTATTGAATAGACCCGTGTGTGTGTGTTTTTTTTTTTTTACTACAGGAACTCTTTAAAGGGACAAAGGGGCAAATGCCTAGAGTAGGAGAACAATGTGTTTTAAATTTGTTTATGACATCACCTGTGGCCTGATATGCAAATGGACTGCTTTTCAGTGGGACATTTGCATATCGTACCACAGGTGATGTCATAAACCGGAGACTCCACAGACACATTTAAAACACATTTAAAACAATGTTTAAGTGATACAGCCCATTTAAAAGAAGGTATGACATTGGAAAAAATGGAATAAATTGGAAAACAATGTACTTGCTGATAAAAAAAAGTAAGTATTAAATATAGTGGATGTTCTTACCATGTGGTATTGAAGATCTACATTTTTTTCCATTGCCATCTTTTTTGACTTGTCAGAGAAAGAAAACATTTGATTGTTTAACATCCTCTGTTGTATCTTGTCACAGCGTGTTTTGTTCTCACATCAATGTGTGTATCATATGTCAGTTCTTATTCATCTTTGTTTTGGATGTTTTTTTTGCTATGCATTAATTCCGCAAACATAAAATGGATTTGGTTTTGGAATAAGTGAGAAAACATATCTAGTTTCTTTTGAGAGGAAGACCCCCTACTGGTTACTGCTACTTAATCCACAGATCAAGGAGAACATTTGCCCACCCAGAGTATCCTTTCTTGTAAACACATGAGCACATACCAGCCTCTGGTTGATAAAGGCAGGACTAGTAAAAAAATATAAAAAAAAATAAACAGATATAGATTTACCAGGTGGTATGAAAAGATTTTTTCCCATAAAAAAATATAAAAATGAGCAAAGTGTTTAGTGTGATAAAATAAATCAGCAAGTGTAACCTTCAAACAGGGAAGGGTTGTCAACGTTTGGCCTGGGGGAAGGCAAAAGCCAAAAACTGGGGCAAATTCTACAAATATTTGCACCATGGAACACTGAATTCAAGTAATCTGTAAACAATATATAACAATCAGGGGTCACACTCCCAAAACTACAGTACTAACACTGGCTAAGGCAATGTGTTTATTATGAGATACAATAGTATATTTTATCAAAACATACATTATCAACAGGGCAACCACCATTTAATTCCACAGATGAATTCATGAAGTTCATACCAAATGGAGATGCACAATTTCATGAGTGAAAGAGTGATTTATTACAGCTCATAACACCAACCGGTTTCTTCTCCAATGCCACTTTCAAGGTGAACAAAGTTAATTACACACAGGTGATTATAAACACACACCCATCATCCCCAAGACTGATAACGCCCAAAAGCAAAAATAAAATTACACACATGTGAATACATTGCTATGATGGCTTTGCAGCTAGAAAAAAAAAGAATGAAGTTAGAAACAAATACAGTAAAAACTTACAGAACAAATGGCTAGTTTATTTCATGATTTATACCAGCGGGATTATTGTTCAGAATACTTTGTGCTGCAATGCTTTTGGAGGACCACCTCCAAATCATAACATTTTAAAGTTGCGGGAGAGCTGGCAGTATGATTATGTAATGTCAGCATTATATTCATCTTCAGCAGCCCACCCTTTATCATACCAAACAGACAGATATGCTTACAGTAAGGTACAGAGATTGGTAGACAGAGCAGTCTAGAGCAGTGGTTGAGGCCCAATGCATTTTACCAAATCACCACTGGCCTTTTGGGTCTAGGACACTTCTTCGCCGCATTTTCATCGCTGACAGTTCAGCGCGGCAGTTAGAACGCTGAACTGTCAGCAATGAAGTATAACGCGGCCGTTTCACCGCGGCTGCAGCTATGTAAGAGCTGACAGTTCAGCGCTGAACTGTCAGCTCTTACAAATCTAAAAGTAAAACAAAAATACCCCCCCCTAATAAATGATTTCCCCCCCCAATAGTAACACTAAACACTAAACCCCAATACTAACACTAAAATTAACCCCAATACTAAAATTAACCCCCTAAACCCTAATACTAACCCGACCCCTAATACTAACCCCGACCCCTAATACTAACCCCCGACCCCTAATACTAACCCTAATACTAACCCCCGACCCCTAATACTAAAGTTAACCCCCTAAACCCCAATACTAACCCTAATACTAAAGTTAACCCCCTAAACCCCAATACTAACCCTAATACTAAAGTTAACCCCCTAAACCCCAATACTAACCCTAATACTAAAGTTAACCCCCTAAACCCTAATACTAACCCTAATACTAACCCCGACCCCTAATACTAAAATTAACCCCCTAAACCCTAATACTAACCCTAATACTAACCCCGACCCCTAATACTAAAATTAACCCCTAAACCCTAATACTAACCCCCGACCCCTAATAGTAAAATTAACCCCTAACACTAAACCTAATTCTAACCCCCTAAACCCTAATTCTAAACCAACTAAAATCGGTAAAATAGTTACCTTTAGCGATGAAATGTCCCGCGATGAAATCTCCAGCGACGATCCGTCTTGTGCTGTAGAGTCGGCGGTGAAGCGGCTGCGCGGAAGCAGCCGCGATGAAGTGTCCCATCCCCTGGCCTTTTATCAACCTCTCTACATTTGATCCATGTTTGTAGAGGGGAGAGGAAGGCTGTGAAAGTGGAGACAGCAAGAGACTCACCTCTCACTCAAGTGCATATGAGCACAGAACTCCAGAATGTGGAACCTGTCTGACCTTGAACTTTCTATCTCCTCATATTCATCACAGCCTTATCTGAGGAGGATGGCTGCTTGGGAACCACTAACTGGGTGCATTTAGAAGGGAAAAGTAATGCATCCCTGGTCCATTGAGAAGTGTGGCCTGGGGGGCCAAACTCCAAATATTAGTAGATTATGCTAAGAAATCAAAAAAATAGCTCATTGTCACTGGTGATTATACGTGTACAGTTTAAACGTTCCTTTTGCTTTATCTGTTTCTACGCAGACCTCTCGCGCGATGGCCAGTACATCATGTGACAGGTCATTGCAGGACAAGTCATCGTGGGACAGTTCATCGCAGGATCGCATAGAAGGTTAATATTATTAGTATTAGGATTCAGGTTAGTATTAGAAGGCACTACATTACTGGGGGGGGGGGGGGGGGGGGTTACCACTGTATTTGTAAGCACTGACAGTTCACTACTGATGAAATGGACGTGTTGCCTTACACATCTGTGTCAGTTCAGCGCTGAAATCATCACGCTGACCTACCAGCAGTGAAATGGACGCGATGAACTGTCCTAGATGCTCATGAGGAACTGTCACAGCCACATCCAGCACAAGAACTCAGACATATATTCCTTCCCATGATTTCCTTCATCCTATCCTCATCTGTGTGATGACGGAACAAGAACTGGTGAAGAAGCTGATGTTAAAGAGGGACAAAAGATAATCTGACGACTGAAATTCAGCCATGGTTGATCCACCAGAGCTGAAGGACTAAGTACGAAAAATTAGATCCACAATCATAGAGGAAATGGGACAGGCAGACATGAGACAAAGTCAAGGACAATCCAAGACTGGTACAGTGGAAGCTAACCAACAGACTAGAGAAGTACGAGGCTTAAAGCAAGTGATCTTATACTAAACTCCATGTTCTGAAATCCTGTAAATCTGCAATATTAAGGTCTTTAATGAATAGATTTGGGAAACACTGAACTAACAGGCAAATAAACAACACAGAATTCATTTATTCTCTAATAATAATGCTCTAGCATACCCCAACATTTAAATATAATCTCGTTATATTTTTAAAATAGGTAACTTTTTGGGGGGTTTTGGGCTCGTATTGTTTGCTTCTGGCACATATGTTCTTCTAGCACTATGGATTAAAAATACGTTTTTATGGTGTTTAGTATGTGTTGAAATATGCGCAATAGTTTTATAGTCAACACATTTTTTTCTTATTATGGATTTAATTCATTTCATTAAATCTCTGATGGCAATACTCCATCTCTTCACAGTGGGCATGGAACAGCCTGACCTTTATTTTGCAAAGTATCGTCAATAGAACACTCTTCTTTGAATGTAGTTTGCAATCATGCAGTTTGAAGTGTGAAGATAAGAGGTGTTCTCTGACTAAGAGACACGTGAGTGTGCAGAGCAAATTTTATCCTCTAATATTTTCAGACATTGAAGCTGGCAAGTAGTTATTATAGAAGCTTATCACAGATGTTTCATGAAATAACATAAATTCAGCCAGCACGAAAAAGGATTTTGGCATGAAATTCAGACCACTCAGATTTGAAAGCACCTTCGATTTATTATACAGGATTGTTATCGGTGGTGAATAACTAGTCCACGCTACTCGACAAGCTGCTGTATGGATTTTTCTGAATCTTCTGAAGGACTGCATGGAATCTTGTGAGGGCTGCATGGAATCTTGTGCGAGGGATGCATGGAATCTTGTGAGAGGGTTGCATGGAATCTTGTGAGAGGGCTGCATGGAATCTTGTGCGAGGGATGCATGGAATCTTGTGAGAGGGTTGCATGGAATCTTGTGAGAGGGTTGCATGGAATCTTGTGCGAGGGATGCATGGAATCTTGTGAGAGGGTTGCATGGAATCTTGTGCGAGGGATGCATGGAATCTTGTGAGAGGGCTGCATGGAATATTGTGAGAGGGCTGTATGGAATCTTATGAGGGTTGCATGGAATCTTGTGAGAGGGCTATATGGAATCTTGTGAGAGGGCTGTATGGAATCTTGTGCGAGGGATGCATGGAATCTTGTGAGAGGGCTGTATGGAATCTTGTGCGAGGGATGCATGGAATCTTGTGCGAGGGATGCATGGAATCTTGTGAGAGGGTTGCATGGAATCTTGTGAGAGGGTTGCATGGAATCTTGTGCGAGGGATGCATGGAATCTTGTGAGAGGGTTGCATGGAATCTTGTGCGAGGGATGCATGGAATCTTGTGAGAGGGCTGCATGGAATCTTGTGAGAGGGCTGTATGGAATCTTATGAGGGTTGCATGGAATCTTGTGAGAGGGCTGCATGGAATCTTGTGAGAGGGCTTTATGGAATCTTGTGAGAGGGCTGCATGGAATCTTATGAGGGTTGCATGGAATCTTGTGAGAGGGCTGTATGGAATTTTTTGAGAGGGCTGCATGCAATCTTGTGAAAAGGCTGCATGCAATCTTGTGACAGACGATTCCATACACTGAGGGATCGAGTCTTGTGAGAGGCCTTTAAAGATCTACAGAGATCGTTTAATGAAAAACAAATGTGGGAAGAAATGTGACATACATTGAGTATCCGTTATCCAAAATGCTTGGGACCAGATAACCATTTTCACCAATGAGATATATTAAAGCCTCTCAGCACTCATGAAATTCAGTAGTATCAATGTAAATACTGTATTGAGCAAATAACTCACTTTACTGTGATGTAGCAGTGATGTGAGGCATCTTTGGCAACCTGCTGTTGGCTCTTCAGGCCTGCACATGTGCCATTGGATTACCCTTTGTAGGTTTGGGGGAATATGAGCATGCATGGAAAGGCTATATCAGTTTAGGGGAGCTGGATGCTGAATAAACTATTGTGTGCTTGCCAGGGAACGGGAACAAAAACCAGCCCTGGAAGAAAATTGTATACCAGCCCCATAGCATAACATTATTAAACCAGCCACATGGCATAATATTATTTTTTTGTTCATAGAAAGGAAAACCATGCATTTTAAAAGCACATCTGAACAGTGTATTATTTATAGATAAGACTGATATATAAGCCTTCCTAGGGCAACATATACCTCTAGTATGTACACAAAGTTATATGAATTGCCCTATGCAGAAATATATATCAAGGAAGTGTGCGAGATATAACCTTGTGTACATACAGGGTAAATATATTGACGTACCCCAGCACCCAGATTGCACTCAAAGGGCTTGACCCAGGACCCAGAACTTACCCCAGTACTCAGACAGGACTTGAACCAGCATCCATATTGCTCACACAAGATTTGGCCCAGACCCAGGACTTACCCCAGCACTGAGATTGCACTCACAGGACTTGCCCCAACACCCAGCCCAGCGCTGAGAACTGCCCATGTTGGTCTGTATTTTTCTCATATCTGTAGTCTCTCTCTCATTTCTGTAGTGTGTCTCTCGCATTTCTTTAGTGTGTCTGTCTCTCTCATTTCTGTAGCAAATCTTTCATTTCTGTAACGTGACTCTCCCTCATTTCTCTAGTGTCTCTCTCTCATTTCTGTAAGGTCTCTCTCTCATTTCTGTAGTGTCTCTCATTTCTGTAGTGTCTCTCTCTCATTTCTGTAACATCTCTCTCATTTCTGTAAGGTCTCTCTCTCATTTCTGTAGTGTCTCTCTCTCATTTCTGTAGTGTCTCTCTCTCATTTCTGTAACATCTCTCTCATTTCTGTAAGGTCTCTCTCTCATTTCTGTAACATCTCTCTCATTTCTGTAGTATCTCTCTAATTTCTGTAGTGTCTCTCATTTATGTAATGTCTCTCATTTCTGCAGCGTCCCTCTCTCATTTCTGTAGCTTCTTTCTCTCTCATTTTTGTAGCATCTCTCTCTCTAATTTCTGTAGTGTCTGTCTCATTTATGTAGCATCTCTCTCTCTCTCTCTCTCTCATTTCTGTACATCTCTCTCTCTCTCATTTCTGTAGCATCTCTCTCTCTCTCTCATTTCTGTACATCTCTCTCTCTCTCATTTCTGTACATCTCTCTCTCTCTCTCATTTCTGTACATCTCTCTCTCTCTCATTTCTGTACATCTCTCTCTCTCTCTCTCTCATTTCTGTACATCTCTCTCTCTCTCTCATTTCTGTACATCTCTCTCTCTCTCTCATTTCTGTACATCTCTCTCTCTCTCTCTCTCTCTCTCTCATTTCTGTAGCATCTCTCTCTCATTTCTGTACATCTCTCTCCCTCTCTCATTTCTGTACATCTCTCTCTCTCTCTCTCTCTCTCTCTCTCTCTCTCTCATTTATGTACATCTCTCTCATTTCTGTAGCATCTCTCTCTCATTTCTGTAGCGTCTCTCTCTCATTTCTGTAGCGTCTCTCTCATTTCTGTGGACATACAGCTCCTACCAGCTATTATTGTATTATAGATAATTTACATAATAGGTGAGCTCCATTATACGCGATACATCTCATCCATAATTTAATAGAAAGAATGAAAGATGTAATACAGTTATGAAATATTTGACATATTTTCTCAATTCTCCCATCAACTTCAATAAACCTGACAAAGATGACTTACTTAAACACTGGGTCCTATGGAATAATAAAATAACCATCTAATTATGTTCAGATACCATTTGTGACAGATTGTGGTTTGAATGTCTGTGTCTATTCCTAAGGCTGCATGAAAATGACCTTCAATGCCAAGATATCCCACCATTTCATGACAATATGGGGAGAGTTATATTTTTCCTCTGTGCGGATTGTGAAGTGTCGAATTTACAGTTATGTAATCAAGTTTAAGATACATCTAATGACCACAAAATGGTAAAATATGTATAATTTGCACAAATAATATCAAAACAATATTTTATTGCAGCCAAATATGTCCAAACTACTGATTTGAACTTGAAAAGCATGTTATATTAAGACAGCAGCATTCAGACACTGCAATACCTGCTTTAGGGTTAGCATGCAATGCTACTGATGGGCTCATAACTGAATATGCATGGGGACCCCATAGAGTTGTGTTCATGGTTAACTGTAAACTGATTGCAGTATGAGAGAGAATGATTTTGTGGTTAAAGTTGACAGCTTGCAGTGAAATGTAACCAATGGATCTGGTCGGAATGTTGGGGTGATCTGCAGTGTCACCCACTGGATGTGGTTATAATCCAGTGAAGAGCAGTTGACGATAAAGCCATAAATGAATATAACAGAAGGTGCGAAAATCTACGTTATAAATAGAAAATACAACAAAGAAAAGGGGAGAGAGAAGCTTGAAACAACCTTCATAGCTGATATCCTGAGTGCAACAGTCAGTGCTGTAGTAACACCTGAACAGAAGGAGAGTGAGAAAGCAACATACAACTACACTTAGACAGAGGCTAAACCCTTCTTTCAATCTGTTAATCAGAGGGAAGGCATCATATGGAATATATTATTGAGCACCATTCACAAGTGATACAGGGTTATGTTACTGACATCCTTTTCTCCCAGAGATATTTCACTGAACGCACCTCCAGCCATAGAGTAGATGTTCATCTTCTCCCCAGTGATTGGGGGATCATGGCTTGACAAAGACCACTCCAGTCGAAATTTTGTTGCGTCTGATGGACTAAATCTCACCTTCATCTCACCTCACCTAAATCGCACGTCATCGGTGCTGAGCTGTGTTTTTTTTCCTGGATTGTGTGAGGGCCGAGTGGAGGCCTGACTCAGGCACCATTTATTGTGGGTGCTGTTCCTGCCATTTTATTAGCTTTACTACCTGGCTTCTCCTGGGATTTAGATTATTTTCGCTACTCCTCACTTTCAGTAACTCTCTTGTAGGTGATTGGACATTCGTCTCTTCAGCAGTCTTGTTGCTCCATCTTGCAGTTCGCAATCGTTGTTCAGGGTGTCGCACCTCTGTTTCCTCAGCAGTTCCCCTGCTCTGTCTTGTAGTAGTTCTGCACGTTGCATTCCTACTCAAAGCTTAAGTAACTCATAGCTTGGGAGAGGTACAATGTAGAGAGCTAAACAAAGTTCTGTTCACCTATAAATGCCACTTTTAGAACCTTTGAAACCTATAACATAAGTTCTTACGGATATAAATCTAATTTGCTGTTGAAAAGGATGATGTAGGTGATGTAGAACAATGGACCATTAACTTCATGGTTTATGTGGTGTCTAATCACCTTAATTAACTCATAAATCGGGAAAGGAACAATGTAGACAGCTGAAAATAGTTGTGTTGACCTAGAAATTCCATCATGAATAAACTGTGCATATTGAATGATGATAGGAGATCAGTGTTCAAGAGTTTTTTCTGCATTTTTGTTAAGATTATTAGAGAGAATTTAGGGAGGACCCTAGAACAAAAACCTAGCAAACCTGATAGTGATATTTTGTCTTTACATTATTTGCACAAATTAACTGACACACAGAAAAAGATGACATTGCATATATATTGGTTAGAGTCTACTTGTGTTGGGTATAATGCTAATTATTAATCTGATAGCTGCTCAGTTAGTTATAACTCCAACAAATGAGTGATGGTGATTTTATAAAAAAAATAATTTCATTGGATAAAATATATATTTTCTCCATAGAGCTCATGTCGGACATTGTTTGTGGTTGTTGAAGACACACTTTGGAATTGAAAATAGCTCTGGTGTGTTCAGTTGCCTTGCTGACTGATTCATTAGGTGTGCAAATTACATGGATTGAAGTGTGGGCAGTGATTTGTGGACTGTGCTTAGATTAATGTTGGAACAGTTTAATCGGATAAGAATTTAGCCTTTCATTTCTGATTTCATCCAACGCTCAAAAACACTGTTTTTCTTGTTAACGGAAAGACATCTGGATATAAACAACCTTTAGTGGCATCATTGTGACTGTCTAACCGCAGAAACGTTTCTCGAACCACATAACACAGTTCTATTGGAATGTTATACAGCAATCACCACACAAAATATGCTGATGTTCTGAGTTTAGCCCATTTCAACTTGTGGAGCTTTTCTCTGTGAGATAGCATTATGGAGACAATTGTGTCCCAAGTTAATATATATGCTGCGCAATACTTAGCCAGCAATCCACAATGTTACATGGCAGGGCAAAATACCGGCTGGCCACAGACCAACATGGATTTATAAAGTTTTCGTCATTGACATGACAAATGGCATAAAAATAATATATACAGTGCTACTGGAGCGAAGTTTTTACTTTTTATTTTATTATTATTATTTTATTTTGTATTTTTTATTTTACTGGAGTTGGTTTTCATCACTTTTTCCTCATATGATAAAACAAATCGCTATGAAATTATTTTACTGTGGAAGCATTTTAATGATATCACCAAGTGCCCAGCCAAGGAACATCCAGCCTATGACGTGCTTTATAAAATTCAGCCTCTAATCACCCATTTTCAGAATCATCTGTACTGATGAGAATTTAATGACCATGGAAAAGCCAAGACCATCATCAAACCAGTCTGCATGACCAAGTACAATAAATATATGGGGGGAGTAGATCTTTCAGGCTGACCACTAAATATCCTACCTCATACCTGTCAAATTCTGCCCCATGCGAATCAGGACTTGGGGGTGGAGTTTGGGAGTTTGAGTGTCAGCTCGCGGAGGACAATAAAGATTGCAATTGGGACTCCGGGATTGCAGTCCCGAATGCCACCAAGCTCTCTGCCCTGGAAAAGAGGTAGAACTTGGCAGCATAGTGGGACAAAGCCTTCAAATTGGGACTGTCGCACCCAAAGTGGGACAGTTAGGAGGCATGCTACCCGAGTCATCGGTGTTGTGCACATGCTGCTGCTTTGAATATTGAGACTTTGACTTAGACTGGAAGTTATCTCTGTATCACCGGTGAGCAGCTGATTACTTGGTACAAAAAAGCTCCCATCAAAATAATGCAGATAGCAATACACCACATATTTGGATTCCACGGACAGACCCACCCTGGAAAGAAATGTAAATTTCTTGATTACCAGGTGCAAGTAATTTCAGAGATATTATTTCAGTATGGACTGAGCACTGCATCTCCAGAAAACATTCAAATTGCTCCAAAAAAAGCAGAACCGATAGAAGCGGTGTAGAGGAAAAAAGACTCACCATATCACTGCCCATTTCAGCCTGGCCTCTGTATCGGTGACTGCTTTAGAAAGTACCAGATACATTTTAATTGAAGCAGTAAAAAACTCAGATCAAACATACCACTGATTAGATTATATTAAATTTCAGAGGAGATTGGTGGTAGAATAGCTCCAAGAAAAAGTGTCAAATGTAAAATATCCGTGGTTGTTTATTTCTTAAAATTATAGGGTTGAGTCAGGTATGTCTGATTTTCGGCACTGAAATGGTACCACAAAATTGCGGACAAATTTGGATCACATTGGTACCCGGATTTTGAGCTACTTAGTTAGGTACTATGTGCTTCCAAATATGTCTGCAATTCGGACATAATAGCCTATTCCACGAAAATATCTTCCAGGACCCGAAATTAGCTGAAATGTAATGAAATGTAGTGGTAGCCTTGGTCCTCCCCAAAGACTTCCAGGAGGACAGTTTATCTTGGAACCATCTCAGGAGGACCTTGGCTATTCCAAATATAGCTATAATCAATGGGAGGGGTTTGGCTATAGCTGTAATAGCAGGAGTCCTCCCAACATGGCCAAAGTGTAATAAATTAAAAATCAGTAAAAAAAAAAAAAAAAAGATATATTTATCAAATACATAAAAATTAAGTAAATAAAAAAATAAATATTTTTGAATTCAAATTTTAAAATGCTTATATTGATGTTAAAATACTTTTATAATATATAACATTAATATATTACAATTGTATATAAAAATGTTGTGTTTAAAATGTTTCCTATTAATTCTACTATACCTTTCTATTACATTTTCAAGTCAAAATCTGGAGAATGGAAATTGCTGAATTTCGCCTACTTCGCTTGAATTCGTTCATTATTCAACCAATAAATATTTGGTAGCAGAAAATCTATGGTTGCAAAAATGTCCAGATCCCAATGTTTCCGATTCTTCTGTTTCTGAATGGCCTGAAGATCTGATCCGGTGTTACGGTGTATCAGTGACACCCAGGAGGAGGGACCCTTGTTGCAAGATCACCTCTTGGGAAGTACTTTGTGGTGTTCACCCTGACAAATATGTACCCAAAGGTTGAGCCCAGGGTAATGTTTTGCCAGGGGCTTGTGCGGCACAAGTACAACCTAGAGGTAACCAGGAATGTGTTTCTGGAGTACTCTGAGCAGCACAGGAGACAAGACAGACTGGAACAGGTTGATGATATAAATAGGCTGAGATCAAGCGGAGTTGAGGAACAAGCCAGGGGGTTGAGGCAGGCAGAAGTCAAGCAAAGTCAAAAACAGGCTGAGGATTCGAGGCAGGCAGAGATCAAACGAAGTCAAGGTACTATCCGGGGTCGATGCAGGCGGAGATCAAAAACAGAGTAAAAAAACAAGCCAAGGGTCAATATCAGAAGTCAGACGAAATATAACAATAGCCCAAAAATAGAGAGAACTCTTTGCACAGGCAACTAGAAAACGATTGAACAGGTGAATAAATATAGGAAGTAATTAGCATAGACCAATGTAGAAGGAGATGGGTGTGTCAGGAGGGAGGAACAGGAAAAAAAACAAAGAATACAGAACACTAAAATATATATATGCATATATATTACAATATATAAGAGGTTCCCAAGTGATAGAAAGAAAGTAAACCCAAAAATAAAACAAAAATGAATGCATCTATTTGAGGTCTGTATAGAGAGCAAACAGACTCCAAAAACATGGCCACCGTAGATGAAAAATGTCTCCAGAAGTCACTACTGACTTCCTGACTCCAAAAACATGGCTGCCGTAACAACACGAGAGCTATGACGGCGTGAGGAAGGAGGTGACAAGCGATGTGAGGGGATCAGGTGAGTGACATCCGGACCCCAATTTAAGGATATGGGGTTAAGTGCCTTGGTGTAAAAACTATATCTGGGCCCTTCACTAGGCCAATATTTTTCTCCCATTCTAGCTCAAAGAGAAGGGCATTGGTGATTTGCACCTCCTGCAAACACCCTATTTTTTGCTACCGTTTGACATCCCTTCCATCAGATGTTCCTCACTATCCTCGCTTTACCTGTTGTTTATTTTTTCTCGTTGTCACATTTCACTTACTTTTCTGAACCGTTACAGTAACTTAGATCTCTCCTTAGATGCTGTACTGAAGATGAGAGTATAATCTACAACCACTTTTATATAATAATTAAGACGGATGAGAGTTTATTCTCTTAATTCCTCAGTGTATTGTTATTGTTTAAAAAAATGTTCAATAAATATTGATTTACACATAACAATTATCTTTCTTTAGAGCAGTATGCATCTTATGCTTTGCATAGCACAGTGCTACTTTGAAACCAATGCTCACCAAATGTCAAGCAGAATAACTAAATAAATAGCACTCAATACATTTAAAATAAAGTACATAACATTTTATTACAGTAAACAGTATATTTTAGTAAGAGTTAGGGCTTGTTTATTTCTGCAGAGAAACATGAAATATTTATGATAATAAAATTGTACATTATCATGAACATAAGTCAAACAAATATGATTATTTACATATGTAAAATAAAACAAGCAAATAACCATTCTCCCTTTTTCAGTAACTTAAAACATAAAAACTAAACACAATAATAATTACATTGCAATGGTTCTTTATATAAATATAAAACATACATTCTACCAAGAATAAACATTCAGGTAGGTTTTCCCATTTCCGGCCCCATCAATACAAGGAAAAGGTTTTTTATTCTTCTTCTCCTTGTCCTGTCTAAAGTGTGATGCCCTATAATTCTAAGAATTTACTTTATTGGGGGATGACTTCTAAGAAATTGTCGACAATACCAGTCTGTGTGCTGGAATGCCTTCACCTGGTTTATGTATAATGTCTAAATTGTGAATTTTTTTTCTGTATGTGTCCTTTTATGTTCTGTTGTTTCTAGCCAATCCATATGGAAAGAAAATTGCAATTTAGTTTTAAAGAAGGTCAAGGTTGGATGTGCGGGGTGGAACCACTGGTGGTGCAGTATTGTCTTTCTGTTTGCAGCCAAGATAACAGATGTTTCTTATGTGAAACAACCCCTGTTATATGCAAAATTGCCAGCCCTGGATTTAACCCCTCACTGACATGAATTTTTGGCCTTGACTTTCCCTTGGTGACATGGGCTATTTTGACATTTCTGCTGTGTTTGTGTGTGGCTGTAATTTTCTTCTTGCATTTACTTTACTCACACAAATTATACATTGTTATTATCGCCATAAAATGGGCTTTATTTAGATATCATTATTTTCATCATATCATGCAAATTACTACAAAAAAAAATCATAAAATGACTGAATTTTTTTTTTAAAAAGTCCCAGTTTTGAAATATGCCATGTTTCTGTTTTTTTTGCACTTTATAGGGTAATAACTGAAATTAGCATTCCCTAAACATTTTCTCCTACAGTGATCCCAATCTTGATCGTAAATATAACCCTTACCCTAAATGCAACCCTTATTTTATTCTAACCTGTTATGCTAACCCTAGATTTAAACCTTAGGTTTTTTGTATTGCAATGTTGGTGACTGCCTCTAGGGTCAGGCCCAGAGCCCCCAGCTTACCCTGCTCCGGGGGTCCATCTTTAGAGGCGCATACTCAGATCCTGTGTCCACTTGTAGTGAAATGCTGCTCTGTGGAGCGATCACGGATGCCCTGGATAAATTTCAGTGATGCCTAATGCCTCGATATCGAGGCATTTGAGCAACACTGGCATAGCTGTTTATGCTATCATTCATCGGGAAAACCGCTTGTGCCACCACAGGACATGCCAGGCACGTCCTATGTTGGCATCAGGGGTTAGATCGACGGTAACGCATTTATATTGCTTACTGTAAGTACCGTATTTGCTCAAATATAAATCAAGGTTTTGGTAAAGGGTGTTGACTGGGAGGGGGGAACATTGGTAAAGGGAGTGGGCAGACGACTGTAGGGGAATGCATTAGGTAAGTGTGGAGGCAGATGGCTTTGTGGGGAGCAATATTGGCTAAGTCTGAGGGGCAAATGGCAGTGTGGAGGATGCATTGGCTAAGTCTGAGGGAAAGTTGGCTGTGTGGGGGATGCATTAACTAAGTCTGGGGGTCAAATTGAAGGAAATAAAAACAAGAAATGCTTTTTTTTCTATCATAATTTTATTAAATATGAAAAAACACTTACATTTGAATATTTACAAGTAAGACTGTTTTCTAAGGGTAGTCTTATAGACAGACTTTTTATTTTTTTCCTAAATGAGGATATTTTTAAAACCATAATGCATGAGTAAGAGGCCACAGGTAACACTTTATGCACCTCAATTGCTGCCGAATGGAATGAGGTAAACGTTGTGCAAAAAGGGATAAGATCTCCCAATAGATTGGTCCAAGCGGAGTCAGTAAAATGAGAGATCATGTCCCCTCCATAACTCCTAATTTTGAAAGTATTTTAACAGATTGAGGGAGAGTGGCAAATTTATTTTTGGAACTTTGATAGGTAAAATATGTTTTGTTATCACAATCAAGCAGTATAAATATAGAGTTGATGTTTCACAAATGCTATTCATTGTACGGATCGGAGTCCTGGCGATCTTGGAAATGTAGATTGCCCAACCAAGGGAGCAATTTCATCCATTGTCAATTAAAAAGTAATAATAAGAGTGTACGCTTCCAGGCTTGGATAGTGGGATAAAGTTGTAGGTTATCTGAGACCACAGGGGAAAGATTAGATATTGAGGAGTATAACACGGCTGCGAGTGAGCCGTGTCAGCAATTCCCGTACCACGGTAAAGGTGAACTGATGGATGGTACTCACCCAGTCAATAACATGTCACATGAAGGCAGTCAGGCTTTAATAGATGGTGTAAGGAAGAACAGTTTTTCATTTGATTTGTGTCACTTTGACTGAAAAAAGATAAATTAAAACGTTCCCATGTTTTAAATTTTCTGATAATGTTCTGTATTACCATGAAGAGATTAAGATTACAGAGTTTAGTAAGATTTTTTTTAACTCCCAGGTAATCTATGAGGTCCCTGGCCTATAAGAACCTATATGTTGGAACATGCTCAGTATGCAAAATCAGGTGGAGATAAAGGGCTTTTGATTCTTGTGGATTTATTTTATATCCAGTGATGGGTCCCTATTTCTCAATATTTGTCAAAATCCAAGGAATAGTAACATGGGGTTTACAAAATGACACATTATTTAATAATAACATTTTATACTAAAAAAAAATAGTTATAAAATGGAATTTGTGTTAAAATAATTTTAGTAAATTATTCTGACCTTTTTTTTTGTCTTCATTGGCTTAGTTTACAAAATAACACTAGCGACTGCCAAAGGAGATGTATGCTTGTGTGTAAGAATTCAAGTACTTCCTTCCTTTTTACATAAACATGCTCATTAATTCATCCAATTCTCATTTCCTGAAATATGTTCCAATCTATTCTTATCTCTGGGTTGAAAAAAATTCAAGGAAATAGAAAAAAAATGACCACCTGCATCATCACTGAACTAAATATATTGGTGAAAAATCCCATAAAAAAATATTCGAGAATATTTTTTTATGGGATTTTTCACCAATATATTTAGTACTGTCATTTTTTTTTTTTTACCATTTTGCAATACTTGCCTTTACAAGTTTATCTTTCCAGGGAGATAATTTTCTTCTCCTAAAACAGGAATGGCCAACAACTCTAGGGAAATGACATATGAAGATACCAAAGTTAATATTTAGTAACGATTTGTAATTTGAGAATTTTAGCATTCATATTTTTTTTTATTTGTACTGTCCTATCAGTCCACAATTTACATTGCATTCCATTTACAAAGATCCCCGCTTACATCCTGCTGTTAATGAACTGATCTCAGCAACTTCTTTTTAACATTAACTGTGAACTGTTAAAGCAATGCCTCATCGCTTTATAATCTATATTCTGTCCATTATTTTATTGGTGACAGCGCTACAAGATAAAAGACTTAAGGCAGGAATTATATTAATATAAAAATACACTGTTATATACGATATATAAATGAAACAATACATGAAATATAATGTAAGACAGACAACGAATACAAATCAAATATGCTTGCAATGTGTCAAAGACACCTGACATGTTTCACCAATAGTGTCACAAGCGGTGTCCAGGTGGCATGGGACCCTAAGCACCCAAGTTCAGGAGTTAAAGTGCAGATAATGGAGACAGAGGGCCTGGTGCAGGGAAACCACAGTCCCTCAGAAGCTTGAGGCCCCAGGTTGAATCGACCACATCCCAGGGCCCTGTGGTAGCAGCTGCTGTATCCAGGATAACCAAGGTTTGGACTAACAATACCCTGCAGACAACCTGGAGCAGGCATGGAGCATAACAACTCTGACAGCATAAACAGGATGCTGTAGGCTAGGACAGAATAAACCAAGCAGAGCAGGATGAATACAGGCAGAGCAGGAACAGAATAAACTAAATACAAAGTGCAGGGCGATAAAACAGATAAACAAGAAAAGGCAGAACTGAAACATACATGAGCAGGGAAAAGCATAGGACATAACGGCAGAACTAAGGAGACATTCATAGGCACAGACATAAGTACAGGGCAAATTGCAAGAGACAGGGCTAAGGCAACATAACAAACATTAATACAGGAACTAGCCTAATACTCTGAGATGGTAAACAGGTTCAGTTACAACTAATGCCCAAAAAAAGTATTACATTGTCAACCAGCATCAAGGTACCTCACATAGGGAAGGCCAAAATAGAAATGTTTCTCCAGGAAAGGTGAACACAATGTTTTAAGGATTTTATGGAGATCGATTTTATTGTTCATGACTCTGATTCCTGGTCAATGTAGAATTTGTATTAAAATGCATATTTCTGTTGCAAGGCCCAGGGATAACCACACATTTTGTAATATAGAAAATAACATACCTCTAAAGTGTGCCCTTATCCCAGCTCTTTTCTATCAAAAGTAATTTCATTTACAGTAATCTGCAAGTGAAATACTTTGTGGTTGTCTTAAATGACTCCAATTACTCTGTATTTTGGTACATAAATCCACCTGAACTCCTCTGTGATCCAGGTATGTGTTTTAGGAAATTTTATGCTACATCTATACTTCATTGTATTTCATGACATATTGATAGCTATGTAAGTAAATGAATAAGACAACCAAAACATTGTTATATTCAAATTCACTCCTCTAAAACAAACATGTTCCTCTGGGTTGTTCCATATGTTTAAACATTTTGGAAATTTGTCAACTGGTGATTGGAAACATTACATTAACATTTATTTATACATATCCAACACTGTATTTTGCACATAGTACAGAGCATAAAAGGGAAATACAGACTTCCTTATATGAACAGAGACAGACAGATAAATGAGGTAGCAGGTTGCCCTGCTCGCAAGCTTACAATCCATCGGTTTGTCTGTAAAGGTATCTTGTACTAGAGCACAGTGATGACAGGAAACCCTTTAATATCATGGTATTTATGGTAGTTTTTTTTTTTTTTATATTTGCAACTACATTACAAATCCAAAGTAAAGGAAATATTAATGTTGCAAAAAATTTCCAGTCCATTCCAGGAATTCTGTTAAGAGCGGTACCCAAGTAGACTAAAACATACGAGTGATCAATTGCATTCATATTGGATACCATAGACTTTCCACAACTGCCGTTTGAGCGTCAGGAATAGATGGATGATCCAATTACAGCAGAGGAAATGCTACATGCTATTCCTTGTATGCCTTCAAATAAATCCTCTGAATTTAATCCATTGTCCATTGAAATATAGGCATTCTGAATTATTAGCACCACCATGTTGCATGATTCTCACTTGCAGAGCATCCACTTTAAACAGTAGAAGAAGAAACATATATTTCTGAATTTATTTTGTTCTTTGAATTCACTAGCAGTCACGGCTAGTACTGAAACTTCAAGGGATACCAGCTATTGGTGACCTTTAGGTGGGCATGTGATTCATTCTTCACTGTTGTTCCGTGTTATCTGTTAGAAATATGGAAACCACTGAGTTAGTTTGAGAAAAGAGGGGGGGACGGGGGACGGGGACATGGATTCATAACTTCGAGATTTCAATTTTGTCTTAAATAGAGCACAACAAATAGCTGACCTGCCTCTAGTTCATCTGTCTCCTCTATAATCTATTCATACTGTGGCTGCCAGGCTCATCTTTCTTACTCATCATTCCACATCCGCTGCTCCGCTCTGTAAATCCCTCCCCTGGCTTGCTGTCTGCTCTAGAATAACATTTTAATTGTATTTTTAACCTACAAATCCACCCGCTCCTTGGCTCCTCCCTCTATTGCCTCCCTCATTAACCATTACTGGGCTACCAGGTGCGACCACTATATACCTCTCCCCAACCTCTTCACCTCTTTACATTTGCGCCTTTGATGCCCCCTTTCTCTGGAACGCACTTCCACAGACCACCCAGCTTTCTTCCTCATTTGCAATCTTCAAAAAGGTCCTCCAAAACGCACCTCATTAAGGAAGCTTACTGTTCATCACACTAGAACTCCACTGAATCAATCTCTGGCCTAACCACCCCTTTGACCTTTTCACTCACTTATGTGTCTCCCCCTTCCTCTAGAGCTTGCGAGTAGTGCTCTCTACCTCTATATCAGTCTGTCTATGTTTGTCTAACATAGGATGAAGTTACCTTCTATACTCTGTACCAAGTGCTATGTAAATTATTGGCACTATATAAATAGATGTTAATGTAATAGCTATTCTATGGTAATAATATATGACACCATATTCAAATTATTCCAAGTAGTTACTATGTACATGGTGAGTTTTAATATTACCGATGGGGAGGTAATATAAAATGTCATAGGGAGGTCTACATCTTCAATATTCTTTCCAGTATAACTGATACAGGCCGTAGATCATGGGCCCAATCCAATTATTCAGTAACCACAGGTTTACGGTGATGCATTGCCACTGAAGGATTATCAGGTAGGATATAAACAAATCATACAGATCCATTCTGTTCACTATCCAAGACGCCATGAAAATCCCTACTGCTGCACATACTCTCAGCTTCCAGTCTGGCATAGGGGTTATTCTATAGTATATGAAAACACTTGGAAAATAATCTGTTCTCAGATGGGCTCGAGTCGTTCAGCATTAATACATTTTATGTCATTTGATTTAAGTGGCGCTCAGCTTTGTGAATCTCAATGTGAGTAACTGATGCAAGCTTTCAATGCAAAATTCATTAAAGGATCTGTATCACCCAAACATTGCTTATACTGTGAATGTAAGAATAAAAAATTGCAAACAAATGCCTAAATTCTGATAGAAATGTGTTTTAAATGTGTTTGTAGATTCTACTCTTTATGACATCACATGTGGCATGACATGCCTTGTATAAAGAAATGTGCCTGAAAAGGTGTTGGACAACCTCTGACAAACCCTGTAGAGATATGAAAAGGAGGAGAGGACACTTTCCTTTATACATTGACAGTTATCCTCTTTTTCAACCTTCCAACACTTTTATATGTAGGCTTTTACATATAACTCAGAGCATATAATTTCTGTGGAACTAATGTTAAAAAAAAAAAATAGATGTGGGAACCATGTGGCCCATCTAGTCTGCCCAATTTTCTAGATAGTTTTATTAGTCCCTGTCTTAAATCTAGAATAATCTTGTGCTTATCCCTTAAGGTTTGCAGATGCTATTATCCCTGGTCCTTAAAGGTACACTAAACATTATTTTCACTTGTTAACTAGCAGCGAGAGACCCTCGTTTTCATCTGTCAGAGTGGGGCGATCCGCCGCTCTGATTAGCTGTGCGCGTGCTGAATTTGTCAGTACGCGACAACAAGGAACTGCTGTGTCTCGCATGTGAGACACAGCAGATAGTAAATAAATCTATTAAGATACACATCGGGTTTACTTAATTGTACCGGTACATGTTTTGTTTAACCCTTGCTTCTTTCAAGGAAGCAAAGGTTAAACAATGTGTTATGTCCCTTTAAAGAATAAAACGAAGTGGGAGGGGCTACTACTAAGTCCTTCCCCTTTCACTTCCAGGATGCTACTACGATTGTAGACTTAGGCTAGTTTGGCAAATTAGGAATTTCTGTATGTGTTTAGGAGGCCATATTACCAGGTCATTGTATCAATTACCTCTCCACATAGCTAAAACATGCTATTGTGCTCCTGCTACTAATATGAAGGGGAAAGCAGAAGTATAAAATATAATTTAGAATAAATTGTATTACATAATCTAAAATGAAAAAGAAGGTATCTCCTAAATACACACTGTTACTTTCCTCCTATTAAACAATCCCTGCTTTCAATGCTGTGAGAGACAGCACGGACATTTGGAAGGAATGATCCAACAAAACATTATATTTGGTTGGCTGCCAGATTTCCAGACAGTCGCTAGTCTTGGCTGCTCTCTCTGTTTTCTGGTTGTTCTGGTATTTGTCCCAGATTTTGTACATGTACCTACCTCAGTATTTTGTCTCAAAAGTGTATTTAATGCTGCTTATTTACAAAATTATCACACAAGTTTACAGGGACATTAAATTCTAAAGGAAGCACAAATGAAATGTTTAATGGCCACTACATTAGAGTAATGTCGTATAATCCCCTGGCTGTCAGCCCCCCTGCCTCCCAGTCTAAAAAAGCATGCAGGCTGATCGGGTCAAATTGAGAGACCCTCAGTTTTACATTTGATCAACAGAAGGCAACCTTGGTCCCCTTCATTTATTATTTGCAAAAACAATACAAAGGGGAATTTTTTTTACTTTAAAGTGGCACTAATTATTTTTTAAACTTTTGTTTCAGTAATAGAAGCAAGAGTTAAAAACCTGTCGCCACCTGCCATGATTAAATCTGACATCTATCTTTACAGATACACATGGGTTTACTCTGCCTCTCAGCTGAGCTCACCTGGACATTGTCATCCTACACTCAGCAAGTCAGTGTGGGGGCTCGCTGTTCACATCTGAACAGGCAATTCCAGGGTCAGACATTCTCTCTGCTAGTGCAGAGACCCTCGTTTTACATGCCACCATCAGAAGGGGCCTAGTTAAGGTTTAAATTGTAAGTTTGCGAGCAGGGCTCTCTAATTAATGTATCAGTCTGTCTCTGATTCCCTTCTATGCTGTGTACCAAATGCCAAGTAGAGTGGTGGCGCTATATAAATAGATGTTAATGTGATGTAATCTGATGTTTATTCTAAGCTCTGCCTCTCAGCTGAGAGTGTCCAGGCAATCTGCTTTGGTTTCCAGCATTTACCAAATCGTTTGGACACTCGATCATCAGAGGATCTCTCTCTGCAATGGTTAGAGACAGCACATGGTGCAAAACCCAGGGGGGGTGGCAGAGGAGTGACTTGCCTACCGGCACTTCCTCATGCCAGCAGGAACTAAAAAAAACAAGTATTTCTAAGTGAGGTGCTGATCATCTGATGGGCACCATCACTATTGGCGTGCATCCCCTGAGTAACAGGGAGCTGTACTGCCTTGTGCCTCTTCCAGCAGAGGCCTGCTGCTGTCAATCATTACATAGTTGCCAACATCACACATGTTTCCAGGGACACATTTGTTCTTCATGCTGCAGAAGGACCATGCAAAGTGCATCCCGCAGTATGTAGAATTGGTACACTCACACATACAATCCAATTAATTAATCAGGGTGGAGATCTCATAGCACCTACCATGATTAATTAATTGGATTCGCGTATATGCATCCTACAGATTGTCCGGCTACACTTTGCATGCTCTTCCTGCATCATGTGGAAAAAATATGTGTCCCAGGAAACATGGCCGATGTTGGCAAAGATGTCATTACAGGGCCAATCAGAGGGGAGCATGGGGATATGACTCACCATATCCCCGCCCCCAGCCCTGAGGGTGAAGAGCCTGCATGGAGGGAGCATTGTGGGAGGGAGCAACAGCTCCCTCCACACCACTGATGGCCAGGAGGGTGCTCACCAGACCACCAGGGACTAGTTGAGTCTCCGAACAGGCCAGAAAGGTAGGATCCTGGGAGGGAGGCTAATGCTAGAATTTTTTAATTGAAAAAAAAAAAAAATCTCTGCTGCTGTGGACTACAACCCCCATAGCTGGCTGAACATTATGTTCAGCTATAATCTGCAGCCTTAGCTACTGGTGACTGCACTTCCCATGAACAGTTAGTCTGACTGAGCCTTATGGGAAATGTAGTTAACAGCAGATGATGTGAAAGTTGTTAGTTGTGGACTACAACTCCCATGATGCCTAGTCATGGTGGATGGCTGAGCACCATGAGAATTGTAGTTCACAGCTATCATCTGCAGCTTTAGCTACTATTGACTGCGCTTCCCATTAAGCTCAGCCAGTATCATTTAAACAGTATGTCTGGCTGAGCCTTATGGGAAATGTAGTTAACAGCAGATGGGGTGACAGGTGTTAGTTGTGGACTACAACTAGCTTGATGTCTAGTCATGATGGACACCTGGCTGGCTGAGAATAATGGGAATTGTAGTTCACAACTAACACCTGCGAGTGCAATGGCAAGGGATGTGGGGATAATAATGGGGAGCAGAGGAAGTAAATAAAAACCAGAAAAAATATTTTTTTCAAAATATGTTTAATTATATGTTAACTATACCTTACCACTGCCTGTGGCTAACGGGGAGGGTGCTGAAGGGATGGCCCGCCGGGCCGGCCTTAGGGCGCACAGGACGCAACACCCCAGGGGGCGCCCGCCGGCCACTTTAAAACTTCTTCCGGTAGAGGCACTAGATGGGGAGATCAGAACATCTCCTCTCACCAGCCCTCTGCTTGGCTAAACTGAAGGATCCGTGGAGGGGATCCCCACCCTGTGAAACAGAGCAGCGTCATAAGTAAGTGCTGCTCGCGCTCCCCATGCTTAGTGATAATGCAGGGTACCGGAAATCCGATACCCTGCATTATCACTGCATGTGGGGAGCGCGAGCAGCACTTACTTATGACCAGTGACAGGCGTGCTGCCAGCCTGGAGCACGCCTGTCATTCGCAGGCACAACATCTCTCGGGTATTTCCCGGGGTTTGCATGCCGAGAACAACCAGCACACAAACCCCCGGAAATACACAAGAGACGCTTGTTACATCCGAAAGACGACTCTGCGCTGAATTCGGCAACAGAGTCACTCACTCTGTTGCAAATTCAACAAACACGAAAAGTACTGGTATATAAAAATTCGTAAACTTTTAGTGCTTGTTGAATGCATTTTCTCTGCTCGGAGCACACAAACCCCCAGAAATACACCACGCAGGTGCTCCGTGTTAGGTAGCACATATGGAACACCCGCCACTGCTTATGACGCTGCTCTGCTTCACAGGGTGGGGGCGGAGCTTCACCTCACACCCAGTGAGTTCCACCCCCTCCCCGTAAGGAACAATGGGAGGGGGAGGAGAGAACAGAAGAGAGGGGAAGATAGAACAGAGGAGGTAGGAGGAGAGAACAGAGGAGGTAGGAGGAGAGAACAGAGGAGGTAGGAGGAGAGAACATGGGAGGGGGGAGGAGAGAACAGAGGAGGTGGGAGGAGAGAACAGAGGAGGTGGGAGGAGAGAACAGAGGAGGGAGAGGAGTGAACAGAGGAGGGGGAGAGATAACAGATATGGGGAGGAGGGGAGAGAGAACAGATATGGGGAAGGAAAGGGATAGAGAACAGATACGGGGGGGGGGAGAAAGAACAGATACAGGGGAGGAGGGGAGAGAGAGAGAACAGATATGGGGGAGGAGGGGGAGAGAGAGAGAAACAGATATGGGGGAGGAGGGGAGAGAGAGAGAACAGATATGGGGGAGGAGGGGAGAGAGAGAGAACAGATATGGGGGAGGAGGGGAGAGAGAGAGAACAGATATGGGGGAGGAGGGGAGAGAGAGAGAACAGATATGGGGGAGGAGGGGAGAGAGAGAGAACAGATATGGGGGAGGAGGGGAGAGAGAGAGAACAGATATGGGGGAGGAGGGGAGAGAGAGAGAACAGATATGGGGGAGGAGGGGAGAGAGAGAGAACAGATATGGGGGAGGAGGGGAGAGAGAGAACAGATATGGGGGAGGAGGGGAGAGAGAGAGAACAGATATGGGGGAGGAGGGGAGAGAGAGAACAGATATGGGGAGGAGGGGAGAGAGAGAGAACAGATATGGGGGAGGAAAGGAAGAGAGAACAGATATGGGGGAGTTGGAGAGCAAAAGACATGGCAATGAAGAGGAAAGGGACAAACATGGGAAGGAAGAGACACATCCATGTAGGGAGAGGATAGAGACAGGCATGAGGAGGGAGAGGAGACAGGCATGAGGGTGGGGGGTTGGGGGCCCGTACAGTGTGCCGTAACACTTAAGACCGGCCCTGATGGCCCGCACAGGGCACCTAAACGCCTAAGGCGTTTTTAACCCATAACATAATCGAAGAAAGCAAGTCCTCCGTCTTCTAAGTAAACTCGACATGTATCTTAATAGATACACACTGGCTTGCTTTTGATAGTACATGCCAGTGTATCTTCTGACCTGCAGCTGTCATGGTTCTCTAGGTAGAGGCAGCCTGGTCTCTGGGTAGAAGCAGCCTGATTGTAGACTTCTCTTTCTGCTAACACAGAGCATGGAATCTGCAGAGGGGACCTAGTTAATTTGCCTATCCTATACAGAAACAAGGGTTAGAGCCTGTCGCCGATCAGACCAGGCAACCTGCTACTCAGGGAAGCATGACAGCTACCAGTTAGAGGATACACTGGCATGTACTATCAAAAGTACATGCCAGTTTATCCTCATACTAGGGACAAGTAACGTTTCACTTATGCTTCTATATAAGAAGAACAAGTGAAAAATAAAGTTTAGTTATTCTTTACAAAGTGCATGCTATTGCCAGTTAACGTTTCACTTGTGATTCTATATTAGAATCAGAAGTGAAAAAAAAAAAATGTTTAGTGGGTCTTTAAGTTCTACTCTGCAACTTTCAACAGTTTTAAGGAAGGGTTCATTATTTAAATAATGGTACCATTACGCATTTATGTGGATGTTACTCAACATGCTCAATGCTAGTTTAAATAGGTCATTTATAAAAGTAAATTCTGGTGAATATTCCGATCTAATCAGCAGGAACCATCCATTGGTTTCCATGATGATGCACCATTTTTTCAAACTTTGCCCCAGAATTTACAATATTAACTAAAAGAATGGGATATAAAAATAAATCCTGTACATTTGTTTTTATTCACTATTTGTATGGAGGTAAAAATAATCAGGTGTTAAAATTACTGCAACAGTGGCAAACGAAAAAACTTGGCTGGCACTTTAGACATTGAGGAAGGTGTTGATACAAGAAGCACTGCATAGGAGCAAAAAACCTAAATAATTCTAAAAATGAAATTAATTCTTTTTTTTTTTTAATACAGCAAATTGTTATTTTAGCTATAACCGCTGTAGGTGCATGTGCACAAATCAATTTAACAGTTGAGAATAAAATAAATAAATGGATGAATAAATGACTAAAACATAAATAAACAAGCCCTTTTCTCCTAATGCCTCAGTCTGCTCTGCCGGTTCTCAATGTATCAGCGGCAGTAAATTTAAACCAAATGCTCAGAGGTTTTGGATTCTACCATTTTTCGAAGTAGGGGGAGTTCATTCTAACCAGTCTATCAATAATTAGTAGTTTTAACACTAACTGTATGATTAGCACCTTTACCAAGTGGTGCACTAGATGATGTATAAACCTATAAACAAATATTGGACTTTCTGATAATGAAACCTAGTTTTGCATTTCTTGCCTGGGCACGCCCCTCTTATTCTCGCTGTATGGTTGAGAGGAAATGAGCACTGAGTGCTGTTTCCTTGTTGTTTGGTAAGCTGCTTAACTTACTGTCTGTCTCATCTTGTGCTTTAAATCCTGCTTTATGATGGACATTCCGTGATTTCATGTGTGGGAAGGGAAGGTTTAATTGTGTGGGGTTTGTGTTGTTGCTGTTGTGGATTTTCAGTACATTCACGTTAAGATGTCATCATATGCAATGTCTTAAACACTTAAAGTTGGACAGTCTCCAGTTTGTTTTTCTTTGAGATAAAGACAATAAACTCAGAATTATAAAACATCACTTAGAATGAATTGCTTTAAATAATACAATTCAATGTTCAACTCAAAATTGGATGCACAACTAAGCACAGACAAATGTAAATACACGTTTTTTCAACCTAAATGAAACTAAAGGCCTTTCTGTGTTTGTGAAACCACTACAGGCCCATCAAGATGTTGAATATATACATTGCAAATCTTCCATTGCCTCACTTATAAAGTCTGTACCAAGCCTTTAACTCATGGTAGTTGTAAAAGTTGTATGCTGCAGGGCATTAGTGATTTTGATGCAGCCTTGCAGTAGATTTTTTTTTTCTATCCCTAATAGAAGGGCTGCTATGGTCAGTCTAATGTTTCAGTAATTAAACATGAATCAGAACAACACAGATCAGGGTATTCAGAAAAGCACAGCTGATAAACACAAATACAGCTCTGCAGTAATCCACATCTAAATGCTGCTGTTTCTGAGGTCACAATATTTCCCTTTTAGCCAAGGACGTGTGTAAAAACATATTTCAAGGCTGCATTGGATAGAAATTAACACTCCAGCCTTGACTGTTTATTGTAGTCCATGATTATACTTTTTGGACGGACCACCTGACACCTCTACCTTCCAGCAATGCTGGACACTGCGGGGTCTGGCATGGACCCAGGCAAGTCTGTTCTACTGCACATGCATAGGATTTGTTCTCTGAATGATGGCTTAAAGCGGGACAGTTGCCGGTTATGGGATTACTGAATGAAACATAGTCACTTTAGTACCATGAGTACATTTAGCATCTTCATTTTGTGGGATGCACTGATGCGGGAACCTCCATATAGACTTCAATATTCATACCCTCCAACAGTGTTCTTACTTCCGATTTACAGGGCAGAGGTCGAGCTTGGCAGGATAGCTCAGTAACGCAATCATCTCTTTGATGCACAATAGTGCTGTCCGGTTGAGTGACTGCTGGCGGGCATGTGTGGTAGTGCTGACACTCGAACTTCCAATCTCTGAGAGTATAGAGTATTTTCTAATGGCATAGAGTCCTACGGGTGGGAAGCGGTTAAGAGAAAAAAATGGTGTCTGTGGTGTTTCCTGTTTATGACATCATCTTGTGGCTTGATAAGCAAATTCCACCTCTCCCATGTTAAAGTTAATAATTTGCATATAAAGCCACAGCAAAGTCCAAGTGTATAGAAAATAGTCCTGCAAAAAAACCCTTACGTTTATTGAAAAATATATCCGTATCAGAAATGGGCTTAAAAGAACAAGCCATGTGGGTTCTATCCTAAATTAAATTAAATCTGTCATTTACAAAAATGTTTTATTTAACCTTCACGTTTGTTGGTGAAATCACCAGCAATTATATAGGTTCAAATGTATTTTAATCTGAAATTAGCTTTCTGAATGACTTCATTGTGGTGAGTGCACAATCCAACACTCCCACAACTCTCAGGATGCCATCCAAGCATGCGTAATTCAGTATTAATCATTGTTATCTGTAAGCTTCTGGCATGTCGACAGCTTCGAGACAGAAGCCGCAAGATAAAAGAACTTGTCACTTATACCTTGAAGTTTACCTAGAACAATGTGTAATTGAAAAGTTATTGTCTTTAAAGTGACACCCTGTCATTTTTGTATGATGGCTTATACGCCCTTACAGAAACAGGAGTTGTTCTAGTGCCATACAGAAAGATTATTTGGCTTTTTTTTATGTAGGGCCATACTATTTTCACTATTAATTATATCATTTTTTGACCCTATGCAGAGAAAATCTGTAAACTTCTAGATTTCGTCTGATGGGCAGAAACATGCTGATTGGTTTGTATGGTGATTGCTCCAAACTTTGCACTTTTGCATTACAGTTGCTTGAGTGTAAATAGTATCTTGATAATTGTAGCCCCATCTAACTTCTGCAAACTACCTAAAAAAAAAATATATATATGTTTTTAGTACCCCATACTTTAGAACATGTCCCACAAGCAACATAGGGAACCAGAGATGGCATGGTTTTGATAGGGAGTGTTGGTGCTACTGGGCATGGGCGGGCCCCATTACCCAAAGTGACCACATTATTGCACGTATGCAAAACTCTGCACATGTGCAATGTGACACTCTAGCGCTAATAAAGAAATCACAGGATTTCAGCTGACAGGGCTTATTCACATATGTTAACTCAGGTCACTGGGTTGAACACAAATTGTACCCTATTTGGGTGCCCATGGCCAGAGAAACAGATCCAAACGCCAATCAACATTGATCCAGTTATCATATGCCAACAGCATTCCACGTAAAAGAAAAAACTTGCACAGAAATATCTGCTGATTGTGACTAATAAAAAACTATTATAGACAATCAAGACAGAGCTGGGTGGGTGTATTTCACAATGATAGTTGCTTGCGCATTACCTGGTCTTTGCATTGTAGGGGAAGAGGGGATTATCACTAATATGAACCAGACTGCAGTCAGGAGTGTTTATAAAGAATGAAAAACACTAATATTAAATATGCCCTCTCATCTTACCAGGGTACTGCATGGCATGTGCTCATTGGTCACAATAAGTCAATGTAGCCAGCAATACTAATACTAACAAAATGGAATGCATGGTTAGCAAATGATATGATTAATATGCCTGCATTATTGATGCCATTATAGTGGCTTTTATGCATGCATGACTTCTCAAAATCAGCTACACAGGAGATGGAGGAAAAGAATGACAAAGGAGAAACATAAATATTAATGAATTTGGCAATTTACATTGTTCAGATGCAATGTGAAACTCCACTTTCAGTATTATCTAATAGTATTACTATGATATTTTTGTGCCCATGATGTGTGAGTTGACATGAAACTGTTCGGTATTATCAAGATCTTCAGTGTCCAGGGCTGAGCTGTAGATTCAAAAAAGAGAAAAAAAAGTTTCTTTTGTCAAAAGGACTTTGTTACCTAAAACATGGTTTGCATTGAGACCATACTATTTTTTCCTAGATTTAGCTTTAGCTGGATTGTATAAGGAAGAAAATTCACAGTAAAGGAGGAGAGTATATTTAAAAGAAGAAAAACTTCCACAACAAGAAGAAATCATCTTGAATTAGAGGGGAAAAGGTTTAAAAGAAATATCAGGAAGTATTACTTTACTGAAAGTGTAGTCGATACATGGAATAGCCTTCTAGCGGTAGAGGTTAACACAGTGAAGGAGTTTAAGCAGGCATGGGATATGTATAAGACTACACTAGATATAAGATAAGACCAGGGGTTAATGAAAGTACCGCATTTGCTGAATATAAGGGTCCTTCCGGCTTCATCATAAAAGTTCCGGCGGAAGGGCCTGGCAGCAGCGGAGGCAGACATCTGCACGATAGTGACGGACCGGCTGTCCGTCATAATAGACGGAAGTGTCGGGCATAACCGGCTGCCCCCACTAGCAACCAGGGAAAGAGACAAGGTGAGGGGGAGGGAGGGGGGAGACAGACAAGGGGCGGGGGGGGGGGGGTGGGGAGAGAAAAGGGGATGGGGGAAGAGACGAGGTGGAGGGGGGAGAGAGAGAGAAAAGGAGGGAGGAAGGTGGAGAGAGAGAGAAAGGTTTGGGAGGAGGGAGAGACCGATAACACGGGGGGGAGAAAGAGAGACAACGCTGGGGGGGAGAGAGAGACGACGCTGGGGGGGAGAGAGGCAGCATTGGCACATAAAAGGAAATAAAAACAAGAAATGCATTTGTTTAATATCATATTTTTTTATTAAATTAAAAAGCAATTTACATGTGAATATATACAAGTTGAACTTTTTCCCTATAGGGTAGTCTTATATTCAGGCTTTTAGTTTTTTTCCTAAAGGAATGTCCAAAGTTTGGGGGATCGTCTTATAATCAGGGTCGTCTTATATTCGAGCAAATACGGTATTTAGAAAACTGGACAGACTAGATGGCCCACTTGGTACTTATCTGCTGACACATTCTATGTTTAAATTTAGTACATTGTAATTTTAAAATATCCATGTGGTCACCATTTGTAAATAAACTACTACAATGGAGAATAGGAGGACTTAGTATTAAATTAGAGGGCCAAATATTTAAAAGTAATATCTAGAAGTATTACTTTACGGAGAGGGTAGTGGATGTATGGAATAGCCTTCTCGCAGAAGTGGTAGAGGTTAATACAATGAAGTAGTTGAAGGGATTTGTGGGATAGGTATAAGGCTATCCTAGCTACAAGATTGGGCTGGTGACTAATGAAAGTATTTAGAAAATTGTGGACCGAATGATTGTTGCCTGCCAACACATTCTATGTTTCTAGGTAATTTGCCATTTGTATATGATTCCACACAATGATGTCATAAATGTGAGACAACATACATTGAAAAATTTTCCTCTTAATCCATGAATTTGCATGCAAATACAATAATACATTGAGATATTTTTTCATGATCTACATTCACATTTTTAAATACCTTTCTAGATGTTTTAGAAACCCTGAAATCTAAAAATGTGTGTTTATTGTGCGTCCTGCCATGAATCTATGTATCTATTTAATCTCTCGTACGAAATCAAATTCCTGAATTCAGTTATAAAGCTTTGTACTTACAAATCTCACTTTGTACCCTGCCGAGCGTGTCAATACATTCCTCTTTGTACATCGAAGGACAACCATTGCAAAAATGTTGTCCTTCGACATCTCAGCTACATGTTTCCCAAAAATAAAAGTCAGAATTGTCAAGAAGTAAACAATTATCGATGACATTGGATTGAAAATGTGATTATCCCACCTAATTCATTCACTGTAAGTATTTATAAATGTAATGTAGGTAGTGATCAGGCAATGGATGCCATTGTAGTCCTGAATTTTATTCTACGATGTTACTTTGGTTCATTGGAGCAGAAAATCACTATACATTTTAAGTTTAAGAAGGACGTGTCTTGGTCTGGCTTTCATTTCCCTTGATTGACCTTGCACTAGGTGAATACATAGCAACTAAATTGTGTTACAGTAGAGGCAGTGTAGCTCACAGATGTTAAAATTAGGGTTTGCTCTGGATTTCATGGATAGCTGGGTAACATCCACTCTAAAACTAAACTTAAAGAGGAAATACAAATCCCTCTGTTACCTGTGACTGACATTCTTCATTTTAGATTACTTTCCACATTCTATATTCAGATGAGCACTGCAGGTTGGAGAGGAATAGGAATAAGGATACCTGGCCTAAGACGTGTTTTACGCAGAATTCATTATCCTCCAATGTCTCTGAGAATTTGGACACGGGAGGATGAAGTTGGGACTGCAAGATAGTATGCCTGAATTAGTACTGTCTGGCCTAAAGCAGGACAATTAAGGGTTATGGCGGTGTCAATGATGCGTGCTCATATGTTGGACAATCCATGTATAGATGGAGCACCACTATTGCCAAATGCATAAAATGTATCCACTAAATGCATACAAATCTATTTTTATTCTGTTCTAAATATACATTTTAAATTCAAATTATTATTGCACCTAAAAACTATTTGTTGGATTATTTCTTGTACCCTTTATGGCGACTTGGAAAGAGGAAACTTATGAAAATCGTTTTAATGTAGTACTTGGTTCGTTCCATTACACATTGTTCATGTGTTTAAAAAAAAATAAAAATGCATATATTTAAAATCAAGAAATAGCCCTTGAGTTGCATGAGGGTGATGTGGGTCTACATGTCCTGCCCGCTGATATAATGAACACATGATACATTATCACAGGTTTTGTTCTTTCAGAAGCATCACATTTTTTGGTTCATTTCCCATGGATTAATTTGAAGTCTTCCCAGAAATGGAAACCTAAATACTCATGGTTTGTAGCTAATGAACCTTCATTGCAATCAGGTGGCACAAATTAATCTGGAGAGCGATGGTCATAATGGAAGCTATTCAGTGAACCTTCTGGATGGAAATATTTTGTCAATGGCTTTTAATGCCAATTTCCTCAGTGCTTTTCGTACGTTAAATGATAGAATTCAGTTGAAGTTCACGGGGTAGACATCCAGTTCCAGACAATGCTTGGATCTTTCCTGTTTTAAAAAGACCATACATTTTGTTTAAAGGGACTTGGTCCCATAAGCATTGTTCTATGAGCGTAGAGAATAAAAAATGATGAAAAATGATCTATATACTATGTAAAAAGAATTGTGTAAATTAATATAGAAACAAAGAGACATAGAATGTGTCGGCAGATAAGAACCATTCAGTCCATCTGGTCTGCCCAATTTTCTAAATACTTTTATTAGTCCCCCGTTCCCTACGTTATAGCTAGTATAGCCTTGTGCCTATCCCATGCATGCTTAAACTCCTTCACTGTGTTTACCTCTACCACTTCCGCTGGAAGGCTATTCCATACATCCACTACCATCTCAGTAAAGTAATACTTCCTGATATTACTTTTAAATCGTTGCCCCTCTAATTTTAGACTATGTCCTCTAGTTGTGGTAGTTTTTCTTCTTTTAAATATACACTCTTCCTTTACTGTGTTGATTCCCTTTATCTATCTAAATGTTTCTATGTGTTTTAAATGTGACGGTGGTGTCCCCTGTTTAGACATCACATTTGGTTTGATATACAAATTACACATTTCCCACTGAAAATAATTAGTTTGCATATCAAGTACTTTTACAGCTATTAGCACATGTTGAAATCCACGTTATATTATATTTTTCTGATATAATATCTCTTAGTTTACAAGTCCCTTTACAAGCATTATCATCACAAAAACATTGCTCCCTATAGGCCAAATGGACGATGAGTGCTCCCTGTTTACATCAGTTACCCTACAGTTCTATAATATATATATTAAGTCTTTTTCTTGATTGTTGTCTTTTGCAGGACAAAATCTGCATTCTTGTTTAAGTGTTTTCCTATTAACAAAATTGGCTCTAGCCAAATTGGGTCTTTTAATGAGACAGTTTAAAGGTAAGATTTGAAACTGGTTTATTAAGAGTTCAGTGAAAGTATCAATGGAAGTATAGAAGGTTGCATATCAAGTAGCTTCAAATCCACATTCTTTTATATTTTTGTGATATAATAACTCTTAGTTTACAAGTCCCTTTACAAGAATTATCGTCACAAACGTTGCTCCTTATAGGCCAAATGGACAATGAGTGCTTCCTGTTTACATTATTTATATGTTATATAGTATATATATATATATTAAGTCTCTTTCTTGATTGTTGTCTTTTGCAGGATAGAATCTCCATTCATGTAAAAGTGTTTCTTGCTGACATCATCAGCTCTTGCCAAACTGGGTCTTTTAATGATATAGTTTAAAGGTAAGATTGTAAACTGGTTTATTAAGAGTTCAGTGAAAGTATCATTGGATATATAGAAGGTGAAGACAACATACAACACGTGCTTCCGAGATCTGCATCCAGCCGCAGTCGAGATATACGTGCCACGCAAACAACATCAGGGTTGCCATCAGGGAGTGACGGGCGACACACCCCTCACGGGCTCTGCGGGCCCCGGCCCTTTAAAATAAAAAATGTAACAAAAAAAAAAAGTGCAGGAAAATGGGGCATCTGCCCAGGCCCCCTGGCAATAAGCGGCACTTTGCTGATCAGTGCAGCCTTCTACCCCCCCCCCCCCCCGTGTCTGAGCTTGATTAACCCCTTAGTGACATGACTTTTTTGGCTTGTCCGACGCTTGGTGACATGGGCTGTTTTAACATTTCTGAGGTGTTTGTGTTTTGCTGTAATTTATTTCTGTCTGATTTAGTCTACCCACACAAACTATATATTGTTTTTATCGTCATAAGAAGGGCTTTCTTTTGATACCATTATTTTGATAATAGCATATAATTTGATGTAAAAAAAATAATAAAATATGGCAAAAAAATCGTATACTCATGTACAAGAGACGACAAAAAAACACTGCTAAATAGTTACTAATATATGTCCTGAGTCCAGAAATAGCCCATGTTTTATGTTTTTGTCCTTTTTTATTCATATTACAGGGCCAGAACTATAAGTAGTGCAAAGCTATTTTAAAATCCTTTTTTTTTTAAATTAGCGATAGTGACATTGTAACACTGATATCTGTGCTAAATCCATGAATCACCCCCAACATGTACATATTTTTGAAAACTAGACCACTCAGGGCATTTAACTTGGGGTATTTTTACACATTTCATGTAGCCATTTTACCACCAATCTTTGCCAAGTTTTGCAGCAAAAAATATTTTTTTACATTTTTCACATAGATTGCAATTTAGGTAAACATTACTTAAAATGTGAAGGGGTATTTCCAAATAACACCTTAATATGTGTTCAGCAACATCTCCTGAGTACAGGGATACCACCATGCATAGGTTTGTTGGTTTGTTTTGGGGCTTAAAGGCCACATTAAGGGGGTGCGCATTTTGGTTTTCCAACTTGGAATTCTGGCATGCAGAAAACCTGCGCCCATGTCCCATTTGGGACATTTTTGAAGCCAGAAAGTGTATTCTACCCCACAAAGCCATATATTTTTTAAAACTAGACACCCTAGGGTATTTCAAATGGTAATATTTTAACACTTTCCATGCACTAATTATACCACCAGCCTATGTCAATGTTTTGGGTAGTAATTTTTTTTCACATACATTGTACTTTGGGCATGAATTCACAGATCCTGTTATATGTCACTGCCAAACAACACCTCAATATGTGTTCAGCAACATCTCCTGAATACAAGGATACCACCCATGTATAGGTTGGTTAGGTTATTTGGGGGTTGAAAGGCCTCATTTGAGAGGTGCGCTTTTTGGTTTTTCAACTTGGAATTCTGACATGCAGAAAACCTGCGCCCATGTTCCATTTGGGACATTTTTGAAGCCAGAATGTGTATTTTACCCCACAAAACCATACATTTTTGCAAACTAGACACCCTAGGGTATTTCAAATGGTAGTATTTTAACACTTTCCATGCACTAATTCTACCACCAGCCTTTGTCAAATTTTAGGTTAGTAATTTTTTAATGTTTTGTTTCCACATACATTGTACTTCGAGCATGAATTCACAGATCCTGTTATGTGTCAGTGCAAAACAACACCTCAATATGTGTTCAGCAACATCTCCTGAGTCCAGGGATACCACGCATGAATAGGTTTGTTGGGTTGTTTGGGGGCTAAAAGGCCACATTTAGGGGGGGTGCATTTCCAACTTGGAATTTTGACATGTAGTCAGCCTGCACCCATGTTCCATTTCGGACACTTTTGAAGCCTGTTAAGTATTTTACCCCATCAAACCATATATTTTGGAAAACTAGACATCCTAGGGTATTTACAATTGTGGTATTTTAACACTTTCCAAGTACTAATTCTACCACCAACCTATGTCAAAGGGTTGGGATGTCATTTTTTTCCCTCACACATTGTAGTTCAGGCAGGAATTTTCTGATTCTGGTATTTGCCACTGCCAACCAACACCTCAATATGTGTTCAGTAACATCTCCTGAGTACAGAGATACCACCCATGCATAGGTTTGTTGGTTTGAAGCCGTCCAATGTATTTTACCCCACCAAACCATATCTTTTTGGAAAAGGTATTTCAAATTTTGGTATTTTAATACTGTATATGTACTAATTCTACCATCAGCCTTTATAAAAGTTTGTGGTAGTACTTTTTTGGGAGTTTTTTTTCCACATGCATTGTACTTCAGGCATGAATTCACAGATTCTGGTATATGTCACTGCCAGGGTCAAAATCAAACCCTGAGTCCGTGGCCTCAGAATCAGTGCCTAAGCAGTGATCTTGAGCAATGAAGGGGTTAATAGCTCTTAGAAGAGCCTATCTAGGCACTGTGCCTTTAAAACCGGCATTTCAATTGCTCTCCGGAGTGATCGAAATGCCGACTGGCATATTTTTCAGTATTGTACGATGCTTCCGTACGGAAGCATCGTTACAATACCATTAGAGCACTGAAAGCGGAAAAACTCCGCTTTCAGTGCTCGTTTAGACACAGGACGGACTAGGTACTAGGTCACTAATTCCTCGGCACACAGGATGGACCAAGTTCGTCCTGTGTCGCCAAGGGGTTAAAGGAGGTCTCAGCCAATCAGGTAAGACCTCTCAACTCTCCTGATTGGCTGAGAGTTCAGAAGCCTCCCGTGATTGGCTCAGCCCCTCCTTCACACAGAGATCAAAGCACAGAGATGCAGAGAGGTAAGTTATCCAGTTATCCAGTGTGAGTGAGTGTGTGTGTATGTCAGTGTAAGTGAGTGTGTGTATTTCAGTGTGAGTGAGCGTGTGTGTATGTGAGTGTGAAAGAGCGTGTGTGTATTTCAGTGTGAGTGAGCGTGTGTGTATGTGAGTGTGAAAGACCGTGTGTGTGTATGTCAGTGTGAGAGTGAGTGTGTGTGTATGTCAGAGTGAGTGTGTGTGTATATGCCAAACAAACACGACCGGCTCCAGCCCTCGAATAGTTAAAAACTATTCAGAGTGTGTGTATGTCAGAGTGAGTGTGTGTATGTCAGTGTGAGTGAGTGTGTGTGTATGTCAGTGTGAGTGACAGACTGTCTGTATATGTGTGTGAGGGAGTGTGTGGATAAAGGGGTTAACTTCTGTGAGACTGCCCATATCTGTCTAGCCACCCAAGGGGTTAACTACTCTGACACTGCCTCTGTTTAGCCACCCAAGGGGTTAATGCCTCTGACACTGCCTAGAACTTTCTAGCTACCAAGGGGTTAACTCATCTGACTGCCTAAATCTGTCTAGCCACCCAAGGGGTTAACTCCTCTGACTCTGCCTATATCTGTCTAGCCATCCAGGGGTTAACTCCTCTGAGACTGACTATATCTGTTTGGATTTTGTTACAGGTCCCCCCCCCCCGATAGTCTATCAATTAATATGTGACATCCAGCGGATGCGGACCCCGGCCTTTAGTCACATTTTTTCTAATAGGTATGGCTACTGGTAACCAAATTTGATCAAATTTAAAATGTACTATTTACATATCTACATCCAGTAGACTTTAGAGCTTTTATGTTGTTAACATAAAGAATACAATTGCTAAAAAGAGGATCTATACATTGCATTAGAATTGCAAGCAAATGCACAGATTATGAGAAATATGTTTTTAAGTGTCTACTGTTAATGACATAACACTGCAGCCTGATATGCAAAGTACACATCACACATTGAAAACGTATTGTTTGCATATCAGATCAAGAGGTGCATTTGCATAACAGGGTGATGATGTCATAAATAGGAGACACCACAGACTAAAAAACCCCACATTGGGTTGATTTATAAAGATGGAGAACACGCATATAGCTCCAAACACTGGCAGATTTGAGTCTAAGCTGATTCCGCTGGGTTGCTCTGGTGCTCAGTGCGTCGGTGCAGCCCACAGATAAAGAATTAGGTGCTGATCAGTGTCAGAGATTCTCTGTCAAACACTGTTCTCCAGAGGTTCTTCCCCTCACTCTGGAAAGTATTGGGATTTATAAAAGTGGAATCACCATAATACTTAACGAACAGGGATTACAACTTTTTTCTTCACTTCACAGACTGGGACTTTTTAATACATAATTTTCTCTTAATTAATGCATTTACTTGCAATTCTGCTAAAACAATGTATAGATCATTTATATCATGTTTTCAACATAAATAACGTGTAGGGCAGGGCTTGACAAATTTAATTTGATTCTAGGAGCCAGACAATCACGCAAACATACACGCAATTCATAAACACACACACACACCAACCCACGTCACATATACACCCCACACACACCAACCCACGTTGCATATACACCCCACACACACCAACCCACGTCACATATACACCCCACACACACCAACCCACGTCACATATACACCCCACACACACCAACCCACGTCACATATACACCCCACACACACCAACCCACGTCACATATACACCCCACACACACCAACCCACGTCACATATACACCCCACACACACCAACCCACGTCACATATATACCTCCCCCCACACTTCACATATCCACATATATACCCCCCATCACATATACACCTCCCCTCCACACTTCACATATCCACATATATACCCCCTTCACATATACACCCCCCCCCACACTTCACACATATATACCCCCCTTCACAAATACACCTCCCCCCACACTTCACATATACATCCCTCCCCCCCACTTCACATATACACCTCACAAGTGACAACCCAGCACTTAGCCGAAAGAGCAATGAAGATCGGCTGCAGCACGAATGTTCCCCCTGCTGCCTTACCTCATTGCAGGGGAGGGGGAACATTCGTGCCGCAGCCGATCCTCATTACTCTTTCGGCTGAACACTCACACACGCGTTGTGCGACTTGCTGTCTGTGCAAGACTCCGCACAGACTTCCCCCCTCGCGCTGCAAAAAACGGATAGCAGCGGCAAGGGGAACATTAGGGTAACGGCACCCGGGCGCCAGGCTCAATTTCCAGGTCGCCATGGCGACCTGGCGTCTGGGGTTTGTCGAGCCCTGGTGTAGGGGACGGAATTAAGAGTCAAATTTGATACAGCATATCCCTTAATGGTCCCACTTTAGACAGGACAGTCCAAATTCAGGACCTAATCCCACAGTCACGGACTCACCAGAGAATTGGGACACTGTGCAGGTCAATTAACAACCATTTAACTTATGTGCGGTGGCAGATCAGTGTCTAGGTCGCAATTTGAGAAAGGAATGGTTCATGCAGAAAAGTGCTGATTCACCTCAAAAATGGGTTATAAGTTGATATCATATTTGTGCTGCCCAGCTACTTTAGGCCGAGATATATATAAATAAAGTGAACAGCATTATATATAATTAGAAGGGAATTAAATAGCCTCACTAAAAATCTTTAAAATACGGTAATTAATAAGACACCAAAACAATTTTTGATAAAAAATATATTTATTAATCTTAAATGAACCAAACAAAGAAATATATATTAAAGATACCTATATCAATAATAAACAATTCTAAACACATGGAAATAATAATAACCCTGAACTAGGTAAGTTAAATTGTCACGTGTATTTGAAAAAAACATACAAATATAAGGATGTACTTGTAGTTCAGATTTACTCTTAAAATGGCATACAGATATGAGCATATATCTGTGGCTCAAACTTACTTTCAATATCAAAAGGCAAAATGATTATCTAAAATAATACAGCTGTGAAGACACTGACAGTGGGTGTGACCAGAGCAAACAAATTGGCGAGCCACATAGCGGCCGGCCAGCGCAATCTGCATGTTCCACAAACTCACAGGTGACTCCAAACGCTGATAAACCCTGTGGCGAGGGAGAAGTGTTTCTAAAAATATTATATATATACACCTGTCAATTTCTAGAAACATATGCAAAATATATACAGACATTGATTGTTATTGAACTGGTACATTATACACAATCATTTGTAAACAAATTATCTTCATATACAGGCAACAGAGGGTTGTAGTCAATGGGGTATATTCGATGCAAGGTCTTGTTACTAGTGGGGTACCTCAGGGATCTGTACTTGGACCCATTCTCTTTAATATTTTTATTAGCGATATTGCAGAAGGTCTTGTTGGCAAAGTATGCCTTTTTGCTGATGATACAAAGATTTGCAGCAGGGTTAATATTCATGGAGGGATAAGCCAAATGGCTTTTTTCTAAACTAGAAAAATGGTCAGAGCAGTGGCAACTGACATTTAATGTGGACAAGTGCAAGATTATGCACCTTGGGCGTAAAAACCCAAAAGCAGAATATAGACTATTTGGTACAGTCCTAACTTCTCAACATCAAAGGAAAGGGATTTAGGAGTAATAGTTTCAGAGGACTTGAAGGTAGGTAGGCAATGCAATAGAGCAGCAGGAAATGCTAACAGAATGCTTGGTTGCATAGGGAGAGGTATTAGCAGAATGCTTGGTTGCATAGGGAGAGGTATTAGCAGTAGGAAGAGGGAAGTGCTCATGCCATTGTACAGAGCACTGGTAAGACCTCACTTGGAGTATTGTACGCAGTACTGGAGACCGTATCTCCAGAAGGATATTGATACTTTGGAGAGAGTTCAGAGAAGGGCTACTAAACTGGTTCATGGGTTGAAGGATAAAACTTACCAGGAAAGGTTAAAGCATCTTAACATGTATAGCTTGGAGGAAAGACATAACCGGGGAGATATGATAGAAACGTTTAAATACATAAAGGGAATCAACACAGTAAAGGAAGAGAGTATATTTAAAAGAAGAAAAACTACCACAACTAGAGGACATAGTCTTAAATTAGAGGGGCAACGATTTAAAAGTAATATCAGGAAGTATTACTTTACTGAGAGGATAGTGGATGTATGGAATAGCCTTCCAGCAGAAGTGGTAGAGGTAAACACAGTCAAGGATTTTAAGCATGCGTGGGATAGACACAAGGCTATCCTAGCTATAAGACCGGGAACGGGGGACTAATAAAAGTATTAAAAAAAAATTGGGCAGACTAGATGGACCGAATGGTTCTTATCTGCCGACACATTCTATGTTTCTATATAGATAAATATCCCCCCAAATGTACTAATTATTTCCAGACCATGCATAAAAAACTTTTTTAACTATTAAAATCTTGATTCCAAATATACAGGGATATATGTATGTATATACAAAAAAAGGAGAGAAAACATTCCTCCTTATTGAGTATTAAATATTGCATTCAGGCATTTAATAAGACATTATCACTTGTTTCAAATTATAATAGTCAACATGAAAAAAATGAAACATATACAACACCAAATATTAAACAAGAATAAATCTAAATGCATTCACATTTGTGTGTAAATTGTAATTTAAAGTGAGTCCATTCCCCTTTAGCACATGCCTGGAATGATTTGGTACAAAGAAGTATACTTTTTTTTTCTTTGCAAATGAATTTCTTAAAATTGGAGAATCAGTAATTGGTTATTTGAGTTTTTATTGGTCAGAACTGATTGCATTCCGAACTATGTAACTGCAGTTCACTTGTTTGTGTGTTGCTTTTAATATTCCGCATAGTATATTTCTATACTTGTAGCACACCCTTATATTGCATAATAATGACCTGTAGGACAGGGGAATAACGCAACCAACATTCAGGGGTGAGATTAAGTTTGTATTTTTTATTTGTTTCACTTGGTCAGAAAGCTAAGTGATAAGTTTAGCAGAAAAAGCACTTCAATTGTCAAGTAGTTCAGTTTTACGTCATTGAACCATATATATTACTAGACTGACCCTTGTGTATATACAGCTTTAATTATGCACAAAGAGCACTCTAGGATCGACTAAGGGTGAGTACTATATCTCTTATTCAGTGTTTATTGCTGCCTTAATGTTGTTAAGTTTTAATCATTTTTAATCAAATAAATACATAAACAAAAATGTTTTCTTACATTTGGAAAACTTTCATTTAATTCGTAGCTTCCTTTTAAAATAGCTAAAGAAGTCCATGGAAAGTGAACGATAAAACTGTATATAAAAAATTTAGGCTTAAATTATGACCTTGCAGTTTGTCTTGTAGGTCGATAGTTGTTTGGCCAAATTATCGGAGAGCTTTGTCCCTCTCCGAAGTCTTCATGGGATTCTAATTCATTTTCAGAATCTTTTTAGGCTCCCTGTGAAGCTATGCTTTCTCAGTATTGAAAAAGGTAATTAAATCAGTTAATGCTGGCGTATTTTGTGAGCCTCATTGTACGGAAAAAAAAAGCTATGTACAATTTGCGACACGAACACGTATTTGGGAGGCTGTTTAAGCTTTCATTGCTATTTTTGTAGACTTTAGAGAGATAATTTCATTCAAAACTTGCCCTTAAAAAAACTTTTTATTATTAAAATGAATGAAGCCGTCCTGCTGCAATTAGAATCCATTCACATATACTGAAAGCTTGTAGGGATTTATTAAAAAAGAAAGTGAATAGAGAAAAATATACTTTAAAAACATACCTTAAACCACCTATGGTAACCTTTAATCAGTGTTAGGCACCAATATTATTTATGGTGGGCAATTACAAGACTTTCTGGTGGAACATTTAAAGGACAACAGTCAACAACAAAAATCAGCTATGTTTAACTGAAAGATTTTATCATGTATAAGCATTATAAATAGAAATGTTTTAGTGAAATAATACAAATAAAGTACCTAACTGAGACCTTTTTTGCTTCTATAGTAAAGCAGTCTCAATAAGGTAGGCTGCGAACATGTTTAGAATCCTGATGAAGGAATCTGACACAAGATGTCCGCATCCTTATAGTGCTACAAAGCAGAGAGTGCTCAATAAGGTACTTTATTTGTATTCTTTCATTAAAGTGTTTCTATTTAAAATGTATACACTTGATGCAGTCTTTCAATTAAACATAAATTATTTTTTTGCCAACAGTTCTCCTTTAATGGTGTTCTATGGACCTTCCCACGGACGCTGGTGTCCCTGTACCCACGCTTCTAATCTGTCTGGATAAAAAGACTTCTGAATGATGTTTGCATGCAGCACCATTCAGAAGACATTAACAATTATTTTGGAAGGCTCCATGAGACTTAAAGCAAAAAAAAAAAAAAAAAAACTAAACCAAAACAGGAAAAGTGCAGGTTAGGGAAGAGAGGTCTGATCTAGTGGGTAGGAGTGTGTGAAGGTATACTACAGAATACCTTTAGAAAAGCAAAAGAACAGTGGATCTAAGGGTATCAGCACAATAACACTCCCAAGCAGCCACAAAAAGAGCAACATAGATATCACTATAAGAGATATACAGATAAAGGAAGCTCAAAATAGAGTCCTTTAAGGCTGGCTCAGCTACAAGGCCGCTCTTTCCACTGTTAGGAATACAACAGTAAACTCCCACTGCGCTAACAACTAATTAAATATTGTCAGCTAGTGCTACAAACCAATTACTGCACCCCTCTCAGGTTGGCTGACTGCTTCCTGCAACTCCCAAGTTTTACAGCGTGGACTAAGACTAGGCATGCTACGCTTAGGAAAAAAAAAGGAATTGGGGGAAAAATATCTCCATTTTGACAGCCCCGCTTCATAGAGGATGGTGTCTCAGCGCTCACAGACCTCTGCTTCACAAAAAACGTTGTGTCCTAATTTGCATAAATTATTTGACAGAAATGTAATAACTAGAACAAAGCTCAAAATTCATATTACCCCATTTTGTAAGTAAATGGATTAAAGAAAAGGCTAACTCCAGAGCAATGAGAACTGTAGGTAACTAGCACATCCTTCAAAAAGCCGCCATCACAGTCTACATATTACGATACATATTTACCTAAGGCATGAGTCCAATGTTTAACAGCAGTTACTGTGTTACAGACTGGCCATGCCTCATATGATGTCCTACAAGCAAGTAGTACATGGCCTTTGTAGCCAGTCCCACTAATTCACAGAAATGTTTAATCAGCCACACAAGGCTCTTCTTTCATTACTCATTCACAAGCAATTTCCTGCTTGTGTGACTACTGGCAGTGGTAATAACGAAAAGCAATCATTTTGTTCTGTAGCAGCCATTGAAGCCACTGAACAAATGTGACAGTGATTCAGAGTGGTTTCATGTCTTAGTCAGAACAGTAAACATTGCCTCACAGTAGCTTTAGTGCCAAGTGTTTTTATTTTTCCCAGAATCCTCGTTGGTGACCGTCTGTTCCAGTGTCCCCCTGTGCTCTCAGGGAATTTTGCATACGCAGGCTTTTATCTCTGCTTCTTCAGAAAGCAAGAGTTGCCAGTAAAGTTTTATTTCTTTGACATGTCCTTAGCTTGCATCTCATTTGGTAACTTTTGTCTCTACTCTGGGTCTCTATCTGAGCAGCACAGACTCAAAGGTTGACAGCTGCTAAATTCCCGCTCAGAGACGGTAACCCATTTTCTGTGGGAAACAATAAAATAAACAGCTCTTTAGGGAACAAGTTGGTAATGGAGGGGATTATATTAAATGTAGTCTGAGCATCCATTTGAACTATGACTAATGTGGGTTTATTGCAATTAAACATTTTGCCCATTCAAATCGATGGCACGACTGCAATGTCTTTCCTCCCCTCCCAGCCTTTTAGCAGAGATTATAAAATTCATCCTCATACAATCTTCAGCCACACATACGAGCAACTGAACTTACATTGTCTCAAGAGGCATGGGATGTTAATTAATTATCAGTGTTAATACAGGACAAAACTGTTTAAATTGTTACAGTAACAGTAGGCCTTCTGTAAAGGGACAATATCTCAGACGTTCAAATTAGTTTTCAAGCTTCAGCACCACTACAGTTCAGATTTGTATATTTCTGTAGTTACACATTAAAATTGATCTATAACAATCGTTAATGCTTAATATTGAAAGAAAGAAGATTAACGCTGCATGTGAAAGTTACGGTATTTTCCTACTATTCCTGACAGGAAAGCTCTGTATTCTTTATAAGGCCGGCCATGAGAGTGACAGATATTGAATGAAGTAAACCATTGACTTACTTATGTAAAATCAAAGCTACATTCTAATTGGCTTCTTGATGCTCTTAGTTCTTATCACAATGTTATTTATACCTAGAACAAGCACTGATGAGAATAAAGGCACCAACATGCTTTAAGACAGGGGTCCTCAAACTTTTTAAACAGGGGGCCAGTTCACGGTCCCTCAGACCGTTGGAGGGCCGGACTATAGTAAAAACAAAAACTATGAACAAATTCCTATGCACACTGCATATATCTTATTTTGAAGTGAAGAAACAAAACAGGAACAAATACAATATTTAAAATGAAGTAAAGTTAAATCAACAAACTTACCAGTATTTCAATGGGAATAGTGTGCCAGTCAGAGCCCAGGAATATTATGCCAGTCAGATGCCCAGGAATATTTTGCCAGTCAGATGCCCAGGAATATTATGCCAGTCAGAGCCCAGGAATATTATGTCATTCAGATGCCCAGGAATATTATGCCAGTCAGAGCCCAGTAATATTATGCCAGTCAGATGCCCAGGAATATTATACCAGTCAGAGCCCAGTAATATTATGCCAGTCAGATGCCCAGGAATATTATGCCAGTCAGATGCCCAGGAATATTATGCCATTCAGATGCCCAGGAATATTTTGCCAGTCAGATTCCCAGGAATATTATGCCATTCAGATGCCCAGGAATATTATGCCAGTCAGATGCCCAGTAATATTATGCCAGTCAGAGCCCAGGAATATTTTTCCAGTCAGATGCCCAGGAATATTTTTCCAGTCAGATGCCCCGGAATATTATGCCAGTCAGATGCCCCGGAATATTATGCCAGTCAGATGCCCCGGAATAGTATGCCAGTCAGATGCCCAGGAATATTATGCCATTCAGATGCCCAGGAATATTATGCCATTCAGAGCCCAGGAATATTATGCCAGTCAGAGCCCAGGAATATTATGCCAGTCAGAGCCCAGGAATAGTGTGCCAGTCAGAGCCCAGGAATATTTTGCCAGTCAGAGCCCAGGAATATTTTGCCAGTCAGAGCCCAGGAATATTATGCCAGTCAGATGCCCAGGAATATTATGCCAGTCAGATGCCCAGTAATATTATGCCAGTCAGAGCCCAGGAATATTATGCCAGTCAGATGCCCAGTTATATTATGCCAGTCAGAGCCCAGGAATATTTTGCCAGTCAGAGCCCAGGAATATTTTGCCAGTCAGAGCCCAGGAATATTTTGCCAGTCAGAGCCCAGGAATATTATGCCAGTCAGATGCCCAGGAATATTATGCCAGTCAGATGCCCAGTAATATTATGCCAGTCAGAGCCCAGGAATATTTTGCCAGTCAGAGCCCAGGAATATTATGCCAGTCAGATGCCCAGTTATATTATGCCAATCAGAGCCCAGGAATATTTTGCCAGTCTGAGCCCAGGAATATTTTGCCAGTCAGAGCCCAGGAATATTATGCCAGTCAGATGCCCAGTAATATTATGCCAGTCAGAGCCCAGGAATATTGTGCCAGTCAGGTGCCCAGGAATATTATGCCAGTCAGATGCCCAGGGATATTATGCCAGTCAGAGCCCAGTAATATTATGCCAGTCAGATGCCCAGGGATATTATGCCAGTCAGAGCCCAGTAATATTATGCCAGTCAGAGCCCAGGAATATTTTGCCAGTCAGATTCCCAGTAATATTATGCCATTCAGAGCTTAGGAATATTGTGCCAGTCAGATGCCCAGGAATAGTGTGCCATTCCAGTGCTCATTATGAAGCTCCCTCCTCCCCCCGTCCCCATCACTTACCTCCAGCTGCTGTGTCCCCAGCCGGACGTCTCGCGCAGTGTTCCCCTCCTGCACGGAGGAGGGAAACACAGTCACCGGATCCGGATGTGACGTAACGTCACATCTGGTTGCGGTGATTTTTATATTTATTTTTCCCCCATCTTCATGCAGCCGCATCTGCTGCGGCTACCATAAAATAAAAAAAAAGGTAAACAGTGCGGGGGGGGTTGCGATGTCCTCATCGGGCCGCATGTGGGCCGTAGTTTGAGGACCCCTGCTTTAAGACAATAAGAGTGAAAAAATGGCAGCTCTTAACTTAGTAATTTAGGTTGAAAAATGACTTAAGTCCATCAAGTTCAACCCTACCTATCATTCCTGCTTTTGATCCAAAAGAAGGCAAAAACCCTTCTATCAAGACTACACTTAAAGTAAAGCAGTATTCTTACCAGTAGAACATAAAGTAATAGATTTGCATTTTCGTGTTACTTGAAACCAATTTTTAAAAGGTTTATCAGTTCATATGACATTCTTAGCAATACATTACACATTACCTGCCAATGAACTCATTCAACTATAATAGGTTTTTGTTCAGATCCCAGACATCTATGCATTCAAATGTGTATAGTACACCCATTGCCAAATCCATATCCATATCCATGCAGACATGTATGCACTCCTAGAAAGACTTGTACCCAAATACCCCACCACTTTACTTGGCACACTCCTGATTTGGGATCTGCTATCCTGTGGTTCTAATTTTATTTTCCTGTATGGTATACACTGAAAAATAAACATGGGTCATCTACATTAGGCATCAATCAACACATGCTGTCTGTTAGGAGAGTATAAAAAAGGTGACAGAAACACAGGGTAGGTGATCCTAAATTGGGACTGTGCCACTTATAGTTGTTTTGTAGCCTCTGGACCTGTAGCCTGGCATGATGCTATGGTTCGACTTCCTGCCTGCTGATTCTGGCCTCTGATTCGGTTTTGGTTTTGTAATATTGCACCATTCTTCAAGAAAACAATCCTCCCCTTGGGCCCGAACCTCCCTCTCTCTCTCTCGAAGAAGAAGAAGAAGCCAATAATAAGTAAATACAGATCTGACTACCAGTCCTTGTGTTATGTCCTATATAGACAGGATTCAGGAGGTTAATTTAATCAGTAGTTAAGCAACAAAAATAAGCACAGGGCTCTTGGTCCTAAAAAAAGGAGAAAGAAAGGAAAGATAAGGAAAAAAAAAAATGTTGTATGTTATGTAAGTTTATTGAAAAAGAAAGCTCACAGTGATGATTTGAAAACACTATAAAATAAATTAAACAATAATCATAGGTGTTTCCGAGTCTGAGTGAAAAATTAAAAAAAAAAAGAAAACAATCCTCCAGTTCTTTGAGGTTTGAAAGAGGTGGAAATCTAATTTTCAGTCTGTGGTCCAGTGTTTGCACCATAGAACATTTTATTATTTGGCCATTATAAGACCAAGAACAGCACTCATTTGTCCTAATGGCTACAATCAGTGGCGTCGCTAGGGGGGGGCTACTGGGGCTGAAGCCCCGAATCTCGGGGCCATAGCCCCGAGTCTCCGGTTCAGTTTTTTTTTTCCACCGGTGGGGAGGCGGACCGCACAGGGTGCTAGGTGAAGGTCCGCCCCCACCCGGTAGTGCTGTGCAGATCCTCGGCGGGGAAGCGCAGGCACCAATGGCTCTGTGTGTGTTAAGCACACTCCGAGCTCAATCAGTACTGCCTCGCGCTTCCCGTGCGTAGTGAAGACGTAGAGCTACACGCGGGGAGCGCGAGGCAGTACTGATTGAGCTCGGAGTGTGCTTAACACACACAGAGCCATTGGTGACTGCTTCTCCCCATCAGCGATCCGCACCGCATCTGGTAAAGAGGAGAGGAGACAACAGGGAAGGGGAGGAGTCAACGGGGAGGGGGAGGAGACAAGAGGTTGGAAGGAAGTTATAGACAAGAGGTTGGGAGGAAGTTATAGACAAGAGGTTGGGAGGAAGTTAGAGACAAGAGGTTGGAAGGAAGTTAGAGACAAGAGGTTGGAAGGAAGTTAGAGACAAGAGGTTGGAAGGAAGTTATAGACAAGAGGTTTGGGGGAAGTAAGATGCAAAAGGTTGGGGGAAGTAAGATGCAAGAGGTTGGGGGAAATAAGATGCAAGAGGTTGGGGGAAAAGAAGAGGCAACAAGTTGGGGGGGAGACAGAATACAACAGGGTGGGGGAGAGAGGAAACAACTTGGTGGGGGAGAGAAGAGACAACAGGGTGGGGGAGAGAGAAAAGACAACAGAGTGGGTGGATAGCAGAGACAACAGGTTGGGGGGGGGAGAGGAAACAACAGGTTGGGGGAGAGGAGACGGGGGGAGGAAGAGAAGACATATATGGGAAAGAAGAGATAGACAGACATGGGCGAAGAGGAGAGAGACAGACGTGAGGGGAGGAGAGGCATACATGAGTAGAGAGACAAAGAGACAGTTATAGGCGGTAGAGGAGAGAGACATGCATGGGAAGGGAGATGAGACAGACATGGGAAGGAGAAGAGATAGACATGGGAAAGGAAAGAGACAGACATGGCCAGGGATAGGAGAGAAACAGACATGGAAAGGAAGAGGATAGAGAGACTGACAAGGGAAAACGAGGATAGGGAAGGAAGAGGAGAGACCCAGACTTGGGAAGGAAGAGAGACACTGGGAGAGACCCCGTGCAACATTTCCCTGGAGTAGGTGGTGACAGCTAGTGCTGGGGCCTGTGGCCAGACCGCACCCTGCAGGCCCATGCAGTTACCCGGTAAGGTATTTTCCCTATTTTAATTTTTATCAGCTATTTTGGTGGTCTTTATTTTGGATATTTTAGATATCTATGCATTTTGATACTCTGTTGGTAATCTATGCATTTAATAGTAAATGTATGCCAGAGAACAAATGTTTATGTAATTGTATTTGTTGTATGTTTGTGTATATTTTTATTTATCTTTTTTTTTGCATCATTAGAAATTGCCTATCTTTAAGTTCTGTCTGGATTTTTTCTTTTTAAATTCTCTTACAGGTCCTCCTTTTAAGCAGGAATTCTATGTTGCAGCACTAGCAGCTATATATTAACTGGGAGTGAATATAACCCTCTCTTTATACACACAGTATTGGTGGTTGGATCACTTTCATTTTATTTTGATTATTTTAAATTATATAGTGCTTTATTTCTTAAATATTACATTCTGAAAAACATACTGCTGGCTTGTGTGTGTTTTTCTGTATTTATGTGTGATTATCTGACACTGTGTTTTATGTATGTGCATAGATGACTGTGTGTGATTATGTATGCGCATGAATGGGGGAGAGGAGGCAGCCTTTCCATTCTTGATCTCTGTAGAACAATGGCTTTGACCTACCCTGGTGAGTGCTTGTTTGTGTGACACAGTGTGCTTGGTGTCTGTGTGTCTGTGTTAGACAGCGTGCTTGGTCTGTGTGATATAGTGTGTTTGTTATGTGTGTCTGTGTGAGACAGTGTGCTTGGTCTGTGTGAGACAGCGTGCTTGGTCTGTGTGAGACAGTGTGCTTGTTATGTGTTGCTGTGTGATACAGTGTGCTTGGTCTGTGTGAGACAGAGTGCTTGTTATGTTTGTGTGATACAGTGTGCTTGGTCTGTGTGAGAAAGCGTGCTTGTTATGTGTGTCTGACAGTGGGGTGTGTCTCATACAGGCACAGACCATCTTCGTTTCTAGCCCTGCTGAGCACACCCGGTGCTCAGATCCTATAGTGTGGTGCTCCCTCGCGCTCCACTGCATTAAAAAAAAATTATTATCCTAGTAGCAAGTCTTCCATGCGTGGACAACAATTCCCATGCGCCAGATCTAATTTTCTGGTCACCAATGGCGTCCTGGCGCCTGGGATTTGTTGAGCCCTGATATATACCCATATACCTATTATTCATTAGAATCATATATATCTATCTATATGCCACCTAAGCATGTGAGCTTATTTACTCCACTTCTATCAAGTCTGCCATGGGCTCCAGCCCCGGATCTTTTGGAGACCTAGCAACGCCTCTGGCTACAATGATATCACTGCCCATATCCATTCAAACATACAGCACCAAAATAAAGTCCAAAGGTCAGGTCCGGCAGCTAATTGTAAGGTTAGGTGAATAACAAATACTGACTGGGTTTCTCTGCTGACTATATATTCAGGAATTCTTCTTAGGCCTACCTAAATTTACCAGACCATTAGAGATCCTCTCAGGTCCTTGACCATATTTCACATCTGGCATTTGCAATTTTGTTCCCTTATCAGCTCAGCATTGGCCTGTAAACTTTTACTCCATCATTATATGTATAGCATGGTACAGAGCCGAAGGAGTGTTCCCAAACTGAATTAGACCAGCAGATTAACATTCGTTATTTCTTAAATAATGCAGTTATTTATTTATGTACATGCAGGTTAATGGTACATTATTTGCATTTTGCACGGTGCTTATCAGAGGTAGAGCTAAAATTAGCCAAGTTATGTAGATTTCAGACTTATGGGTCATTTGTGAAACCACACTTAACGTAATGAGAACACTATGTATTAATACATATACTGTATGTGTGGGTTTCATACCTGGTTCAGGATATTGATAAAGAAACTCAACCAGGTTTGTAATGTTGTTGGTTTGTTGTTTGTGATTCCTTAATAAACTTTTTTAAATTTATTTTTTAACTCTGTCAAGACCTGTGACTTCCGTGTTTGGACAAATAATTATATTGGTGGAACAAGCACTCGCACCAGTATATTACCAGCAATTGAAAATGCTTGGTGCACTTACAGTGGACTTTGTATGTATATTGCAATGTCCTTGTCTTTGAAAGTAAAAATTTAAATAAAATCAAATGGATCAGAAATAGTGTGTAGGCACTGTAAATTTTGTAGATGAATGGTGTAGCGGTAAATATCTTGACTGTATTTCCTTTTCATTTTGCAACTCATTTTTTTATGGAACACAAGGAAATTCCTATGTGGCCCCAAAGTGTATGTATGTTTGCATATATAATATGCTTCACTGTATTCAGCACGAGGCAACCTAGGCAGGTGCCAAAATTTAGTCATGCATAGGGCAGCATAAAACAAAAATACACCAGTGTATATATGTAGCAAAACACCCTTTTACACGTGTAGATTTTTTTTTTTTTTACATATTTATTTCACTATTGTTAATTAGCATTTTTACTGAAATTCTTTTATTTTAGTATGTTAAACGTGTTTCTCTGACTTTACATCAGCCTACACACTGATCATCTTTTTGGCTTACTCTTTATGTTAGTAGTGATTCACCATATCTATTATATATCTCAGTTTGCTCTCATTTACATTAGAAATTCACATTTCCCAGAAAGCATTTCCAAAACTTAGAGCTTACCTAGCGCTTGAGTCGCTTGATTAAGATTGTTGTGCGTCACCAAGTGAGGGATCATGTGTCATTGCAGCATTACATACAGCCACAATGGACTATTTAGATTTGGTAGAAATCAAATGCCTCTCGTTGCATATACCTTTGTATTTTTGCACAAATATAAAGAATTTAAAAAAAAAAACATACCTAGCTGCCAACATTCCTGCATTTGCTGTGATATTCCTGATTTTTCTTTCATATCCTGTCTGTCAAAGTCAGGATTGTGTAAAGGCAGTTTTCGAAGGAGAAAAGTTCCATGTAATGCCTTTTCATGTACCTGTATGCATACCTTTAGGTTAATAATGTAGAAGAAGCATAGAACACAAAATTCAAATGTGCACAACAAATTAAACATATTCTTTTTACATTTTTCTTTAGCCAACAGTTATCCTTTCAGACCAAAAATGTTTATTGAGCCCTTTCTACAATCATTTCTGCCTTTATGTAAATAATGCACATATGGCATATTTTCTAACATTATACATTAGTTTTGCTGGATTTCAGTAATATCGGTAACAAATACTGCATTTAATGGAAAGCTTGTGAGATCCTGCTGGCTGTGCGATATTCATAAAGTCAGAGTTTACGTCTGTTTCCTGGGATATGTGATGACATAATACCTTGGTTAAGTTTTCTTAAGAAATCCTATCATGGCAACTAGACACTGGTGGTTAAAGGGTTCTGCAGTTCTGTTTTCATGGTGAGACATATTGTAACACTCCTAAACCACAGTCTGCTACTAAACAGTATGTAGAAGTGGCTGTCACGGAGTGCTGAGCAAGGCTCATCTGTATTATCCTACTGTCGTCTCATTTTTTAGGTCAGGAATGCTACTCCTGAAGACCTCCAGTGGTGGATGGTTAGTAGAATGTCATGGGCTCAGTGGTTAGCTCTTGGTAGCCACATGATATGTTCATAGTCCAGGGCCAGATGCCAGAAAGAGACTTCAAGGATCAATAGGTGGTAGTCTAGAGGAATATAAATATCATAATACTAGCATTGTCTGTATTGTATACAATGCTGGTTACTAGGCTGCATTTCATAACCACTTGCACACACATCTCTAAATAATATATATTTTTTATATTTTGCCCTTCTCCTCTAAATATTATTTCCAGTGTGACTATAAACCAACCCGTGATATATGGTGTTTTATTAGAATTCCAAATATATAACTTGAGAATTTTGTTTTTATTAATAAAAATGAATGAATTATCTATTATTGTACTTAGTTTGCTCAAGATGACAGGATCACCAATATTCAAAATGTGTGCAATATGAATGTTCTTGTTATGTAGGCCACTAAATTATAAGTACATTTTAGCATTCCTTGCACTTCCTTATTTACTGGACCTGTAAGTTTGCTGAAGGATAAGGCTGATTGGGTGACCAAATGTCATCATTTCTTCAGCGAGTGACACTGTTTATTAGGAACAGTTGATAGAGAAGGTGCTAACTAGCTCCCCTCTATCAAAAACAAGACTGCTGTCCCAATAAGAGACTTATCTTACGCAGCCACCGCTGATTGGACCCAAGCAGTGTGCTTCCCTCGTACATACGGGCCTGCACCTAATCACCTTGAGATAGATGCTAGTTGTGAAGTAATAGAGACACCCCCCCCCCCCAAAAAAAAAGCTTATGCTTGTTTTTATGAAACAGAAGTTAGTTATAAAACTCTAAGTAGCTGTTTAAAAGTTTCAAAAAAAGTGAAAGAAAAAAAAAAGTTAAAAGTACAGAGTAATAACAATTTTACTAATGCAGAAATGTCAGCCAATTATACATTTAATGCAACAGACCTAACGTGCCCGGGGCTGAGATAAAGTGTTAGTGAATTCATTTTGTAAAATTTCAGTAATACAAAACTTGCTAATATTATACATTTCTAAAAGCATATGGTAAAAATATGCTTCGTATTGCTGTATAATTTATGCTGAGAAAAACGACGTGATCTTTGAGTTGTAATTTTATGACTACCGCTTTTTGTTTAACTTTAAAAAAAAGAAAAAAAAATGTTGTGTTTGCACGGCATCTGGCGTAAACCTGATTTATAATATACCTGAATGCTGATAATCAGGGACATTGCATTTTATTATCACTTTGTGCAGTGTAAAGACAAATCAATTAGACCAGGGGCATCCAAGTTTTATGTAAAGTCTGTCACATGATCAGAAATGCATGTTTGTTTGGGCTGCATTCATCTTGTTTTCTTACAGTAATAGTGAAGAATAGTTTTCTTACCATATAAAAATGTTTGGTTAATTAGCGTATTATACAGAAGCTATAAAAAAAGTTTTAAATCACTTTACAAAATACTACACCTTTGTATGTCTAAATTTGTTGTTAAGTCAATTGGGCCGCATGTTGGATGTCCCAGAATTAGACACACATTTCTTAAAAAAAGAAGAAGAAAAAATCATCTCAATACTTTTATTAGTCCCTGACCTTATCTTATATCTAGGATAGAATTATGTCTACGCCACACATGCTTAAAGGGACAGTCTAGTCCCCAAACTGACTTTGGTGCAATTGGAAGACTACTGTCGGAATAGTTCACAGGCTTTTTTCGCCCACTGTGATTTGATGCAGGCTATCTGCATAAATTGCATTTTTTATATTTTACTCAAGCCCTCCCCCAGTGATTACTCTGCATGTATACTACAGGTGCTGCAGCACTGATGATATAGTCACTGAACATATAACGTTTCATTTTGTCACTTCCTGTGCTGCTGGAAAACAATGCATTGTGTGGAACTTAAGTAACCTTGGAAAGCTAAACCTTTGACCCCCTAATTTAAGACTATTTATGTCATCTTGTTGAGGTAGTTATTGTTCTTTAAAATATTGTTCTTTACTGTGTTGATTCCCTTTATGTATTTAAATGTTTCATATCCCTCCCGTCTCATCTTTCTGCCAAGCTATACATGTTAAGATCTTTTAACCATTCCTGGTAAGTTTTATTCTGCAATCCATGAACCAGTTTATCCCTATTTGTTTCCTGTAATGAATCCTGGGCTTGTAGTACATGGTACTACTACCTGTTCTCAGAGGATCCTCATCGTGACTCTTCAACCTGTTAACAAGTAAAGTAGGCTGTTTCTTTTTTACATTACGTTAAAATCACAGAATATTTGATCTTTTCCTCTTCCGAGCCTTTGCTGATGTAGCATCAGTATTTTTTCTACTGACTGATTAAATTCTTTGAACAGTCGTCACTGTATTTTTCCTGCTAGATTCAGTTGCTTTATTTCTCTGATTAATATCTAACTGGTAGAATATGTAGGAATCAGCAGATTATCTCTCCAGTGAATTTATTTGCAAAGCCTACGGTTCCTATGCAAAAAGAGGTAGACAAACAGATTCTCTGTAATTTCGGCAAGTAATGTGAGTCTGGTCTTCACCACGATCATTTTTTAATAATATGTTAAAATAATAATAATTGTGGATACACATATCTTGGCACCTGACAAAATAAAAATCTGTCTCCTGATGACCACGAGTTACAAAATTAGACATCTGGAAAAAGTAGGCCTGTGGCAGACGCAATATGTTGCAGTAGGACTTTCACCGTGTGTTAGATTGGATCGATGTTAGGTGGAAGAATTTGGATAATATGTTTAGAGATAAAGCTATATTACCTTCTCAATCCACATGGTGGGCTCTATGTAATGGGAGGATTACAAATATATCAAAATGAGTTTGAGGAAGTTAAAGAGGGCCTAAACACTTTTTTTCTTTGATCGGGGAGAAGGCCATTTTAAAAATCTAATTTGAATGGTGACAGCAGAAAGAGATGGTCCGATGACCATCACTCTCTTTTATCGGTGCATCCGATCTTCAGTCTCAACCAATCCTTGGAGGAGACATTGTATGTGGTGTCATAAATGCCTTCTGCGGGATTAATCTCTTTGTGACCGGACTTTTTTGAAAATGTTTTATACTTTGTGACGATGGTTTTTTTAAACACTTCTGCGGTGCTTGTGTTTAGAAGTCTGACCTTTTTTATGAATACTCTCATTTGCTCCTGGCCTTATCGTACTTCTAGGATAGTCTTATGCCTTAAACTCCTTCACAGTGCCAACAGCAAAGCAGATCAGGGTTTCACCCCACTCATCTGATCTCAGTCTGCAGTATGCGGCTGTTAAGGTCCCCTCCGTTTATCCCATGCAAAAACTAGGGTCTCTCTCTGCGCTAGACAGTCGACATCCAGACCAGGATGTCTGCTTCCCAGGGAAGATTAGAACATAAGGTACACGCCAGTTTATCCTCATACTAGGGACAACTAACTTCTCACTTGTGCTTCTATATTAGATTCAAAAGTGAAAAATAAAGTGCAGTTGTCCTTTAATAATGTCAGCAAATGTTCACACACATTACATGCCTCACGTGGGAGGCGATCCCGCTGTCCCGCCAAGCTCTATCCCTGTCCCACTTTTCTGGAGAAAGGTAAAGGTCAGCATGTTTTTACACCGCTATAAAGCACTCAAAGTGGAAGTCTCCAGTGTCTCGGAGACTGGCTACTGTGCATACGCAGCATCACTCGCATGCCCAGTAGTGCTGCCTCAGTGAGTGACAGTGCTATCGCGCATGCAAGGTAGAGCTAACACTTGACCTCCCCGGCGTCCAGATTTGACGGGGGCAAGAGTTGTGGGGTATGGTATTCCACTTTATGATTAAAGGAACCATGTCACATAATATGAATGAAGATAATAAAACACGATGAATAAATGCTACAAGAGGAAGTGCTAGCAAATGAATAAACTACAAGACATGTTTTTAATCTGTCAGTGATATTACCTGTCCCACCTCATACATATTTTCCATTGAAAGAAGGTAATTTGCATCCATCTTAAGACACCAGGTGATGTCATATACAGGAGACATCTCATATATAACTAAAACAGGGCTCGACAAATCTCAGGCGCCAGGTTGCCATGGCAACTAGGAAATGAGACATATAGCCTTCTACTTGGTGCACCTTACTGCTGAGACTGATTTATAATTTTATTTTAGTGAAGTGAAGCTCAGCGCGAGAAAAAATGATCTTTTCTTAATCTATGCATTCAATTCTGCTAACAATATATAGATAATTTTTTAACATCTGGATTTCAGGTTCGAACATTGTTTAGGTAATGGAGTGCCTTTAAACGCCCATGGCAACACCTATATAATAATACCTAATTGTATTATTTGCATAGCTGTTTCTACACAATTCCCATAATCTTACAACTATTTCATGTAACATTTTTATTTTCATTACAGTTAAAAAAAAAATACAAAAAAAATAGCTTAAATAAATGTCCTTTGTTGATTCAACCTTGAGTGCACTATGTTTTTAAAAACAGTATGTTCTCTTACAAATAAAAAAATGAACTTGTTTGATCAAGGCTTCACACACAGGAAGTGTGAGTAAGGCATGTTATATCTGATATCAGATAGTGGTGGACAATTAAGAATGTGTTACATTTTTCATCCTAACAACCTTGGTAGCAAAATTATTATTCTATTATTACAATGATCTACTTGGGTCTGAAAAAATTGACAAATAAATTATATCAGAACAATTCTGTATCACAAGTTATGTAGAATATAACGTACAACATAAAATATTCTAACAATGAGTAACTAATGATGGATTGTACTTTGGTGGCAAGGAATATGATGTAGTACCTTAGACATGTGTGTTGATGTTGGTTGCCATCTGCCATTTATACATTAATAACTACAGACTGGAGAGGCAAGTACCCTTCTTTGCCAGATACCATTTGGTAAAGGTAAGTGCCTCATATGCTCGATAGACTCTTCTGATAGGGGAAGAGGTGTTGCACTCTTTCAATATTTAGCTATTAAACCATTATCCACATTTATAGTGGCAAAGAGCATGGCCTTTTGAATTTACAGTTTACAATTCCTAAACTTGTTGTCCAGTAGATGAGTATGGCTGTGCAGGAGCACCATATATGTAATATGGTCCCTGTATCTGTATAGCCAACATAATGCAGAAGAGTTGGCACATATTTTATGCAGTGCACCTTATAGAGTGTTGACCAAAGCGGGTGTTGTAAGATTTCTTTGGAGCACCTTTTTGGTGGCATCTAACATAAATTTGCTACATTCAAGGACGGGTACCTCTGTTGTTCAATGTCTACCCAAACTTTTTCATGCTTCATCTTAAACCAATCTGGAATTACCTGTTATCCTGTTTTTACCAATTTTTGGTTTCTTTGGCTCATATATGTAGCATCCTAAACAGGAACAATAGCCTAGGTAGAATATTTATTTGTATAACGTGGATCTTTCCTATCCAGGAGATAAATACCGACCATCTTGTTTAATCACCTTCAGAAGGGGTGATATGTTAGCCTGTGCCAGAATATGTACTTTTACACAAAAAGGTGCTGAGGGGTTTCACCTTATTTATTGTGTCATCAGTCTTTGTTATATTATATTGTTATATATACCAAAATTGACATGTAAAAAGATAACTTGCTAAATCTGTCAAATTCCAACAGTAGCTGTGGAATTGTTTCAACTGGGTGAGTAACCAAAATTAGCACATCATGGGGCGTGGCTAGGCACGCAACGAAACTGGCAGCAAAGTGAAGGAGCTCCTGCCAAGGCCGGGGATAAAACACAGATATAACAGAACTAAACGAACAAAAAGCAAGCTACCATAGCGAATTACAATGTCTACACACAGACAAAGAAAAAACCAGGAGAAAATGATGAAATTCCTTACCCCAAGGGGAACCAAGAGACCGCAACAGTTATCAGAGGCCTTGCTCCAAGATGGCGCCCATGCGGACATCGAGGAGGAAGAGATGTCTGAAGCGGATGAAACAGCCTCTGGATCGTCAGCCTCAGCGATGGTACCTGTAGGAGATATGAAAAAAATGTTTGCCACCCTGCGTACGCAGATTAAAGATGACATACAAGCATTCACCCATCTGTTTACGGCTGAGCTTAAAGAATTGGGGGACAGGACCAACAAAATAGAAATGAAAATGGACGACATGGTGATCACACAAAACTCGTTAACAGATCGACAAGATGATCTACAAAATGAAATAAAATGGTTGAAAGAAAAACTTGGGGATATGGAAAATCGCTCAAGGCGAAACAATTTGAGAATAAGAGGAGTCCCAGAGGAGGTACATCCGTCTCGCCTGCAAGAGTGGGCCATCGCTCTATTTACCACCATGCTGCCTGAAACCACTACTACGGAGCTTCTAATAGATCGGATACATAGAATACCGAAGCCCAAAAGTCTCCCGGCTGAAATCCCAAGGGATGTGATTCTCAGACTACACTATTTTCATATTAAGGAGAACCTACTAAAAGCAAGCAGGCAACAAGATCAATTGCCAGAGCCTTTCCAAAATATACAGATTTTTTCTGATGTATCAGCCGCAACTTTAACGCAGAGGAGAGCACTCAAGAGCATTACTTTAGCTCTCCGGGAAGCGGACATTAAATATAAATGGGGCTTCCCCACAAAAATAATTGTCAACCATAATGGAGTCACAACGATAATTACAACAAAAGAAGAAGGCCTCCAGTACTTGAAACAAAGGGGCATTCCGCTACAGGAACGAGAAGACACGGAGCAAAGGAAGAAACCGAGAATGGAGAAAGAGTGGACAACGGTCCAGAAAAACGGGAAAAAAACCTTTCGTCCAGAGAGAGCAAGCCTACACACCTGTACAACAAAAGAGGGCACTTAAAATAACTTCAAAAAGATCACCATCTTCTCACGGACTGAGAATCCTGTTTGTAGCCTACTACTGTAACACAACCGCCCGCTAGACACCACAAATGAAGATGGACGTTACAAGGACCCCACTGAACTCTGACATAAAATCCATCTTAACATCCCACACGAGTTTGATGACCAATGTTTCAAGAAGAATAGGAAACCGGCTTAAATACAATCCCAGCAACAAGAGGATTACTTCGGCAAACAAGAAGACTTACATGCGGCACCTGTCTGAACTGGACACGAAGTAGAGAAAAAAAAAAAGACATACCTAACTAATCTTCTTGTCAAAGTTTTCAGGGGAACAATTGATGAAGTAAATACAGTCGATACCTGTTACTTTACTTTAGTAAGTTAGTGAATGGAGCAGTTTACAGATGTAAAAGGTTAATCCATTGTCAAAAAAAATAAAAAAAATAAAATTAATTAAATACAGGGGATACATACATTAGGCAAATTATACGGGCAAAAGAAAATCGGGGCAGATATAAATACAGAGGGGGGTGACTAGACGCTACCGCGTTTTACTCCAAACAAAATACAGGAGGGCCACAAACCTGCTATATGAGTGTAAAGCAGTGGCCAGGCTATAAAGACAGGAAACGTAAGCAAGAATAAGTTGACTATTGTTTGCTAATGTTGAAGTTTAATGTTGAATACAGTTCTGATAATGAGTTAATAAGCACAGGATCATTCCCCGGTCCTGGTATTATCCTTCAAGAATGACACAGTTTTTTGAATTTACATTCCCAAAACCCCCTCGTCTGGGAACGAGGAATATGTGCATAAGGATATTAATCCAGAAGTTCGATATAATGTCTTTATTAGCACATTACTTACCTAACCAAATCTTGGTATCTACTAGTCTACTTCTCTATTTCCTCTTTCTTTTCTTATTTTCTTTCCCAAAATTTAAGGAGTGTCAAAGGGAAGGGCGGATTACCGAGGTGCTGCTTCAACACACCAAAACAAACCGAGAAACAGATGGACAAACCAAGAAAATCCAAGATGAAAAAACTGGGAACGGACAAGAGGTAGAAAACTATTGGCAACAAAACCCACCTATGCCGACCATCTCACAGAGAAGTGTAAGTAAAGAACAAATACACTCTCACACAAAGAAACAACTTGAAATAAAATACACTAATTCACAACAGAACAACACAGTTAACCAGACATGAGCATAAAACTTTTACCTATGAACGTAAAAGGGCTTAATTCGCCCCACAAAAGGAGATTATTCTTTAAAGAAGCCCAAACATCAAACGCTCAGATACTATTTGCCCAAGAAACGCACCTTGCCACCAATAAAATTCCTTACATGGCCTCAAGACGATACCCAGTAGTATATCATTCCACAAATAAAAAAAAGAAAGCAGGAGTATCCATCTGGATACACAGCTCGTTGGCAGTTACCGTTCAGAAAGTTAAGAGAGACCCAAAGGGCCGTTACATAATTCTACTAGCAACCATTAACAATACTCAGTATACCCTAGTTAATATCTATGCCCCCAATTCGGGCTCAGCTCAATATCTTCGTTCTACGATAGAGAGGGCGCTAGATATCAGGGTAGGATCGGTGATAATCTGCGGAGATTTTAACACACTGGCGGATCCAAAGTTAGATACCTCCGCAACTTTGAAATCGCAACATCTAAAAAACACACAAATCCAAAGTAAGATTATGCAACAGGTGATATTAGAGCATAAATTGCACGATGCCTGGCGCACTCAACATATTCAAGACAGGGATTACACTTTTTACTCTTCGGTCCATATGTCATATACAAGACTAGATTATTTTTTACTAGATAAAAATACCCTGCAGAGAGTTAAAGAATGTAACATAGGGGCGATCCAGTGGTCAGACCATGCTCCAATCTACCTTACACTAAATGAAAGTTTCCCATATAGAGGTAGGGGAACTTGGAGACTAAATGACTCTCTTTTATCACATAAACATCTCCAATCATCCAACCTCCAAGCTATCTCTGAATATTTCGATTTGAATGATAAGCCAGACATAAACCCTGAAACTCTGTGGGAAGCGCACAAAGCAGTGGTGCGGGGCCATTTCATATCCCAAGCCTCACATGAAAAAAAACAAAGGGAAAAAAATCTGAAGTCTCTCACAGAAGAGCTACAAGACCTAGAATCCCAAAATAAAGCAAAAGTGACACCACAAAGAACAAAAAAAATACAATTGGTTAAAGCTGAACTAAATAAAATACAAATATACCATACGCAATTAATGATCAGAAAACTAAAACAGAATTATTACAATAACGGCAATAAAACCGGCAGACTGTTAGCTAAGCGCCTGAGAAAACAAGAGGCTAAGCAAGCTATCCCCTTTATACATTCGCAAACTGGGGAAAAAATATTAAACCCAGCTAAAATACCTGACATTTTCGCAAAATACTATGCTAAATTATATAACTTATCAGATGATAAGGAAACACCACAACCTTCAATGCAAAAGATAGACAGCTTCCTACAAAATATTCATTTACCCAATATTGGGGAACAACAGGGTAGTAAGCTGACAGCTCAGATTACACTGAAGGAGGTCACTACATGCATAGCACAACTCCCAAACAATAAAGCACCAGGCCCAGACGGCCTCACGAATTTATATTACAAACAGTTCTCAGATATATTGGCCCCTCATTTAGTTAAAGTTTTTCAAACTTGTAGCAGGAAGGGGTTATTCCCACCCTCAATGCTCTCTGCCCACATCACTACACTACCAAAACCAGGGAAGCCCCCCACATCCTGCCCAAATTTTAGACCAATTTCCTTACTCAATACCGACATGAAAATTTATGCTAAAATATTAGCGAATAGGATCAAAGACATACTTCCCACACTGTTACACTACGATCAAGTGGGGTTTGTAAGTGGACGTCAGGCATCAGACAATACAAGGAAGGTGATAGATATTATCTCATGGGTCCGAAACAAGCAAACGAATAACCTCATCCTTGCTATAGACGCGGAAAAGGCGTTTGACCGCCTCCAATGGGGTTATCTGGAAAGAGTGCTCCAGAAATTTCAATTCCCACCTAACTATATAAAAGCAGTATTAGCCCTATACTCCTCCCCTTCAGCGGCTGTGTCATATGCAGGGTTCCTATCAGAACCTTTTAAAATTTCGAACAGATCTAGGCAGGGATGCCCGCTCTCCCCAATACTATATGTTCTTGCGTTGGAACCGCTGGCTGCTGCCATTAGAGCTCACCCTAATATCCATGGCATAACCTTTGCCCCTCAGCAAGAGACAAAATTAGCTCTCTTCGCTGACGACATTTTGATTACTCTGTCACAACCTGAACAATCTCTCAGACACTTACAAATTCTGCTAAAAGAGTTTAGTTCCATATCATATCACAAAGTGAATGAATCTAAGACACAAGCTTTGCCTCTGGGGATACCTCTTAACTCGCTGAACGCTCTTAAATCGAAATATACATATGACTGGAGAACAAAACATATCTCATATCTTGGCATCAAATTAACGAAGAACCCACAAGATCTTATGGAATGTAATATAAAACATCTTTGGAAAGAAATTAAATTAGATTTAAGGAATTGGGCCCAAATGTTTATCACATGGCTGGGACGAATAGCTGCAATTAAAATGACGATAATACCAAAGTTTTTATACATGTTTAGAACTCTACCAATTCATATACCGTCAGTTTTCTTGAAAGAAGTCCAAGCTGCTTTGCTTCAATTTATCCATGGTCATAAACCAACCAGGATTGCTAACAAATGGATAATGATTCCTTACTCCCAAGGAGGATTGGGTGTCCCCTCACTCCAAAGATACTATTTCGCGTCTAGAATGGCGCAAACACTATTGCACCACTCCAGGCCAGGTAGGGTAGCATGGGTGGACATGGAAGATTCGCTCATATCTCCGCACAGAGTATGTGAAATGCTGTGGAAAACACGGAAGAAAAATGTTAAAACTCAGGAATTACTCCCAAGTATAAATATGTCATATGATATATGGTCGCACTATGCTTCATTTATTGGAGAACTAAACAAATTCACTCCAGCAACACCCATAAAAACTTTGGAATTATTCATCCCAAACATCTCCCTAAAGTCCTGGCAAGAAGCGGGTATTAGCAACCTGGAAGACTTATATACACAATTTCAATTAAAACCATTTGAAAATTTACAAATCCAATACCGGATACCAAAAGAGGACTTGTACAAATATCTACAAATAAGACATACTCTACAGAACCACCCCAACATCCTAACAGATGCAACACATGTTCCGCATAAGATAACATCGTCATGCATCCACATTTCCAAAGCTAAAAAAACTCTATCAATGTGCTACTCAGCAGCGATGCCTCCATGCATGTACTCCAATTTCCCATTCATAAAGGCATGGGAAAAGGACTTGGGAAAAAATCTCACACCCACACAATGGAAACAAGCATTCAAGTTTCCTAAGAAGATATCACATTGTGCGAACCACTCGGAACTGGCTAGGAAAATTCTGTATAGATGGTACCTAGTGCCCAGCAGACTAGCAAGAATGTATCCGGGCTCATCAAACTTATGCTGGAGGGCCTGTAACTCCCCTGGAACTATACTTCATATTTGGTGGAATTGCCCACAAATCAAGCCATTATGGGAATCTGCTTTTGAAATCATACGAAAAATAACTGCGCTACAATTACAACAAACTCCGGAGCTAGCCCTGTTGCATATTTTCCCATACAAAATGCTCTTACCTCATCAGATCATCATAGGCCATACACTCTTAGCAGTAAAAACCCTAATAGCTAGAAATTGGAAATCAAAGGTCAACATGTCCACGCAAGAATTAGAAAACCTTATAAATCATAATATACAAATGGAAAAGTTACACTACTATAATGTGGGGAATCTGCATAAATACGAAGAAGTTTTAAAAGCATGGTCGACGTACTTTGATCCACCCCCCTAACCAGAAGAAACAGTAATATTAAAAAACTTGGTGCTCCTATTACCTTCTCTATTACACTATCCCTATCTCTCTTTTTTCTCCTAATCTTTCATTTCTTCTTCAGTTAATAAGTCATTTGTTCTCAGACGATCAAAACAGGTTTTTAATTAGTTACTGTAATTACTATTCGTCTGAATTGTTACAAAAAGTTTACTAGACAGCAATAGAATTGATATTAATATTTTAATACTTAACTAAGATGGTGACGAATTCTGAGGATATTTAAATCATAATTTTAACATGACTCAACTAGAAACACCAAGGGAGAGTTAGAATGAATAATCATTATTCAATAACACTAACATGTTTTGTGATGTTACATACAATTGTATAACAGTTGTTTTTGATACTATATGTTATTCTGTGCAAACACATCCAAGTCACTGTCCTAATATTTTATGCATATACTGTCATCCTGTTGAACTTGAATAAAGCATTTTTGAAAATTAAAAAAAAAAAAAATTAGCACATCATCTGCTTACTTTGCCAACTTGTACATAGTGTACTCCATGTATTTTACTATTAGATCTTATGTATGCCACCAAGGATTCCATCACCAGGATGAAGAGGAGGGGGGACAGGGGACATCCCTACCTCGTCCCATTTGTGATGTATAGTTTATCGGACTATTAATTCTAATGCGTGCATTACCATATGTATGAAATTATCCCTTGTGCCCACACAACACAGAAAGCACTCCAGAAAATACCAATTAATCGCATTGAATGCTTTCTTTGCCTCGGTGGATAGCAGCATACATTCTCTTTTGTGCCTGTGTACCCAATCCAGCACATTAATGACCTTCCTCAAATTATCATTCCCCTCATGTAGCAATAGGGACCCCACCTGTCCCATGCTAATAAATGTAAAACTCGTAATAGTCAAACATATGTATAAGCATGCACAGCAACTTGTAATGCAAAATATACTTGTGTATGTAAACTGGGCTCCTCCAGTTGAGCAAATTGTCAATCTTAGTCGCCTGGAGGCTTGCGGCTTAATAGTCTCCACAATGTATTCTCGCCTTTGGGATACATCTGGATCTTCGTGGCCGTGATGCCAGAATTGTCAACTATTCTGTTTTTTTATGCAGGGGTGGAGACTTTATTTTCCAGACCCAGCACTACCAGGAATAGTTGACCACTTGACCATCTTCCGCATGAGAAATTGCATTTTGCCTTGTTTGTGGACTAGTAGCAGTTATGGGAACTCCAAAAGTAAATGCTATCATGACGTTTAGGATCTCCGTAACAGGTTTTATGCTCCTTCTCCACTGTATAGTGGGCGTAAATAAGTCTTGGAAAAGCTGTAGCTCCATGTGTTCGATTATTATAGGCTGTTTGGCTCTCTCCTTTTCTGTGTAGTAGTGGTACTTTAGTATAATATTTCATGGTGTCATTTGGGGTACTTGTCTGGCCTTTAGCACTCTTGGGCTCTGTCTAACATGGTGGGAGTTGTCTCCTCTTCGTCCACCAGGTACCGGAACAGTCTTTGCAGAAAGTTCAGGAGTTCCTTTCTTGTTATGCCTTCTGCAATACCTCTGATGCTTATATTGCAGCTCCTGCCTCTATTGTCTATATAATCAATTTGCTTTTCAGTGTGTCCATTTGGATAGCCAGACCTTGATATTTGTTCATCATTTTATTTTGCCAGTCGCTAATCTCACTCCCCACCATCCCATGTCTTGAGTTTTGAGGGACTTTTTAAAGTTTGAAAAGGAGGGAGAGAGCTTGATGCTTTGCGGAAGGGAGTTCCAGAGAGATGGGGCAGCCCGGGCAAAATCTTGGAGAAGCGAGAGAGAAGTGGTGATGAGGTTGGAGGAGAGTTAGGTCCCATTGAGGAGCGCAAAGGTCGTGCAGGGAGGTATCGGTTAACAAGGGAGGCAATGTACGGTGGGGCGGAGGAGTGGAGGACTTTGAAGGTTAAAGACCCTCCCTCCCAATGCCTGGTGTCACTTTTTTTCCCCTCCCAATTCCTGGTGTAATTCCCCCCCCCCCCCCTTCCAATACTTTGTGTTACTTTTGTTTTCCCCCTCCCTCCTCCCCCATGTCTTACCTCGGGCAGCAGGTGGAATCCCCTCGTCAGCTCTGTCAGTTCTGCACGGGTTCCCTGCGAGTAGTGATGACACGGCATCGTATTTCCGATGCTCTGAATCATCACTATGCACAGGGAGCGCGAGCAGCATGGACTGAGCTGATACTGTTCACTTCCCTGCGTGGGGGCGGACTGGCACTTCCACCTCTGCACAAGTCCACCCCCCCTCCCCCGAGGCCAGCGCTACACGCGTGTAAAAATAAATAAATTATAATCTCGCGGCTGCCTGCCAGTGGGGATACATGTATCCCGGCAGCAGGCGCCGCCATAACACTGGCACCCTGGGCGAACGCTAGGTAGCGCCGGCCCTAGGTGTCCCGAATATCTAGGAGCTCAGAATTTTACATGTGTGTATTACAGGATCCATTATTATAAATGGCTTACCAAAGTACATCAATCGCAATTGGGATAATTAATGTCTTGGTATGTTTAAAATATTGGAATAAAATGCATATGATACAGTCTAGAACTATAAAAGAGAACTCTGTGCTTAAAAGCAATAAGATACCATGATCCCACAAGGGCAGACGAATCATTCTCATTTTTACAGAGAGCTTTAAGGATAATGTTATAGCTAATGAGGACTTAGATAGGTTTCAATTTCTTTTAGCAATCACTGGGGGGTAATACAGGCATACACACTGCATTTAAAAAAAAGTAAAGTATATATTTTCTTCAAGCTGAATCCTATCTCATTTGTACATTGGTCGGCGCCATTAGACGCCAGGCGTGTGTGCTGTGTACCTGAGGATAAAAAACAGCCCTGGAAATAATTGTATACCAGCCCCATAGCATAGCATCATTATACCAGCCCCATAGCATAACAACATTATACCAGCCCCATAGCATAGCATCATTAAACCAGCCCCATAGCATAACAACATTATACAAGCCCCATAGCATAACATCCTTATACCAGCCCCATAGCATAACATCATTATACCATCCCCATAGCATAAAATCATTATACCAGCCCCATAGCATAACATCATTATACCACCCCCATAGCATCACAACATTATACCAGCCACATAGCATAACATTATTTTCTTGTTCATAAAGGGGAAAACCAAACATTTCAAAGAACATTTGAAGAGTGTATTATTTTTAGATACAACTGATATATAACCCTGCCTAGGGCAATAAATATCCCCAGTATGTATACATGGTTATACCGAACACAGTGCCCTAATATATACCCCATACACAGGGAAATGCATAAGCCCCAGGATGTACACAAGGTTATAGGAATTGCCAGTGCATGGGGTATATATCTGGGCAGTGTGTGAGATATAAACTTGAAAACATACTGGGTGGATATATTGATTTACCCCAGCATCCAGACTGCACTCATAGAACGTGCCCAGCACCCACGACCTATCCCAGCACTCAAATTGCACTTACAGAACTTACCCTAGCACATAGATTGCACTCACAGGACTTGCCCCAGCCAGGACTTACTCCAGCACATAGATTGCACTCACAGGACCTGCCCCCGCACTCAGGACTCATCACAGCATGCAGATTGCACTCACATGGCTTGCCCCCAGCACACAGGATTTACCCCAGAACTCATTTTGCACTCACAGGACTTGTCCCAGCACCTAGGACTTACCCCAGCTCGCAGACTGAACTCACAGGACTTGCCAAAGCACATGGATAACACTCACAAAATTTGCCCCAGCACCTCAGAAAGCTGAGTGCACTTACATGACATGCACATGGTCCAGCACATAGAATTCACTGACATGACTTGCCCCAGCACTCAAAACTTACCCCATCACTTAGAATGCACCCACAGGACTTGCCCTAGAACCCAGGACTTACCCTAGCAAAGCCGATTGCACTTACTTGACATGCTCCAGCACTTAGAATGCACTAACAGTACTTTCCCTAGCACTCAGGACTCACCCCATCACTTAGATTGCACTCACAGGACTTGCCCCAGCACAGAAGACGTCTATCAGGCTCCAGCACTGTGTATGAGGGAAAAGGCGACAATATCGCATTGGCTGCGAGAGTGCTCTGGCACACAGCGGACACTGCACTGCTATTTTTCCTGATATTGTTTGCTATTTGATACACACAGACATAAACCCTTAAACACACACAATCACACATACATACAGAAATACACACACATTTACACACACACTTAGATACACTTACAGTTACACAGACACACCTACAGTCACACTTACAGACACACAAACGCAGACACACTTACATATTCAGACAGATTTTTTTTTTTTAAATGCTGTTTGCAAGGAGGTGACCGGTTCTTACCAGGCGGTGTACACACATGCAGAAATACACACATTTACACAGGCACACTTACACACAGTCACACTTACACACATACAGACACACTTACATACACACTTATACACAGTCACACTTACAAATAGTCACACTTACACACATACAGACACACTTACATACACACTTAGACACAATCACACTTACAGACAAAAAGTTACACATTCACACTTACACACAGTAACACATGCACACTGTGACACACGCAGACACACATATACACACAGACTTCTTTAAAAAAACACAAAAAAAAAAAACACTGCAGGGATGAAACGGTGTCTGCCTCGTATAGGACACCGTTATTCAGTTCTTTCCCGAGTGTCTCATACACAGATCGGATCGCAAGTGGATGTTCAGGGGCTTATCTCTGCACCAACACAGGAAGAAAAAGAAATTAACATGTGTGTATGTGTATATATATATATATATATATATATATATATATATATATATATAAAACTTTTGTATAATTTTTTTTTCGATGCATAGAAAACCCCCTTAAATGTACACTTATTTATATATAAGCCCAATTATCTTTGGTTCCTCTTTATCATATTGCAATAAGTATTTTCTTATATCATCATGTTGACAGCTGATATTTAAAATATTAATATACACATAACTTTAGAAAGTGCTTTACGCTTAAATTATTTAGAAAACAGTTAGTGCTTAGAGTTGATATGATTTTTTAATATTGATGTCACATAAATACCATTGATATTGGTGGCTTGGCTGTTGTATGGTTTTTATTTTACACTAACCTTTTTAATGGAGTTTTATTTATACACTGCTTGTTGTGCTGTTGCTTGGCAACCTCCAATCCATCGCTCAACAGCAGTAAAAACTAGCCACTCACTCCGTCTTCTGACAGAACATTCAATGCATTACTCCAGGAGGGTGATGAAGATCAGCTTCCCAGTGACATAAGGGAATATTCCTAAATGGTACATATGGCATCAGTAATCTTAGTTGTTCCAGTCTATAATACTGAGAACCATCCACCTTAATAACAATAAAAAATAACTTTTTATGAACTCAGAAAAATAAATAACAGAAAAACCCATGTGATATTAAACAATCCTAAATGATCTATAGAATGTGTATATTAAAAACGTAGAACTGAACATTATTATCCCTTGACCAGTGGTGCTCAACATTGTTTGTACAGGTGTAACTATAAATATATACATATATTTATATATAGCTATGCCCATCTATAATGTGTGACTTGGGATCCATGGACTAACATCAATGTAGTGAGATCCGCTAGATATAGGGTCTTTAAGGAACATATTGTTATGACTACAGGCAGCCCTTGGTGTTTAACCCCTTAGTGACAAGACATTTTCACCTTGACTTTCCCTTGGTGACAATGGCTGTTTTGACATTTCTAGGGTGTTTGTGTTTAGCTGTAATTTTTTTCTTTCTCACATACAGTACCCACACAAATTATATGTTGGTTTTATCGTCATAAGAAGGGCTTTCATTAAATACCATTATGTTCATCAAATCTTATAATTTACTACAAAAAAAAAATCATAAAATATGATGAACAATTTTAAAAAACCCACTTTGACCTAAAATATAATTTATACAAATAAAATCATTAAAAAATACCCCGTCTAAATAGTTTCTAAATGTTCTCCCGAGTTCAAAAATATGCATGTTTCCATATTTTTCGGTATTTTTTTGCGAGTTATGGGGCAAAACCCAAAAATAGTGTTTTTTTCCTATATTGACCTTTTGACCCCAACCCGAACCCAAAATTTAACCCTAACACTAAATTTAACCCCAACTCTAAAACTTATTATATCCCTTAATATTTTTTAATTTAATTTTAACCCTATCCCTTATGCTAAAAAATATTTAATTTTAACCCTATAGGCTAATATAGCTATATAACCGGTTTTTAATTAATTAAATATGTATTTTAAATATTATCCATTGCAATGCTACTTAACTACCACTAGGGGCAGTCAAGTAGCATATTCAGAGCGACGGAAGTGAAGTTACTTTCACTTCCGAAGCTCAGACCGGCAGAGGGCTTAGCCATATTGACGGAGCAGCGTGCCTGGCACGTCCTTTGTCGTCAAGGGGTTAAGGAACCACAGTGTCATCACAATCGTAAATTAATTTTTTGGGCGTAACCACTCAAGGTTAAATTGAAAAGTAGAAATCCTCTAAACTTATCCTTCTACTTGTTTCTGTTTGTTAACAGGAAGTTTGAGAACCAAGGAAATTAAAGAATTGAGATGAAGTCGTTTTTTTTTACATCTGTGCTGGTTTTGTGTGTGCTAGCGTCATGCTGTGGACTCTCCTACAAGCAAAATGTCCGACACTCCAAAACGTTTAATAGACTAAAGAAAGAAATAGTAAGTTACAAAGATGTTGCTAATGCCATCATTGACCTTGCCGTTCATGGCAAAGCCCAGAACAGGTCTTACGACAGACTGTCTCGATTTGTTGACTCGGTTGGCAATAGGATGAGCGGTTCGGAAAATCTGAAAAATGCCATAAAGTACATGTATAATGTTCTCAATGAAGACAAACTACAAAATGTTTCTTTGGAACCAGTCAAAGTGCCACACTGGGAGCGTGGAGAAGAGTCGGCAATGATGGTTGAACCAAGGAAGAAAAGCCTAGCCATATTGGGACTTGGTGGCAGCGTTGGAACCCCACCTGAAGGTAAAGAAATGTATTTATGTCAGAGGGGCTCTGTCACCTAGACATTGTTGGTACTGTGAATGTAGATATGTGAAAATGGTGCTATCAGAATTGCTGGTAAATACATAAATTAAGAGAAAAATGTGTTTTATATGTGTCTCGAGTCCAGGGTAGGCACCAGCATTGATCATTGTGGACATTTACTTGTCTTTGTGATGGGGAATCTAATGTTGTTCTTTGGACCTTCCCAGAACCCACAACGGACACTGGTGTCCTAGGATGGATACTTTGCCTATGGAATGCCTGTTGTTTATGACATTGCCTCGTGGCTTGTATGTGAATCAAATATTTCTAATGTAAAATAGGTTGTTTGCCTATTAGCCAATAGGTCAGTGATGTCGAACATTTTTGAACTTGAGTGCCTAATCTCAGACAGGAAGCTCTCAAGGCATTTTCTGCCCATCTACATCAGCCGCAATGCTCATTATTCTCCATCACTTCCTATAATTTCTCATGCACCAATGAGTTCAAATAAAAACTATCATGCTAGGTAATATAAAAGAGTCCTCCAAAATTTATGGCGATAGTGTCGGTACATGCTGAGTGCCATCTCAGAGGTCTCAGAGTTCCACTTGTGCCATACGTCTGCCATCACTGCATTATGTGATCTGTCACAGACATATTAAAAATCATGTTTATTTTTAATCCACATACTGCTTGCGATTCAGCTAACACAATATGTAGACTATCTCTATTCTCTGTATTCTCACTACAAACAGTATTTAGGTGATAGAGTTCCTTTAAATATATTCTGCTAAAAATTTGATGACTTGTTTTTTCTTAATTGAAGAAAAGTACCAATGCTCCTTCCATTTCGAGTTTAGCTAATTAATGTGCTTTGGTTTCAAATGGGTAATCATAAAATATTCATGAGCAGAACTAGAGCAAATTATGTTTTGTTTCCCACTACATCTCTTTATTACTGTGTTTGGAAGTCTTTTTTTATATAACCTTTTGCTATTTGCATAGAATTAAAATGTGGGCTCTGTCAGTAGGTAGTATATTATGGGACAATATAGTTTTACAGTTGGTTGACATACGGTATGAAGCTAAAGTGTCAAAGATATAAGTTTATAAAACATGATTATGAATGTAGATGCTCTTTAGCACGTAGGAATGAGTATTAAATATAGACTGTAGGCAAAAAGTTAAATTATGTGTATTTTAAATTTTTAATTAAATACCGTATATATTTTTTTACACAGAAATGGCTTAACTGCTTCCTGAGGCTAGGACGTTCTTTGCTGTCCTAATGTTACTCTTCCCAAAAGACGCTAGGACGGCATAGAGCGTCCAGTGTTTAAGAGCTCATTGCGGCTCCCCTGTGCTCGGGTGCTGCAGGGACTTGCAGCTGGATCCTACCTGTCAGATGAGGCCACTTTGAGTGGCCTCAGTCTGACAGGGAAAATGTAGCCGATGCTCCGTGAGGAGTCCACAAACACACACCCACAGCCTGCCAAGGCACTCTGGAGATCAGGTACGTATCGGGCAGCCAGTAGCGCCTCCACATCATGCTCAAGGGGTGAATGCGCCACCACATCGTGCTCTGCACCTTCAATAAACTGACAGCAGTGTCAGGTGATATCCTTGCACTCCAATAATGGGATGCCGGCTGCAGAAAACTATTTTAACCAGGAAGAGGAGGGCTTGAGTGTAAAGGAAGCATAGCAACCTGCACGTGTAGCGTGCACCTTCAAACGGGACTCTCTATAGGTCTGGTAGGAGTGTGTATTTGTGTGACTGTGCAAGTGGGACCATGAGCATGTGATTGTGTGTATGGGGAGTACAAAGTGGGGGATTGCAGCCAGATATGTGAAGTCTACTGAATGAATCGAGATAGACTTCATGCTCCGCCTCCTTGTGCTCAATGTCATATTTAAAGTTGGAGCGCTGGGTGTCAGGTGACATTCGGTGATCCTATTTAGCTTGGGGGCAAAGATTGTGCTGACCAGCAGTTTGGGGAGAAAATATGGCACTGATGAGCTTTGTGGGGACAGAGATGGCACTGACAGCATGTGTGAGTTCAAGTATGTCACTGACAAGCTGTTTGGGGGCAAATATATTGGGAACATTAGGTACAAGAGGGGTCCATTGCTATAGACTTTGTCCAGGGCCCACTAGAGCCTTAAAGCAGCCAACCCAGGGAAGCATCATGGCTGCCAGTCACAGAGAATAAACTGGAATGCACCTTAAAACATATATGACAGTTTAACTTCACACTATGGCCATAGTATATTTCACTTGTGCTTCTATATTTCAAGCACAAGTTAAAACAAGTTTAGTGGCTCTTTTTAATGTCTGATTTTTGCAGTTCCCTTGTCACTTCACTTTTTAGTGAATAGCCCGTTTCATGAACAGTCTGGAGCTGCTAGAGATATGAAATAGTTTATAAAGGTTTAACTAGCTACACGTTATATAAAATCTACAGTATATCAATCAAGTGAGGGAAAACCTTCTTCCATGTTTGAAGACACAAGTTTTAGTTTTTTCCTGGATCAATATCCTTTCAGTATGTACATGGATTGACATAGCACAGCATCTAGCCAAATCCTCCATCTCGGCTGAGCATACCACTTTGTTGAATCATCTCCACATTTAATCTCAAGCAATGTCCTCTTGTCATTTGCACAGTCTGAGATGAAATATTCTACTGTGAGATTTCCCATTGAACTTCTGAACTTCCAAATACTTGTGTATAATAATTGTATAGCGTCTTCACCTCAATATAACTGCTCCTTGTCTCCTTTCTCTAGAAAACAAACCCAATTTCTCCACTATGTCTTTTTGCTCGTTTTTTTTTTATAGAGTTACCGACCAGGGGCAGATCCCAGGAGGGGCACTGCCAAATTATTTTGAGGTGGGCAATGTAGTAGTGACAGAAGTTAGTTGTGAACTGAAGTTCTCATAATGCCTAGCCAGCCAAACGTTTCCCCACAACAATAAAGTGGTGATGGCTAACATCTGGCAAATGACAGTAACTATCCTGCCAAGTGTTTGCCTAAACTACTTAGTGACATAACCAATAACTTTTGACACCCTCACTGCTAGTAACTTATTCCCATGATGCTCAGACAGTGAGTATCGGAGGGGCTGTAGACCACAACATCTATAATGCAAAGGAAATTGGTTTGGAAATTGGAATTATGAGAAAATGTGTCTGTTGTGTCACCTGTTTATGACATCACCTGTGACCTAATATGCAAACTAATTTCAATCTGAAATGTGTACTTTGCTCATCAAGCCACATGGTAATGTCAAAAACAGGAGACTCCACCGACACATTAAAAACAAGTTTCTCTTAATTTATGTGTTTGTTTGCTATTCTGTTAACATAAAAATGTATAGTTCATGTTTGAACTTTTTTATTCTCAGCACAATATTTAGGTGTCAGAATCCCTTTAACTGTAATTCCTATGACGCTCAGCCAGCATATAAATTAAAATATGTGTTCCCCCTACTATACACATGGCAAGATAGTGCTGGCCCAACCACATGGATAGTGGAAGGGAGAGTGAGACAGAGAGAGAGCGAGAGACAGAGAGGTATAGACAAGAGAGTGACAGGGAGGGCAGACAAGAGAGTGACAGGGAGGGCAGACAAGAGAGTGACAGGGAGGGCAGACAAGAGAGTGACAGGGAGGGCAGACAAGAGAGTGACAGGGAGGCAGACAAGAGAGTGACAGAGAGGCAGGCAAGAGAGTGACAGAGAGGCAGACGATAGTGACAGGGAGGGCAGACAAGAGAGTTACAGAGAGGCAGACAAGAGAGTGACAGAGAGGCAGACAAGAGAGTGACAGAGAGGCAGACAAGAGAGTGACAGAGAGGCAGACAAGAGAGTGACAGAGAGGCAGACAAGAGAGTTACAGAGAGGCAGACAAGAGAGTTACAGAGAGGCAGACAAGAGAGTTACAGAGAGGCAGACAAGAGAGGGACAGAGAGGCAGACAAGAGAGTTACAGAGAGGCAGACAAGAGAGTTACAGAGAGGCAGACAAGAGAGTTACAGAGAGGCAGACAAGAGAGGGACAGAGAGGCAGACAAGAGAGTTACAGAGAGGCAGACAAGAGAGTTACAGAGAGGCAGACAAGAGAGGGACAGAGAGGCAGACAAGAGAGTTACAGAGAGGCAGACAAGAGAGTTACAGAGAGGCAGACAAGAGAGTTACAGAGAGGCAGACAAGAGAGTGACAGAGAGGCAGACAAGAGAGTGACAGAGAGGCAGACAAGAGAGTGACAGAGAGGCAGACAAGAGAGTGACAGAGAGGCAGACAAGAGAGTTACAGAGAGGCAGACAAGAGAGTTACAGAGAGGCAGACAAGAGAGGGACAGAGAGGCAGACAAGAGAGTTACAGAGAGGCAGACAAGAGAGTTACAGAGAGGCAGACAAGAGAGTTACAGAGAGGCAGTCAAGAGAGGGACAGAGAGGCAGACAAGAGAGTTAGTTACAGAGAGGCAGACAAGAGAGTTACAGAGAGGCAGACAAGAGAGTTACAGAGAGGCAAACAAGAGAGTTACAGGCAGACAAGAGAGGGACAGAGAGGCAGACAAGAGAGGGACAGAGAGACAGACAGAGAGGGGGTACAGACAAGAGTGACAAAGAGGGAAACAACACACTTTAGAGTAACAGGAAGGTGGCGGGGCTGGATGCCAACAATCTCCCTGCAGCTCTTTCCAAGCAACCGGGCTGGGCAAGCCAAAGATACTCCTCAAGTGCTCTAAAAGTGGAGACAGGTGGCTTGTAAAGCTAGCTACAAGGCACATAGAAATGCCACTGCTCAGGTGGGGATGGCAATTGCCCCGTTGCCCCCTCCTGGATCTGCCACTGTCCTCAATTATAAATCAAAAAGTGCACTATGTGAGCCACATAACTCGCAATGGGTTGTATTTGCTACCAGCTGAGAATAGTGCGAGGAGGCCAACTTTCACTCTAAAAGCCGACCTTCCACCATATTCACCAAAGCAAACTCAACCTCCCTCTTACATGCATTTCTGCTAACACGATATATAGATAACCTTCCATCACTTTTTATTCTCTATATTCATAGTATAAATAATATTTAGGTTCACAGAGCTCCTTTAACTAGGTCCCCTTTCTTGAAACGAAGAGAAAGCAGAGCAGAGAAAGGCAGTCACTGACCTGAACGGAGCTGGAAGCTGATGGTCAGAGGATAAACTGGCATCTATCAAAAGTACACGCCAGTTTATATCATATTGGTGAACAAGTGTACAAGTGAAAAAAAAGTTTAGTTGTCATACAAAAGTACGACACACTCATATTTACTTAAACATGTGTAAAAAACCATTGATGTGGAACAGCAGAAGGTCTAGACATTACATTCTGCCTCTTAGCACATAAAGTGTATTTATTCACTACTCTGGCTATGTAAGTCTGAGGTGAGAAAACTGGGGTAAACAATTAGTTAATAGAACGGAAGAAAAAGAGAAGTTCTGTGTGGAAACGTTCACATGGCTATCGTGCTTCTACATTGCATTATTTAGGTGCTATTGTTTCATTTTGTGGCTACCTTGCAGCAATTTGGGGGGGAGGGAGGGGGAGAGGATTTGTTTTTTTATCCCCTGCAGAATAATTTAAGAAAATTCCATCTTACCACTGTTTACAGATTGAAAGTCATTTAATTGATCTTTGGAACATGAAGTTATTATGTATGTTTACTATCGGTAACCATAGATGCAGAAACAACTACCAATGAAAATCAAAGATACTATGCAGTTAAATAAAATAGAAAATGAATTGGATTCCGCCTGAGCCACTTGATTGTAATTATCTATACTATATACTATACATTGACACTATATAGTCTGCAGTGGCATCACAAGGGGGGTGTGGACTGCAGCGGGGGTGACACCCATGCTGGCATCCTTTCCCCCCGGCACTCTGCCGATTAGAGCCAGCACTACCAGTAGGTGCTGCCCCTGGGGGTGGTGGGGCGTCATCTGCTGTCAGAGATACATGTATCCCCCTGCTCACAGCCCTAAAAGATTTCACCACCCTCCCTGTGCACTGACACATTGGAAGCCTCCCGCGCTCCCCTCTCTTGTGGGGAAGTTCGAGCTTCGGGAATCATGTAACCTCCTGATATTCAGACTCCAGTGACTGGTGGGGAGCGTGGCAGTGTGGGAAGTAGGCTGGACGCTGCATCTGGATGCTGGGGCATGTCTAATTTATATAAATTGTGTGTGTGTGAGTGGCAGAGTGTGAATGTGTCTGTTGTGAGTGGCAGAATGTGTGACATATTAACATAGTAATTTAGGTTGAAAAAGACACAAGTCCATCAAGTTCAACCCTTCTACCTATCATTCCAGCTTTTTGATAAAAAAGAAGGCAAAAACCCCTAAGGAAGCTATTTCGAATTTTGCCTCCTAGGGGGAAAAATTCCTTCTTGACAAAAGGATCAATAAGCTCTGTTATTAATGCTTATTCTATTATTAATAGCCCTGTATGTTCTGCTTTTCTAAAAAAAACAAAACATCCAGACCATTTTTAAATGCATCTATTGTAGTTGATAGCACCACCTCTCTTGGCAGTGAGTTCCATAACTTTATTGTCCTTACCGTCAGGGCCGGTGCAAGGATTTTTGCCGCCCTAGGCAAAATAAAAATTGCCCCCCCCCCCCCCCCACATTATCATATTATTATTCCCCTCAATATCCCAGGATTATGCCCCACAATATGCCAGGACTTAGCCACCCAATATGCCAGGATTATTTCCCTCAATATCCCAGGATTATGCCCCTCAATATCCCAGGATTATGCCCCTCAATATCCCAGGATTTTTCCCCACAATATGCCAGGACTTAGCCACCCAATATTCCAGGATTTTCCCCCACAATATGCCAGGACTTAGCTACCCAATATGCCAGGACTTTCCCCCCACAATATGACAGATTATGCCCCTCAATATGCCAGGATTTCCTCCCACAATATGCCAGCCAGGACTTAGCTACCCAATATGCCAGGATTTCCCCCCCCAGTATGCCAGCCAGGATTTAGCCACCCAATATGGCAGGATTCCCCCCCCCCCCAGTATGCCAGCCAGGACTTAGCCACCCAATATGCCAGTATTTCCCCCCCCCAGTATGCCAGCCAGGACTTAGCCACCCAATATGCCAGCCAGGACTTAGCCACCCAATTTGCCAGGATTTTTCCCCACAGTATGCCAGCCAGGACTTAGCCACCCAATATGCCAGGATTTTCCCCCATAGTATGCCAGGATCCTCCCCCTTCCCCCTTACTTACCTCGTCGCTGCTGCTCTCCCGGTGCTCTCATCTGCCCGTCTGTGGCTGTGAGGGAAGCGTTGTGCGCTCCCCTCCAGCCAATGCGTATTCAGTAAAGTTTTTTTTTTTTTAAACAAACTCTATTGAATGCGCATTGGCTGGATGGGAGCGCACAACGCTTCCCTCACAGCCACGGACGGGCAGATGAGAGCACCGGGAGAGCAGCAGAGACGAGGTAAGTAAAGGGGGGGGATTTTTTTTTTTTTTGAAGCAGGGTTCCGGCGCCCCCAGCTAAGATGCGCCCTAGGCAGCTGCCTAAGTCGCCTTACTGGTGGCGCCGGCCCTGCTTACCGTAAAGAATCCCTTCCTTTGCTGTCTATGAAATCTTTGCTCTTCCTGTCTCAGGGGGTGACCTCTTGTTCTTTGTACATTTCTGTTAATGAACAGGTCCCTAGAGAGCTCTTTATATTGGCCCTGCACATATTTATATGTTATCATAACCCCTCTGAGATGCCTTTTTTCTAACGTAAATACATGCAATTTTTTAAGTCTCTCTTCATAACTAAGATCCTCCAATCCCCTTATTAATTTTGTAGCTCTCCTTTGCACTTTTCCTAGTTCCTTAATATCCTTTTTAAGGACTGGTGCCCAGAATTATACTGCATATTCAAGGTGAGGTCTTACCATTGATTTGTAAAGAGGCAAGATGATATCCTCCCGTGAATCTATACCACGTTTTATACATGCCAATATCTTATTGGCCCTTGCAGCTGCTGACTGGCATTGGGCACTGTTGCCAAGTTTGTTATCTACAATGATTCCTAAATCCTTTTCATTAGTAGTTTTTCCCAGGGAAATACCATTTAACGTAAATGTTGCTTTGTTATTATTTTTCCCATAATGCATAACTTTTCATTTGTCTATATTGAATCTCATTTGCCACTTTCTTGCCCAGTCCCCCACTCTGTCCAAATCTTCCTGTAAAGAAAAAAAACATAAAGATTAGTCTTTATTACCTTACCTAATTTAGTGTCATCAGCAAACACTGAAACATGGCTCTCAGCACAACGTGGGAGATCATTAATAAACAGATTAAAAAGAAGAGGTCCCACCCAAAACAGACCCCTGAGGTACTCCGCTCAATACACTGGTCCAATTTGAGGATTTTCCATTTACAACAACCCTCTGTGTTCTATCTTTTAGCCAATTTTCTCTCAATTTGTAGAGTAACCTTTTGTGTGGAACTGTATGAAATGGTTTAGCAAAATCCAAATAGATCACATCAGCTGCCACACCTAGATCTATATTTTTACTGACTTCTTCATAGAATGTTATTAAGTTTGTTTGGCAAGACCTGTCTTTCACAAAATCATGTTGACTTTTACTTATTATATTCTGATTCAAGATGTATTCTTGAGTGTATACCTTTAGCAATCCTTCAAATAATTTCCCCACTACAGATGTCAAGCTCACTGGCCTATAATTACCCGGCAGAGATTTTGATCCCTTTTTAAATATTGGAATGACATCCGCCTTTCGCCAGTCTGTTGGCACTATACCTGAACTGAAAGAATCCCTAAAGATCATAAATATTGGTCTGGCCAGAATTATGCTCAACTCTCTAAGGACCCTTGGGTGTATACCATCTGGCCCTGGGGCTTTGTCTATCTTAACAGAGTTTAATTGCTTAAGCACTTTTTCCTGTGTCAGCCAATCCCATGTTTGCGGTCACTGTTCCGTAACTTTCGGTACCAGGGGCTCATCCATCTGTTCTTCCTTACCAAATTTCCCATTTGGGATAACAAGCGTCCAACATTTTCCCTCTTTAGCTTTTTTCCATTTATATACTTATAAAAAATTTTGGGGTTAATTTTACTCTCCTTAGCAATCCTTTCCTCGTTTTTCAATTTAGCCATTTTAATTGCCTTTTTGCATTCTTTGTTGGCATCTTTGTATTTTATAAATGATAATGCTGATCCCTTGCTTTTATAATGTTTTAATGCTATTTTCTTGTTTTGCATTTGTTTCACGTTACCGGTAAGCCACATTGGTTTTCATTTGTGACTTTTATAATTGTTTCCAAAAGGTATATATTGGGATGTGTACTTTTGTAATGTGTGCTTAAAGGCATTCCACTTGACTTCTGTGTTTAGTCCAGAAAACAATCATTCCCAGTCTAAATGTTCAATTGATGCCCTTAGTCCATGAAAGTTGGCCCTTCTAAAATTAAGTGTTTTAGTGGCGTAGTTACCAATTTGCTTTTTTGCATTAATCTCAAACGAAACCATTTTATGGTCACTATTCCCCAAGTGTTCTCTTACTTTGATTTTTGAGATAAGCTCCTCATTGTTTGTTATTACCAAATCCAGACAGGCATCCATTCTAGTTGGGGTGTCTACTAATTGTGCCATAAATTTGTTATTAAGCTTTCAGAAACTTGCTGCCCTTAGCAGAACTAGTTGTGCCAGAATACCAATCTATATCTGGGTAATTAAAATCTCCCATAATTAGAACTTCATTCAGATTTGCAGCCTTTTCAATTTGTAATAAAAGCTGATCTTCTCCATCAATGCTAATATTTGGTGGTTTGTAGCATACACCTACAAGTAATGTGCGATTCTTTTTAGTGTCTAAGCTAATCTCCACCCACAGTGTCTCCACATCAGTTCCAGTTACGTCATGCACACCTTCTTTAATACTGGGCTTTAATTTAGGATTTACATAGAGACAAATCCCTCCCCCTTTTCTATTTACTCTGTCCTTGCTTCTAACTCCAACACTTAAGCAGCTTTTTCAGTTTAGTAGATGTTCACCTGGATTCGCCTGGCTCAGTATTCGCCTGCTTCCTCCAGATAACTGGCCTTCAAGTAAATAGTGTGTATGGTATGAGGGGCAGAATGTACGTGTGTGAGTGGCAGGGTGTGTGTGAGTGGGAGAATGTGAGTTTGTGTGTGAGTGGGAGAGTATAAGTGTGTGAGTGGGAGTGTGTGAATGGGAGAGTGTTAGTGTGTGTGAGCGGGAGAGTGTAAGTGTGTGTGTGAGCGGGAGAGTGTAAGTGTGTGTGTTAGCGGGAGAGTGTAAGTTTGTTTGTTAGCGGGATAGTGTAAGTGTGTGAGCGGGAGAGTGTAAGTGTGTGTGTAAGCGGAAGAGCGGAAGTGTGTATGTGAGCGGGAGAGTGTGAGAATGTTGTGCTGGAGGAGGACTCCGCACTGAACAGGACGTCAGTCACGTGACCCCGCCCTGTCATTTTAGCACCAGAAGAGGAAGGGGCAGGATCCTCCTCCTGGAATGAGACACCAGCAGCCATGCGAGTAGGGAGGATGTAGGGTTACTATGTTTTTAATGGGCTTCTGTGTGTGGCATTTAAAGGGACTGTATCGCCCAAACATTGTTGTTACTGTGAATTTAGAGCATAACATTTATTGTGCACTTTAGGCCATTTGCAAAATCATTTTCTTACATTTTAAGCCATTTGCAAAATTACACTGTGCTTATTGTCCAGTGCACCTTGTCCACCAGTTCATGAAACATATCCCAGTGTCTGTACACAACATAAAGGTTTTTTGTTTTAGACTGAGGACTGATGGTGACAGCTGATTGTGCTTGTTTGAAAAGGAACTAAAGCCTGCAAATTCATTTTTTATAAATGAAATATAATTTCTCTGTTGTTTTATATCATTGTTCAATGGTGCTTCTATGAAATCCAAAGTCCAACAAAACTAACATTTGAGAGGAATCATTTCATTAAGCTGCTGCTTCACTGAGCTGGTCAAGTGGCGGTAGCTTCTAGTGGTAAATCTCTGTGTCAGCTAGAGCCTCAGAGGAGTTACACAAAATGTCAGCGCTGGAGTAGAAGATGACGCATAGACAAGGCGAATGATTAGTAAGTTAATAGTTTTTTCCACATGTCTGACCAGGACAAAAGACCAACATTAGGCAATTTTTTTTAAGGATTAATCACTTTGTATAAAGGGTGCCGTAGTGAAGAACAAATAATCAAAAATATGTCTTAAAGCACTTAATATGTATTTGTCATCATTAACTCCTTTTTCTGGGTCAGTAAATCATGTAAGGAATGCCAAAATCCTTTTCTGTTTTACAAACAAATTCTACACCATCTTAAAATAGGTTTAATCATAGGTTCACTCAATTAACCCACATAGTATGGAAAATAGGGTAAGTCTTTGCCAGTGAGATGGATCAGTGGGCTGTAGATAAACTGTAGAATCTGTTCAATCCCCAAGTTGCAGGGTCGATTCATGATTTAGTACTTACAAAGATGAGAACATTATTATAATACTGTACCTCTGGATGTTGTACAATTGTAATTTTCCGAAGACCTACTTGAAAATGAGAGAATATCTCAAAGAGCTGCACACCAAGTTTAGCAAATATAAAAAGTAACTTTTATTGCATCAGTTAAAATATACAATGTATACACATAAAATGGATACAACATCACTGTTCAAGCAAAATCCAAGCCATAACAGAATGTGTACAACAAATAAACAAGAAAAATAAACAATATACAAGTCAAGGGGTCAAATAGACAAAAGACTAAAAAGACTTACAAAAATAGCTAAGACCAGGCAGGTGAGTATACCCAGACGAAATAGCCCCCCAACGATTCAGCAAAATGCACTGGATATTTTAATTGATGTATTAAAAGTTACTTTTTATATTTGCTAAACTTGGTGTGCAGCTCTTTTGTATATTTTGACTGGTCAAAAGGTAGTTTGGGACTACCTTTTTGCATGCACCCTACAATAGTCTATATTGTATATTTACTTCTCTATTTATATGTACTGTTATTTTGCTTTGTATTTTAGAATATCTCAAAGTACCAGTGCTGGTAACACATTCCGTTATGGGAATGTCAGTGACTTTGTGCCTCTCTGACTAACATTAGAATTAAATCTTTATTAGACAAATGTATCCATGATTTATTTTAGGTCGTCTATTCCTTCAATTTTTACATCTTGAGTTAATAACTCTTAAGTGGTAAACCTGTGCTAGCCATATCTGTTCACAAATGTTTGTGTTACTGTGTCTGACTTGTTTGTGACATTTTTGTTTGTTCTTGTTCATTTTTATTTACTGTGCTCTGTCGTTTTCTAGGAAATGTTATTTCCTCGTTATCATTCCACTGGGTCTCATACAGGTCATCTGAGGTTCTTGTACTTTCAGCCTTTTTGGGATTGCATTACAGTTTATTTTTGTGTTTTAAACCCCAGTGGCATGTGTTGGTTTCATCACTACTTTTCAGTTCCAAAGTGAAGGGTGAATATTTCTAAATCTGTACATTTATCTGTATATTTCTGCATCCTGGGCAATGTTCTTGAACCTTAACCTGACAGTTCCAAAGGTTTTTGGACCTGAGTGCCCAATCTTCTGACAAAAATGTTACTAATACGTGCACACATTTTTTATATGTGTATATGCATGTGCATTGTACTCTGGTCTTGCCAGGGCACCCAAAGGTCTTGCAGGAACACCCAGACTGCACCCACAGGCTTTGCCAGAGCACCTAGATTGCACACACAGGACTTGGCCAGCACCCAGATTGCAATCAAAGGACTTGACCAGCACCAAGTTTGCATTTACAGCTCTTGCCAGAGCACCCATGTGACTTTCCCAGCACCTGGATTGCACCTACAGCTCTTGCCAGAGCACCTATATTGCACACACACGACTTGCCCAAGCACCCAGATGCACATTCATCACCTGACCCAGCACCCAGATTGCACACACACTATTTACCCCAGCACCCATATTACACCAACAGGACTTGCCCAGCACCTAAATTGCATCTACAGGACTTTCCCAGCAACTAGGACCTGGAGTGGAGTTTCCTGGTGTCTAGTGGTGGGCGACTGTCGTCTCCTGCTTTGTTATGAATGGATTGAGAAACTCTGGCAAACCAAAGGATGGAGACATGAATTAACAAAAGGCACTATGAAAATATAACAAGATTAGTAGTATCTTAAATAAAAACGGATAGCCTGGTGTATGCTCAGTCCGTCCAAAGGGTTTCTTGGTATTACACAGTCTTGGCGAGTGCAGAAGGTACTGCCAGTTTGCAAACACTCTGTTCCCCAGATGACGTATTTCCACACTACACATTTTGCCTTCTTCCTGGTGCGTGTGACTTGTCTCCATCCTCCTCCTTCTGTATTGCCGTGTAGTCGTGGTAACAAACACTACCATGGCTAATCGCTACTTGGTACACCTGATAGGCCGACACAGACTGTTAAGGGCTATTTGTTTGTTTGTTTTTTATTCTATTTTTGAAAATACCGCCAATTTAATTATGCAAAAGAACATGCTTAGCACAGCATGCTACATCAAATAAAAAAGGTTTGTTTTTGCTTTGAATATAAAGTGGAAATTGTTGAACTATGTTTCAGTGCAGTATTCTGCTATCATCCTAATAAGTCCCTTAGACATGGTATAGGATGGATTTCAATTAGTTTGTGACATTATCTTGTTTTTAATTCTCATACACACAAGTTTTGTTAATTAGCTGTCAGGAGATTTATTCAAGACCCAAAATTTCGGCCTATTTTAATGTGATTTCCTTGAAGGTAGTTACAGCTGGCAGACAACTTGACATATCACAATGCATGGTAATTTGCAATTGTCTTTACATAAGCAATCTGGTCTTTATTTCCAACACACCGGACTAATAAGACAGCTGAATTGGTGCACTTGAGGACATTTTTATTTTTTATCCCATTTAAAAGTATTAAAATGGAATCGTAAAATGGTGACTGTTGTGTATTCAGAAAAGTTGCAATCCTTTTTTGAAATGTAAAAGGGCCCTGAGCATCATGCGATATGTAGTATCACTGGTCTAGATCAGTGCTTCTCAAACCTGTTCTCAAGACCCCCCCAACAGTTTTTTAAAACTTTTCGGACAAGTTAAATGTCCGTTGTTCCTATAGTGAGGTTGAACTGGGTGTACTTTTGATAGTATACGCCAGTTTATCCTCTTTCTGCTAGCCCAGTGAGAGACCCTCGATTTTGCAAGGGGATCAGCAGGGGGACCTAGTTGATCCTATGCAAAAACGAGGGTCTCTCTCTGTGCTAGCAGCAAGAGACCCTCACATTTGGCTGTCAGAACCGGGGGACAACCAGGAAAAGCTGTGTCTCGCATGTGAGACACAGCAGATCGTAAACCAGCGTGTATCTTATAAGATACACGTCGGGTTTACTTACAAATACTGGGACATGTTTTGTTTAACCCTTGCTTCCTTGAAGGAAGAAAGGGTTAAACAAGTTGAAATGTCCCTTTAAGGAACCATACCAGGTGTTATACATATTCTTATTTAATCCCTAAATCCTTGAGGACAGGTTGGAGAAGCACTGGCAGGGCCGGCCTTAGGGGTGTGCGACCTGTGCGAGCGCACAGGGCGCAACACCCCAGGGGGCGCCGCCCGCCAGTTTAAAAAAAAAGTTTAAATTTTTTTTTAAAAAGTTTTAAAAGAAAAAAAGCCGGTAGAGGCACTGGCTGGGGGAGATCAAAAGATCCCCCCTCACCAGCCCTCTGCTCGGCATGCTCTGCTGTGTCGGGGAGGGGGCGGAGCTAACCGGCTGAGCGGTGTAGCTCCGCCCCCACCCTGTGAAGCAGAGAAGCTCCTGCTTCACGGGGAGCTGCAGGCAGCAAAAGAAAGTGCTGCTCGGCTCCCCATGGCTGCATTAAGCATGGAGCCTGCATTAAGCATGGGGAGCCTGCATTAAGCATGGAGCCTGCATTAAGCATAGGGAGCCGAGCAGCACTTTCTTTTGCTGCCCACAGCTCCCCGTGAAGCAGACGCTGCTCTGCTTCACTGGGTGGGGGCGGAGCTACACTGCTCATCCGGTTAGCCCCGCCCCCTCCCTGATCAACATTTGCAGGCAAAGGTAGGGGAGGGGGGAAGAGGCAGACTGAACAGGGGGAGAGAGAGACAGACAGAACAGGGGGAGGGGGAGAGAGAGACAGACAGAACAGGGGGAGGGGGAGAGAGAGACAGACAGAACAGGGGGAGGGGGAGAGAGAGACAGACAGAACAGGGGGAGGGGGAGAGAGAGAGACAGACAGAACAAGGAGAGAGAGTCAGACAGAACAAGGGGAGGGGGAGAGAGAGAGACAGAACAGGGGGGAGTGAGAGACACAACAGGGGGAGAGAGAGACAGAACAGGAGGAGGGGGAGAGAGACAGACAGAACAGGGGGAGAGAGAGACAGAACAGGAGGAGGGGGAGAGAGAGAGACAGAACAGGAGGAGGGGGAGAGAGACAGAACAGGGGGAGAGAGACAGAGAACACGGGTGTCTGGGGGGGGGAGAGAGACAGAACACGGGTGTCTGGGGGGGAGAGACAACGGGGGGGGGACACAGAACAGGGGGAGAAGAGACAGAACAGGGGGAGGGGGGAGAGAGACAGAACACGGGGGTCTGGGGAGGAAAGACAGAACAGGGGAGGGGGGGAGAGGGAGAGAACAGGTATGGGGGAGTTAGAGCGAGACAGACATGGCAAGGAAGAGGGAAGGGACACATACATGGGGGGGGGGGGGGGGCGCCACGGGGGAAGCCCGCACAGGGCGCTGGGACACTTAAGGCCGGCCCTGAGCACTGGTGTAGACTAATACATTTTTTTGCGGTTTGTTTTCAAAAAAATATTAATCCCCCCAAAACCTTTTTAATCAGGCAGAAGGTTACTTCTGAATAATTGCAATGCCTTTTGCTGAACACCCCTTGTTACTGGAAGAAGATGGTCATCTCCCTTCTGCAAGTACTCCTTCTCTGTTGTCTCTTATATTTGGCAAAACGGGTCGTCTCCTGCTTGTTTGAGCCTTCATTATCCTTGTACAGCTGGTGTGCCAGTGCATTGGAGTTAGTGACCCACTTCTGATCATACCGCGAATAGCTCATAGCGAGAGAAAAAAGGATATATGGGACTAGTGAACAGAGCTAAAATAACATGTGTTATGTAATGAATGGACATGTGCCAAGTGCACACACATTTTGGAGACCCAGAGTGCATATGTGTGCTACATCATGTGCCATGCACATGCCATGCCATGCTCTGATGTCACTATCAACCATGAGCGTTTATCTGAGCACTCAGAATAGCATGCTCCAAAATGCAAAACCATGTATACACAAGCATGGAATAGGCACGTACACTGCCAGGACCATTGCTGCAGATTCTGAGGATACAGCTGTAAACAAAGAGCTGCACTTGCTTAGCAATAGGTTAGAAATCACTGTGCCTCACATGCTTGATGAACACTTTAGTTTCAACCTTTTTTTTCCAAGGGCACAATGATTTCATGAGTAGTGTGATGACTCAAGGAACTCATCTATACAGAGGAATACCATATTTGCTCAAATATAAGATTACCCTGATTATAAGATATCCACCCCAAATTTTCATTATTCATTTAGGAAAAAAAGAAAAGTCCTGAATATAAGGCTGCCCTATAGGAAATAAGTTTTACTTGTAAATATGAATTCACATGTAAACTGTTTTTTTTTTTTTTTTTAAATATACAAATATCATGACTGGTGAAAAGCATGGAACATCAGATGCCTCATGCGTTTAGGGTTGCCACCTTTTCGTCCAAAAAAATACCGGTCATACGACTACCTCCATAGACATAACATTGGGGTCAAGTCAATTTTTTACCGGCCTGCGGTAAAATACCAGCCAGGTGGCAACCCTACATGCGTTGCGCACTGAGAGGTGCTTAATCATAGGCCTATCTGCAATTTTTTAGAGATGGGCAAAACGAAAATGTTCATTTCGTTTTCGTGCATTCGACAAAATTTTTATTTATTTCGTCCAAAACGAATTTCGGCCATTGCTGCATTCATTTCAGATGAAATTCGTTCATTATTTTTTCGTTATATTAATTTGTACGAATGGAAAATAATTCACCTATTGGAGAATTCGGTTCAAAGAGTCTAATGAATACAAATTTCATTTGAATTCTATTCTAATTTCATCCCCTACCCGATGCTATTGAGCTGTTGAAATTCGTCTCTTTCATCAGAATTCCCCAACCTTATACTATGTATTGAATGTACATAGGTGAAATGTTCATTCATACGAACTGAATGGAGAAATGAATTCAGCAATGGACGAAAAAGCCTCACTTCAATAATATAAGGTTAGAGAATTCGGTTGAAAGAGTCGAAATTTTCGAATTTCATCCCTTAGCTATTCTATTGAGCAGTTGAAATTTGGCTCTTAATGGTTGGGAAATTCGGATATAGAAGCTTATGGACATCATTTTGTTGAAACCAAACAAGCAAACATAGAAAGTAGAATTTTAGTGGTGTAGATGTAAACCCAAAAGTGTCATTAAAATAATATTAATAAAAGTGTATAATTTTTTTTGATATGTTGCATATTAAATTTAAAAAAATAACAGGAACTGGGTTTGTTTGTTTTCTTCCTTTCCCTTGCTGTTATTCTCTGAACTTCACAATCAGTATGTGAAGTATAAGGAGTGAATCGAAGGCAAACTCATGTAGATTGTATTACTAAGAATTTTGATAATTATGGATGTGAAATATCAACCTTTTAAAAATATATTACATGTTAAAAAAGTTTATAAATTTCACATCTATAATTATCAAAATGTTTAGTAATACATTATACAAAATTAACAAATACAGACAGACACACAGTATAGATTATTTTAATCAAACTGAAAGCAATTCCCCAACTAGTAGTATTTCTGAAAGCTGTGGAATTAGTCCATTCATTCAGTTCGGCTTTTAGGCTGTTGAGTCTAATGCTAATAGCATTGCAATACTAAAACTAAAGTCGAAATCGATACGAATTTGAGTCGAAATTGAGTCTATTGGGTCTATTGACTAAAATTAGAATTTGGAGGTCGACCTCCAAATTAGAATTTTATTCGAAATGTGTCAAAATATAGCCGAATTGCAGAATGGACGGATTCCACTGATCAGATCAAAGTCATCAGACAGTCATTATTCATTTAGGATCAGTTTTCTTCTGCATAGCATAAAGTCTGATGTGATTACTATGTTCTGTGGAGTTCGTCAATTCGGATGAATTCAACACTTTTCGACTCTATTTCACCTCTATTTCAGTTTATGTAATGCCAATAGCATAACATACAATAACTTAAGCCAAAATTGAGACTGAATTCGAATTTGACATATCAGAATGGCTGTCAGCATCTGAATGGACGAATGATTTTCGTTCATTTAGCATTCGGATTTCGGATTTTGTTAGTTTATCATTTTCGTTATTCATTATTAGGACGAATGGACGAAAATGCTATTTTCGTCCGAAAACGAATGCACATGTCTACAATTTTTCCTCTTCTTTTTTTTTTAAATCATAATTTTTTATTTTTGTGTAAAAGTAACATAACATCACATCACAGGAAATCATATAATTTACAGAAGACAAAAATATACAACTAATAAACAGAAAAAAGACATAAAATCAGGCTAAACAAATTCACAGGTACATAAGCATCGTGCATGTTTTTTTTTTGTTTTAAACTCGATTGTTAATAAACAATTCGAGTTTGGTGTTTCACAGATCGTCGGATCAGATTGAATTCAGGACTCGTTTATCTTACCCGTAGTGGGGGGTGGGTACGCTAAATCGTGAACCTGAAGTGTTTATCAAAAATTACGCACATTATCAGAGTTTTTTTCAAAACAATTATAATTCAGGGACGTTCCAGAATATTCATACAGTATGTACATAGGTGTAGAGTGGTGGACAATAGGATTCTTTAGCCACAATGGACCCAGGTCTTCCTTGTTTTAGGTTCTTTCTGAACTCGTGTTATGGTTTCATAAATTTAGTAGATCGGGGAGGGGGGCTGTCCTATTGCTAGGGGAAGCGTCTGGCCATAGATTCCATATTTTGTGGAAAGAAGGTAAGGTGTCATGAAGTTTAGCTGTAATGCGTTCCATGTTTTTAATGAACCATATCTTCTGGATGACCTGAGTCCTTGTGGGGGGAATAGCCTTCCATTGTTTAGCAATACACATCCTGCCCGCAGCGCATATACGAAGTAGTAATTTGAATTGGGACCTGGGGACCTCTCCCTCTAATGGCGGGTGATTCAGTAGGGCAGTGAGGGGGGTCAGTGTATAAGAAATACTGAGGATGGAGCATGTCAGACGTTCAATATATGACCACAATGTGGATATCAGGGGACATGACCACCACATATGTAGGTACGTCCCTCTGGTTCCACATCCCCGAAAACATAGGTCCGTTGTGTTAGGAATTACCTTGGCTAGGGATACTGGTGTTTGGTACCATCTGCTCAGGGTCTTAAAAGCGTTTTCCTTAATTAAAATGCAAGTGGTTAAAGAGTGAGAGTTAAGGAATATTGTCGACCATTGGTCCGAGGTGATCTCGTGCCCTATGTCTATTTCCCATTGTGACTTGTATTTGGGCTCCGGGCTGTTCTCTAATGAATCTAGTAGACCGTAAATCCTGGAAATAGCCCCTGATAGAGAAATGTTATTCATACATTTCCTTTCATAAGCTGTAGGTTCGGGTGGAAAATGGCCTTTTAGGAAAGTGCGAATGAAATTGGTTATCTGATAATGGTGGAATCTTTCCCTGTCGGGTATATTGTATTTATCTTTCAAGTAAGCAAACGTACAGGGTTTGTCATTTATTATTAATTGGCCTATTCTTGTGAGTTTATTGGCAAACCACCAGGAAAATTCCGTATAGGTAGTTTGGGAACAGCTGCGAAATTTGTGGTTCCCTATCGTGGGTGTTAAATAAGAAAAGGGATGGATCAGCCCCTCGGAAATTCCGCTCTTCCTACTTAAATGATGTGAGTGTTGGACTGTAACTGGGAGCTGACGTAGTATGGGTGGAGGTATGGTGATCCAGGGAATACTGTGTAGGAGAAATGGAATTTTTCCTCTTCTATGCAAGAGGTGAGAAGGCTTCCAGGAGGTGGCTACTCCACATTTTGGATTTTGTGTGTTTATATTTTTGGGTGCCAGAATTCTCCAAAGTTTTTTCCTTTTCTAGCCAATGCTAGATTTCCTGTCATAGTATTAAGGAGAGATGTAGTTAGGATGACCATATTTTATTTCTGCCATTCAGGGACACATTTTGTGTTATAATATTGGTTTCAGAGAACCTAACCCCTGTATTGCTAGATAGGCATTTTTAGAGAATGTAACCCCTTTAGCCATTTTTACACACTCTTACAGACACACACGCAGTCTATCACTCACACACACGCACACACACAGTCTGTCACTCACACACATGCAGTCTGTCACTCACACATACACACAGTCTCTCACTCCCACACACACATAAACAAACCCACAGTCTCTCATAAACACTGTCAGAGAGATAGAGTGAATATGGGTTTTGTTTCTTACATTTGAGCTCTGTGTGAAGGAGGGACTGAGCCAATCAGGAGATTTGAGAGCTCTCATCTGATTGACTTAGACCTCCTCTAAGAACTATCAGTCTGGGACTTTGTATTGTCCCTGACTGGGGTTGGTCAGGACATAAAGCCCCATTGCGGAACTGTCTACGGAATTGTGGGACATGTTGTCACCCTAGATGTAGTCCTTTTACAGCTGGAGTCCCACAGTTTGATACCCCTGAGTTAGACTGTAGGACCACCCAGTCCCATACTTGTTATTTGTTTTGCATTCCACAACATTCATTTAGTACACCACACTTAAATGTTATTAACTATTTGTATGTTAATGTGCTGTTTACTATTGCTCACTATCATGAACATTGTATGTAGCATCAAACAGTTCTTACAGTAAAGCATGCTTCATTTATTAATTTAAATGTGTTTTTTTTTTAAATCAATACATTGTTTTAACTGTGTTAAATTTGTGTCAGAGAAGGGCATCTTTGGATTTTCATTAGCAGTTGTTGAAAACGAAAAGTCCCTCATGTGCATCTAAATAATGCAGCAAGAGATTGTATATCTGTACTGTAATGGACGACCGCACCAGTGACTGCCTTTTAGCTGTGTTGGCAATAATTCCAGAACTTGTGCAAGCAAAAAAAAGAATGCTCTTTAGTGTGACATTGTGATTATACAAGTGCATTTTTGGATATCTCAAGAATACTTCAGTAATGCAAAAAATATTGAAATGGATAAAGTTTATTTTTTTATTTTTTTAAAGATCTTTTGAATGAAGGAAAGCTGCTTTATATTGACTGAATTTAATTATTTGCTCTGACATAGACACGGATGAGAAAGCACTGCAATGGCAATGAAAGAGTTACTGCTAAAGCCCTACGGTAAAATGAAATCTTTAATTCACACTGGGATTTTAGTGCAATTTGTTGATGGGCTCTCCGCCAGTGAAAGCATTAATAAGGTTCTTAGAAGTTGTGGACATGCTAAACCACAATATCAAAGAGGCTGGGCAGAGTATACAAAAGCAGAAGCTTGTTCACACATTTGGCACACGGATTAAACAAGTTATTAAAACTCAAAGAGTCAGTAATTATCTCTGCAGTGGAATTGGAAAAGTAGTTTTAGGGGGTCTTGAGTCCACCACTGATTGTTCCAAAGGTTATATGCTTCTCCTGTTCTGGATGTTGGCTTAGGACATGGCCTGGATTTGTTTAAATGTTTTTTTCACGAAGGTTGGCCTTCTAGCCCCCTCTCAGCCTCTTACCAGTGCTGCAATGGAACGTGATCTGTTACACAATGTTGGCCGTTGGCTAAAATTAGAAGAAATCCATAAGACATATTCTTTATAATGGAAAATATAATGCAGATTGATTCCACATCTTATTTTGCTCCACTCTCTTCGTGTCCATAGTTTGTATGGCTCCAGAACCCAGCCCTGGTTAGTTACCCTGATTTTTGAGTTAGCCCACCTGGTCATTCTTAATACTATATTACCTGGACTGCCCTGTCACCATAGTTGCTTTATTAACCCCTTAAGGACAGAGCTTTTGAAACATTTTTGTCCTTTCTGGACAATGGCTATTTTAACATTTCTGTGCTGTTTGTGTTTAGCAGTAATTTTCTTCTTCGTAATTTGCTGTACCCACACATATTATATATTGTTTTTATCGGGACAAAAAGGGCTTTCTATGGATGCCATATTTTTGATCATATCTTATCATATTATTAAAAAAAAAAAAAAAAATATGGTAAAAAAAAAAAAATACACAAATTTCTTTGTTTTTATTTGAAACAACTTCTCCTCATCGACAAAAGCGAACGAAAAAACATGCTAAATAGATTCTACTATTTCTCCTGAGTACAGGGATACCACCCATGCATAGGTTTGTTGGGTTGTTTGGGGGCTAAAATGCCAAATTTGAGAGGTGCAGTTTTTTGTTTTCCAACTTGAAATTTTTACATGCAGACAGCCTGCACCCATGTCCCATTTGGGACATATTTGAAACCAGCCAGTGTATTTTACCCCATCAACCCATATATTTGTTAAAAGTAGACACCCTAGGCTATCTCAAATGGTGGTATTTTAACACTTTCCATGCACTAATTCTACCACCAGCCTTTGTCAAAGTTTGTGGTAGTAATTTATTTGTGTTTTTTTTTCACAAACCTTGTACTTCAGACATAAATTTACAGATTTTGGTATGTGTCACTGCCAAATAACACCCCAATAAGTGTTCAGCAACATCTCTTGAGTACAGGGATACCCCCCATGCATAGGTTTGTTGGATTGTTTGGGGGGTAAAAGGCCAAATTTGGGAGGTGAAGTTTCTGGTTTTCCAATTTGAAATTTTGACATGCAGACAGTCTGCACCCATGTCCCATTTGGGACATATTTGAAACCAGCCAGTGTATTTTACCCTATCAACCCATATATTTTTTAAAAGTAGACACCCTAGGCTATCTCAAATGGTGGTATTTTTACACTTTCCATGCACTAATTCTACCACCAGCCTTTGTCAAAGTTTGTGGTAGTAATTTTTTTGTGTTTTTTTTTCACAAACCTTGTACTTCAGACATGAATTTACAGATTTTGGTATGTGTCACTGCCAAATAACACCCCAATAAGTGTTCAGCAACATCTCTTGAGTACAGGGATACCACCCATGCATAGGTCTGTTGGGTTGTTTGGGGGGTAAAAGGCCAAATTTGGTAGGTGCCGTTTTTGGTTTTCCAAATTGAAATTTTGACATGCAGACCGCCTGCACCCATGTCCCATTTGGGACATATTTGAAAACAGCCAGTGTATTTTACCCCATCAACCCATATATTTTTTAAAAGTAGACACCCTACGCTATTTCAAATGGTGGTATTTTAACACTTTCCATGCACTAATTCTACCACCAGCCTTTGTCAAAGTTTGTGGTAGTAATTTTTGTGTGGTTTTTTTTCACAAATATTGTATTTTAGACATAAATTCACAGATTTTGGTATGTGTCACTGCCAAACAATAACCCAATATGTGTTCAACAACATCTCCTGAGTACAGGGATACCGCCCATGCATAGGTTTGTTGGGTTGTTTGGGGGGTAAAAGCGCATTTTCATCTTGGAACATTTACGTGTAGCCAGCCTGAGCCCATCTTTCATTTGGGACTTTTTTTTAAAGTAGGACAGTGTATTTTACCCCAAAAAGTATATATTTTGTAAAAGTAGACACCCTAGGCTATTTTAAATGGTGTTATTTTAACACTTTCCATGCACCAATTCTACCACCAGCCTTTGTCAAAGTTTGTGGTAGTCATTTTATTGTGTATTTTTTCCCACATACATTGTACTTTAGACACAAATTCACATATTTCGGTATGTGTCACTGACAAACAATACCACAATATATGTTCAGCAACATCTCCCGAGCACAGGGATACCACCCATGCATAGCTTTGTCAGCTTTGTTGGGTGTTGAAAGGCTACATTTGAGAGGTGCGCTTTTTGATTTTCAAACTTGGAATTTGAACATGTAGAGCAAGGAAAGGGTTAATAGCTCTTATAAGAGCCTTTGTAGTACTGTACAAAAAAATTAACCCCTAAAAATGCACAGACAAGAAAAAATGTTCTGCTGTGCAGTGATCAGTGGCAGGGAAGGGGTTAATACACTACACTATACAAAGGGTATGGCTTTTATAAAAGCCCTTGGGACTCACAATTTTTTAACATTTTATTTAATTTATTACAATTAAAAAATTATGTTATACAGATCTGTCTCTTTCCCTCACTAAAACTCAAGTGAGGAGAGGGAGGCAGATCCATATGGGTCAGAACAATATTTACGAACTAGACGAATGGTGATGCTCATCTGAGAAATCACCAAACCACCTTTGCCACTGATCGGCTGTTACTGATCGCTATACACGCGTTCAGACAGCTTCAAAAGGAATACACGTAATCCCCTAGTGGGTATAACTAACCCCTAGCGAGTCTGACAAAAAAAATGCTGATAGCAAAAAAAAATCCTTCTGCGACTAGATTGCTCCATATGCGCTGCTTAGGCAGTGACCATATGCACTGCTTAGGCAGTGACCATATGTGCTGCTTAGGAAGTGATATACGGCAAGGAAGGGGTTAATAGCTCTTAAAAGAGCCTTTGATATACTGTAATAAATCAAAGTAAAAAAAAATAACCCCTAAAAAAATGCACAGACAGCAATAAATGTGCTGCTGTTTAAGATCACTGCGTACACAGCGATCAATTGCAGGGAAGGGGTTAAATACTGGAAACGGCTTTTATAAAAGCCTTTGGGTCTCAATTCAATTAAATATATTATAATTAAAAACTTACATTATACAGCTCTGTCTCCCTCCCTCACTAAAACTCAAGTGAGAGGGAGGCAGATCTACACGGGTCAGATCAAATATTTACAAATATTGATCTAACCAGACGAATGGTGATGCTCATCTAAGCAAACGCCAACCCGCCTTTGTCACTTATCAGCTGTTACTGATCGCTATACATGCGGTCAGACAGCTAAAAAAAATTTTTTTACGTTAAACGTAGTCCCCTAGCGGGTATAATTAACACGTGACGGGTGTAATAAAAAAGTTTTAAAAAAATTAAAAATGCTTCTGCAGCAAGATTGCTGCATTTGCGTCAGATCGCTGCTTAGGCAGTGATCTACAGCAAGAAAGGGGTTAATCTCTCGTAAAAGAGCTTTTTTTAATACTGTAATGAATTACAGTAAAAAAAAATGAACCCCTAAAAAATGCACAGACAGCAAAAAATGTGCTGCTGTGTATGATCACTGCGTACACAGCGATCAATGGTAGGGAAGGGGTTAAATGGCTTTTATAAAAGCCCTTGGTGTTTAAAATTGTATTAAATATTTTTTTTATTATTTTATTTTATTTTTTACTTTATCTGATCTGTCTCTCTCCCTTACTAAAACTAGTAAGGTGAGGGAGGCAGATCAATACTTGTCAAAGGCAATATTTACTAATATTGCCTTTGACAGTATGATAAGTGCTCATCAGAGCACTTACCAAACATGCCTGCACACAGATCACATAGATCTGTTGTGCCGGCATTGATTGGCTCCCCCTAGAGCATCGGAAGTGAAATACTTTCACTTCCGATGCTCTTGCCATTAGAAGGGAAGCGCTGCCTGTACAGGCAGCGTTCCCTTCTACTGAGCCGATGGGGTCGCTCAGGAGAGCGACCACCATCGGCTCTGGGGAGCATCAAGGTGTTACTAAGTGCCTCGCTAGCGAGGCACTTTAGAAACACCGCAGATGCTTAGAAAGCGAACGATCGTTCGCTTTCTAAGCACATGTGTGCAGCGGGCGCAGCCATTTTTAAATGGCTGCTACGATCACTCCGTGGAGTGATCGTAGCGCGCCCCTGCACGTTTGGGGGGTGTTGCACAATGCCTCTACCTAGCTGGTCGCTTTCTTTACTCAGTTTAGTGCATGACGTGCCAGGCACGTCACCTGTCGGCAAGTCCTCGATTTGCCGTGACGTGCCTGGCACGTCATCTGTCGTTAAGGGGTTAACACTGACATTCAACTTCACCTCAACCTTCATCGTGCCATCTCATTATTGATACACCAAACTCTATCACTGCCGGACACAACTGAACAAATCCCCCAAAAAGCTGGAGATATCTAAAGAACAAATAGACATGAGTTCCATTGAGAGAGGACAAATGGCAGACAAGATGTTCTAACTGGCCCGTGTATTAATCCGTGTTTCACTGTGACATCTGGTCTCGGCCTTTGTGCACCATGAAAGTATGGAGGATTAGCAATGAGTGCGAAAGATTATGAAATTCACATAAAAACTTCTAAGGAAGACACTGGCAGATATTTAGACTCTGTATAAAAGCAAAAATTGTATGAAATACATTTCACATCGCATTTCTTCTCCCTTTGGATCCAAGCCTACAGACTTACAAAGCTACACGCATTACAGTGAAAGCCACAGGTAAATGGAAAAAAAGTGTTGTTTAGTCATTATAACAAATAAAATTATCCTTGGATTTGATTCCAGCACGCCTTTAGGTTCCAAGGTTATTCATTCTTTAGAAGTCACTATTTATGTTCTTCCTTTTTATATTTATACTTTTCTTTTATCTGAGGTTGAGGTTGCTTCTGCCATGGAAAATCTGCATAGATGGTGGTCATGTAATCTTCCATTACTGCACGTAGCAGTACTGATGCTGCAAGTAAAATTAATTGGTCTGCACAGGTGCAAGAAAAAGGCCACTTTATACAAAGAATGACATCACTGAACAGATTAGAACTCTGACAATAGTCCACCGATATTTTCTAGTTGTATCAAGACTTGTACGGTGTTGCAAATCTACATGTGAATTATTTTACTTTGATTCTTTATATGCTGGTTTTATTTGTTATATTTTTACGTTTCATTCTGTTTAGAAACTAGAACGCTCTGCATCATACGTTTACTCCTATGGATGATCTATTATGTAAAATGGGATACAGGAAGTGGTAATGTGAGGTATCAAGTGGTGGACACCCTGTCTCGTATGTAATCTCTTCTCCATTTTTTGGAATGGCGACAGCAGACTGCAAAAAGAGAAAAGTTACACCCATACGCTTTTGGCTTTAGATCTGGCATTTTTCATCAGCCTCGTATACTTTGTGGAATATTGTATTCTCTAATTCTCTTGCTGCTAATTAGAGTGCAGTTTGTTGCTTTATTCTACCACTGGAAGTATAAATACATTTTAACTGTTCTAGTTCTAGAATGATGAACAACATCCTTTTAAAGTGGCAGTAATGCTTGAGACAAAAACCTTCAAATAAATGTCATAACTTGTCATCCACAAAACTTGTAAATCACAAGTTCCTCTTAAGGTAGGTTATTTCATGGATAGATTTGCTGAAGTAATGACAAAACCAGTATTCATACATTGCCTGTTGTCTTTCATCATTTAAGGGTCCCCACCACCTAAACATTATTATGTTTATAATGTAGTGAATAAAAGATGATTACAAGTGATCTACACATTATGTCAGTAGAATTGCAAGCACAGACATAAATTAAGAGAAGAATATGTCTGTCTGAGGTGTCTCCTTGAGACATGATACGCAAATTACACATTTCCCATTGAAAGTAGTTCATCTGCTTATGAAACCACAAAGTGATGTCAAAAACAGGTGACCCCACAGACACGTTGGGGGACATGTATACAAACTCTGCACTGCAAAGTGTTTGTAGTTTTATCCCCCAAAAAAGCACAATCAGCGTTTAATATGTATAACGGCGATTGCGTTTTTTTTAGTTTTTTTTTTAATAACTCCCGACACTTTGCAGTGCGGGATTGAAGGACCTCGACACAAATCAGATTTCCCGACACAAATCAGGTTTTTTTTTAGGTTGCGCCAGTGCAACAAGCGCCAACACAACCTAAATCTAAGTTTTCAGCTTAGATAACGCAGACTTGTCTGATTTATACATCGGCGCACTTGTGCCAGTTTTTGCTGCAACCGGCTTGCGCGAAGTTTTTATATATCCCCCCCCCCCCCCATTGTTCTCTTAAAACACATTTGTTTCATCCATTTGCTTGCAATTCTTTTAACACGTTGCCATTTGTGATTATTTTTTGTCTACATTCTACAGTATGAACAAAATTTAGGTCACTGAGTTCCTTTTAAATCGACAAAAAAACCGAATTGTTAGTGTGAGGTCTCAGACAAGTTTATGATGTGGCGCAGTTTGAATGTGTTGTTGGGCCTTTTCATGTATGGCTGCGATTGACTTACAGTTTTGAGTAGTGCGTAGAGGCTGCCATCCTACAGTCCATAAGATAGGGCTTTCTACACTCTCTTCCGATGAGGAAGTTTCCTCCTTCAGCGGTGACAGACTCTTGTTTTTAGCTGTCAAAGAGGGGAGCTAGTTAGTTTCATCTTGAACAAGGGGGAGTAAGGCTTGTGTCATTAAAACATTGCCGTGGCAGGAAGTAGTACAAAATATGTGTAGGTATCAATGAGAGTCTGGTACAACTAACTTTTAGTGCCGCAAAGCATCATGGGAATGTTATGATCGCACTTGAAATAGTGTCTAATTACAAAACAATTTGTCCTATTTTTTTTTTTTTTTGCTGAAATCTACAGGTTCAATGAAGCAAACAAAATGCATACTGAAAATCTTCCATTTCCCAACACTTAGCAGATGTTTATCTAAATATCCTGACTTGTTTTGTTTTGCTTCCATTTGCTTGCCTTTGAGTCTATGAGATACTCACTCCTCACAGCCTGTAATTATAATTTTGAACTTTTTGTTCTAAAATGAAACCTGCAATTCTTATCTTCTCAACTGTACCATCTGTATAATTTTCTTCTGACAGTACGATGTATCTTTTTTACGCACCATGGACAAATATCATATTTTTATTATATATGACTTTGCTATAATTATATGTTTCCTTTTACAGTAATTATTTTACTGCGGTCAGTGAAGGTGTTTTTCAAAATGAAGAGTTTTGTAAGTGTTTGGAGAGAGGAAGGCAGGATAGAATACAATCACTACAAGCTGCATGATTACAGTATGTAAGAAATATTATAGACGTGCTTGTAGATTTTAGTGTAGACAACATGTTTAGTAACTGTATTATGTGTTCACCCCAAATAATACAGGGCTGTTTGAAAGTCACTAGGATGAGTAAGTGGATTCCAAAGCTTGTTATAGAGCAGGGATGGGCAGCTTTTGGCATCTGTGACCACCTAAAGCAGGGCTGTCTTTAATATTGACTGGACCCTGGGCAAGCATTTGATTGTGCCCCCCTGTGCTCCGTACAATTACAGAGATCTACAGCAATAAAACTCACAGTAATGTGCAATGTGGGAGTCTATCACTGAACCCCACAGCAATACAACTTACAGTAATGTACGATGTGGGAGTGTATCACTGAACCCCACAGCAATACAACTTACAGTAATGTACGATGTGGGAGTGTATCACTGAGCTCCACTGCAATACGACTTACAGTAATGTACGATGTGGGAGTGTATCACTGAGCCCCACTGCAATACAACTTACAGTAATGTACGATGTGGGAGTGTATCACTGAGCTCTACAGCAATACAACTTACAGTAATGTACGATGTGGGAGTGTATCACTGAGCTCTACAGCAATACAACTTACAGTAATGTACAATGTGGGAGTGTATCACTGAGCTCCACTGCAATACAACTTACAGTAATGTACGATGTGGGAGTGTATCACTGAGCTCCACTGCAATACAACTTACAGTAATGTACGATGTGGGAGTGTATCACTGAGCTCCACTGCAATACAACTTACAGTAATGTACGATGTGGGAGTGTATCACTGAGCTCCACTGCAATACAACTTACAGTAATGTACGATGTGGGAGTGTATCACTGAGCTCCACTGCAATACAACTTACAGTAATGTACGATGTGGGAGTGTATCACTGAGCTCTACTGCAATACAACTTACAGTAATGTACGATGTGGGAGTGTATCACTGAGCTCCACTGCAATACAACTTACAGTAATGTACGATGTGGGAGTGTATCACTGAGCTCCACTGCAATACAACTTACAGTAATGTACGATGTGGGAGTGTATCACTGAGCTCCACTGCAATACAACTTACAGTAATGTACGATGTGGGAGTGTATCACTGAGCTCCACTGCAATACAACTTACAGTAATGTACGATGTGGTAGTGTATCACTGAGCTCTACAGCAATACAACTTACAGTAATGTACGATGTGGGAGTGTATCACTGAGCTCCACTGCAATACAACTTACAGTAATGTACGATGTGGGAGTGTATCACTGAGCTCCACTGCAATACAACTTACACTAATGTACGATGTGGGAGTGTATCACTGAGCTCCACTGCAATACAACTTACAGTAATGTACGATGTGGGAGTGTATCACTGAGCTCCACTGCAATACAACTTACACTAATGTACGATGTGGGAGTGTATCACTGAGCTCTACAGCAATACAACTTACAGTAATGTACGATGTGGGAGTGTATCACTGAGCTCCACTACAATACAACTTACAGTAATGTACGATGTGGGAGTGTATCACTGAGCTCCACTGCAATACAACTTACAGTAATGTACGATGTGGGAGTGTATCACTGAGCTCTACAGCAATACAACTTACAGTAATGTACGATGTGGGAGTGTATCACTGAGCTCTACAGCAATACAACTTACAGTAATGTACGATGTGGGAGTGTATCACTGAGCTCCACTGCAATACAACTTACAGTAATGTACGATGTGGGAGTGTATCACTGAGCTCTACAGCAATACAACTTACAGTAATGTACGATGTGGGAGTGTATCACTGAGCTCTACAGCAATACAACTTACAGTAATGTACGATGTGGGAGTGTATCACTGAGCTCCACTGCAATACAACTTACAGTAATGTACGATGTGGGAGTGTATCACTGAGCTCCACTGCAATACAACTTACAGTAATGTACGATGTGGGAGTGTATCACTGAGCTCCACTGCAATACAACTTACAGTAATGTACGATGTGGGAGTGTATCACTGAGCTCCACTGCAATACAACTTACACTAATGTACGATGTGGGAGTGTATCACTGAGCTCTACAGCAATACAACTTACAGTAATGTACAATGTGGGAGTGTATCACTGAGCTCCACTGCAATACAACTTACAGTAATGTACGATGTGGGAGTGTATCACTGAGCTCTACAGCAATACAACTTACAGTAATGTACGATGTGGGAGTGTATCACTGAGCTCCACTGCAATACAACTTACAGTAATGTACGATGTGGGAGTGTATCACTGAGCTCTACAGCAATACAACTTACAGTAATGTACGATGTGGGAGTGTATCACTGAGCTCCACTGCAATACAACTTACAGTAATGTACGATGTGGGAGTGTATCACTGAGCTCCACTGCAATACAACTTACAGTAATGTACGATGTGGGAGTGTATCACTGAGCTCTACTGCAATACAACTTACAGTAATGTACGATGTGGGAGTGTATCACTGAGCTCTACAGCAATACAACTTACAGTAATGTACGATGTGGGAGTGTATCACTGAGCTCTACAGCAATACAACTTACAGTAATGTACGATGTGGTAGTGTATCACTGAGCTCTACAGCAATACAACTTACAGTAATGTACGATGTGGGAGTCTATCACTGAGCTCTACAGCAATACAACTTACAGTAATGTACGATGTGGGAGTGTATCACTGAGCTCTACAGCAATACAACTTACAGTAATGTACGATATGGGAGTCTATCACTGAGCCCCACTGCAATACAACTTACAGTAATGTACGATGTGGGAGTGTATCACTGAGCTCCTCTGCAATACAACTTACAGTAATGTACGATGTGGGAGTGTATCAATGAGCTCTACAGCAATACAACTTACAGTAATGTACGATGTGGGAGTGTATCACTGAACTCCACTGCAATACAACTTACAGTAATGTACGATGTGGGAGTGTATCACTGAGCTCTACAGCAATACAACTTACAGTAATGTACGATGTGGGAGTGTATCACTGAGCTCCACTGCAATACAACTTACAGTAATGTACGATGTGGGAGTGTATCACTGAGCTCCACTGCAATACAACTTACAGTAATGTACGATGTGGGAGTGTATCACTGAGCTCCACTGCAATACAACTTACAGTAATGTACGATGTGGGAGTGTATCACTGAGCTCCACTGCAATACAACTTACACTAATGTACGATGTGGGAGTGTATCACTGAGCTCTACAGCAATACAACTTACAGTAATGTACAATGTGGGAGTGTATCACTGAGCTCCACTGCAATACAACTTACAGTAATGTACGATGTGGGAGTGTATCACTGAGCTCTACAGCAATACAACTTACAGTAATGTACGATGTGGGAGTGTATCACTGAGCTCCACTGCAATACAACTTACAGTAATGTACGATGTGGGAGTGTATCACTGAGCTCTACAGCAATACAACTTACAGTAATGTACGATGTGGGAGTGTATCACTGAGCTCCACTGCAATACAACTTACAGTAATGTACGATGTGGGAGTGTATCACTGAGCTCCACTGCAATACAACTTACAGTAATGTACGATGTGGGAGTGTATCACTGAGCTCTACTGCAATACAACTTACAGTAATGTACGATGTGGGAGTGTATCACTGAGCTCTACAGCAATACAACTTACAGTAATGTACGATGTGGGAGTGTATCACTGAGCTCTACAGCAATACAACTTACAGTAATGTACGATGTGGTAGTGTATCACTGAGCTCTACAGCAATACAACTTACAGTAATGTACGATGTGGGAGTCTATCACTGAGCTCTACAGCAATACAACTTACAGTAATGTACGATGTGGGAGTGTATCACTGAGCTCTACAGCAATACAACTTACAGTAATGTACGATATGGGAGTCTATCACTGAGCCCCACTGCAATACAACTTACAGTAATGTACGATGTGGGAGTGTATCACTGAGCTCCTCTGCAATACAACTTACAGTAATGTACGATGTGGGAGTGTATCAATGAGCTCTACAGCAATACAACTTACAGTAATGTACGATGTGGGAGTGTATCACTGAACTCCACTGCAATACAACTTACAGTAATGTACGATGTGGGAGTGTATCACTGAGCTCTACAGCAATACAACTTACAGTAATGTACGATGTGGGAGTGTATCACTGAGCTCTACAGCAATACAACTTACAGTAATGTACGATGTGGGAGTGTATCACTGAGCTCCACTGCAATACAACTTACACTAATGTAGATGTGGGAGTGTATCACTGAGCTCTACAGCAAAACAACTTACAGTAATGTACCATGTGGGAGTCTATCACTGAGCCCCACTGCAATACAACTTACAGTAATGTACGATGTGGGAGTGTATCACTGAGCTCTACAGCAATACAACTTACAGTAATGTACCATGTGGGAGTGTATCACTGAGCTCCACAGCAATACAACTTACAGTAATGTACGATGTGGGAGTGTATCACTGAGCTCCACTGCAATACAACTTACAGTAATGTACGATGTGGGAGTGTATCACTGAGCTCTACTGCAATACAACTTACAGTAATGTACGATGTGGGAGTGTATCACTGAGCTCCACAGCAATACAACTTACAGTAATGTACGATGTGGGAGTGTATCACTGAGCTCCACTGCAATACAACTTACAGTAATGTGTGCTGTGGCAGTGCATCCAGAGCCCCACAGCTATACAACACACAGGAATGTGCAGTATGTGAGTGGACCACATAGCTCTGCAGCAATACAACTTACAGTAATGTGCAACATATCAGTGGATATATATATATATATATTGTTGCCCTGCAAGCTGGAGTAGAATTATTTGAAGACTTCAGATCATCTTAAAATAAGTAGGCCTAATTTCCATTATTTTTTTTTAATTATACTTATATTGGCATGTGCATGACATAAACAGAATTACACACGTAATAATTTATTTTTTTAATGAATGTAAGCAGTCTCATTTTAAATGTTGCCCATTCATAGCAGGTATTTCTGAAAAGGTTGGCAGACAGTCGCCTGAAAAATGGGATTTATTAAGAGCCATTCTGGTGCGAAATTCTCAAAGTGTAGCTGTCACCATGGAAACCAATGGAATGTTCATGGGGATTGCTCCACTTTCAGGACTTTGGTACATCGTTAAATTATCCCCAGTTTATCCAATCATACAGCATATAGAATAACCATTTTTTTTACAAGGCAAACATCTGGAAATCAGAGAGTTAATACTATTTCCCAAAGAATGATGCAATGTAAAATAATCTTCTATGGGATAGAATATAGAATGTGTCGGCAGATAACCATTTGTCTGCCCAATTTTCTAAATACTTTAATTAGTCCCTGACCCAGTCTTTTATCTAGGATAGACTTATGCCTATTCAATCATTCATCTCTACCACTTATGCTGGAAGGCAATTCCATGCATCTACTACCATCTCAGTAATGTAATATGGGAAGTAATACAGGATGTAGGAATTAATTAGCATGTAATGGTTTCAGTTATGTTAATGTCATTTTTTACCTTAACTTGGAGAATCATTTTTACATTTGTTTTTATCAGATTCCAATTATAATGAGCAACAAAGATGACTTCTTCGTCTGTGAAATCTGGACTCAGAACATCTCTGTTAAATGATTCCTGTTAAGTTATATTTAGTTCAGATGTTACTTGATGACCAAAAGTAGTGATTGCTAATGGAAAGCACCCTGACAGCAGTGGATTACATAACCTGGTTAGGCATTATGGGTATGTAATTCACACTTCTACTCCCGTCATGCATTGTCATGTGCCAGAGTTTTCAGTCTATTAACTAAGTAATAAAGCCATCAAAATTTTAATAATCACATTAAAAGAGAAACTATGAAGTCACTTAAGAATAAGTTTGAAACCTAACTTTTATTAGTTGCTTTTCTTCACAATTGTTTTCTATACACATGTACAGGGATCATTTTCTCAAGATACTGTTAATAACAGTTAGTTTTTAATTGGATTTTAAAGTAATTTCATACATTCTATTTTTCTGTGATCATCAAACTTTTACCTACAAAAATTGCTGATAGTATCTCCTCCAACCAACTAAATGATACATTCATTATCCTTAAAAACTGTGATGTGCACCACAGAGGGAAATGTTCCTGCATTTAAAGAAGCACAAGTGAAAAGTTAGTTGTCCCTAGTATGAGGATAAGCTAGCGTGTACGTTTGATAGCCATAGGAAGCAGGCAGCCGTCTGGTCGGCGACCGGCTCTCTCTGTTAGTGCAGAGAGAGACCCTCGTTTTTGCATTGGATCAGCAGGGGAACCTTAACTAGGTCCCCCCTGCTGATCCCATGTGAAAATGAGGGTCTCTCTCAGCGCTAGCAGCGAGAGATCCTCGCATTCAGCTGTCAGAGCGGCGTTTGTCAGCATGCAACATCCAGGAACTGATTGACACAGCAGTTAGTAAACCCGTGTGTATCTATTAAGATACATGTCGGGTTTACTTAATTGTACTGGGACATGTATTGTTTAACCCTTGCATCCTTCAAGGAACCAAGGATTAAACAATGTTTAATGTTCCTTTAAAGACTTACTGGGTCTGGCTGTGTCAGGATTCCAGAGAGCAAAGAAGATACCATTTTGGATTTCCTCTCCTCCGGTCAGTCAGTAGCCTGTCAGAGTCAGCGTGGTCTTCCCTCCTTATAACCCTAGAGTGACCCTGCGTGAGGACTTCTCAGTGCACAGACTGACAGGTCCTGACTGATCAACTGGAGAGGAGGAAATGCAGGGCAGACAAAAAGTACTATGCCGATTGCATAGTACGTGCTGCAGCCTGCAGACATGTGAGTGCGCAGAGGTTGTTTTTGCAGGCTCAATAGGCAGCTGCTTTGGGCCTCCCAGCCATCAGGGGGTGACGGCGATACTGGCGTCCCGGGCCCGGCGGGTCCAGCCGCGCAGCTTCAATAAAGTTTGTTAAAAAAAAAAAAATGCGACCTGAGTAACTCGGGTCGCTTTTTCTTTTTTTAAAACAAACTTTATTGAAGCCTCGCGGCTGGAGGGGAGGGCAAAACGCTTCCCTCACAGCTGCGGACCGGCAGAGCATCGGGAGACAGAGCAGCAAGGAGGTACTGGGGAAGGGGGGGAGGAGGGTGGCACTTAACGAGCATACTGAGGGGCAAACTCCTGGCATATTGAGCGCAGAGGTTGTTTTTGCAGGCTCAATAGGCAGCTGCTTTGGGCCTCCCAGCCATCAGGGGGTGACGGCGATACTGGCGTCCCGGGCCCGGCGGGTCCAGCCGTGCAGCTTCAATAAAGTTTGTTAAAAAAAAAAAAATGCGACCTGAGTAACTCGGGTCGCTTTTTCTTTTTTTAAAACAAACTTTATTGAAGCCTCGCGGCTGGAGGGGAGGGCAAAACGCTTCCCTCACAGCTGCGGACCGGCAGAGCATCGGGAGACAGAGCAGCAAGGAGGTACTGGGGAAGGGGGGGAGGAGGGTGGCACTTAACGAGCATACTGAGGGGCAAACTCCTGGCATATTGAGTGGCAAAATCCCAGAAAATTTGTTCAGTAAGGAGCACTGAAATTCCTAGTGGCGACCCTGCTCCCAGGAATAACTGGGCCTGGGGCAGCTGCCCCTTTTGCCCTGCATTAAAGACAACTCTGACCTAAAGTGTCCCCAATCTCTACATTGGCATGTTTTGAATAGTCATTGATGTCTACAGTCAACACTGTATAACCTAATACTAGGGTGACCAGATTAAACCTTCAGCCTCAGACATTAATGCAAGACAGCCGTTATAAGTGGAAAACACCTTTTTATTTTTTGCCAAGATCATTGAGGGAGATAATGCATTGCTGGTCAGCATTTGAATGCTCTGTCACGGGCTCAGTGAATGAGTGTTGTGAGAGAGGCAGAGAGCAGTCCAACACACCTAGATCTTACTTACACCTTCTCACTTAAGTACTCGAAGTTGTCAGTTGTTGATCTGATCAGGAGTCTTTAACACCTTGAGAGAAATAGTTTTTGTTTGCTTTATTATGGAGCAAGTCATGCTTAGACTTTTACTATAGTTCATAGACTGAAGGTGTCTGGAGAGTTATTTTTTTAGGCATTGAAGTAGACATGTAGGCTACACGTGGATAGTTTCTTTAAGAATGATGATACAATGTCTCAGCCGAGGGGTATGTACGCCCCCAAAATACAATGTACCATATCAAAGGAAACATAAATGGTTTTTTATTTTTTATTTTTTTACAATAAATTGATTATTCCTTCTTGTTATTGGTTTTTATATTATAGTTCAGCAGGACACACAAAAAAAAACTAAAAAAAAAATAATGTAATGTTCCAGATCTCCCCCTCTTATCTGTAACGTTCTGTAACACAGGAGCCAGGTAGCAATGGTTCCTACAATCCTTACTGCTGCCGTCCAGCATTTTTGATTCTTTCACATGGAGTTTCTGACACTAACTCGGCTGGCTCTTACACTACCGTTCCAAAGCGTGGGGTCAATTAGAAATGTCCTTGATTTTCAAAGAAAAGCAAATGTCTATTAAAATAACATCAAATGGAATACAAATTGTGTGTAAACATTGTTAATGTTGTAAATGACTATTGCAGCTGATTTGTAATGGAATATCTGTTAGGCATACAGAGATCAATTATCAGTAACCATCCCTCTTGTGTTCCAATGGCACAGAGTGTTAGCTAATCCAAGTTTATCACTTTAAACATCAATGGGCACATCACTAATTACTGTTTTTTAGCTCAAAAGTTTCTGCTGCAGTCTATAGGATTGAGTGACATGAGATAAATTAACTCAGGTGACTGCAAACGTTTGAACGGTAGTGTACATTGGCCTTTTTGGCTCTTACAGAATACTAATATTTGTCAAGCACTGCTGTACCATGTAAACAAAGACCATGTAAGTCAAAGGATGTAGTATCAGACAAAAAGGTGGCTTAAGCCACAAAATTAAAGGAGCATTACACATTGTTTAACCCTTGCTTCCTTCGAGGAAGCAAGGGTTAAACAAAAAATGTCCCGGGTCAATTAAGTAAACCCGACGTATATCTTAATAGACACACGTGGGTTTAATATCTGCTGTGTCTCACATGCGAGACACAGCAGTTCCTGGTTGTCATGTGCTGACAAATGTCAGCACACACACAGCCAATCAGAGCGGGGGCTCATCCCCCTCTGACAGCCAAATGCAGCACAGAGAGAGACCCTCGTTTTTGCATGGAATCAGCAGGGGGGACCTAGTTAAGGTCCCTCCTGCTGATCCCATTCAAAAACAAGGGTCTCTCTCTGCCCTAGCAGAGAGAGCCAGTCGCAGACCAGACGGCTGCCTGCTTCCTATGGAAGCATGGCAGCTGACAGTCAGAGGATAGACTGGCGTGTACTATCAAAAGTACACGCCAGTTCATCCTCATACTAGGGACAAATAACTTTTCATTTGTGCTTCTATATTAGAAGCACCAGTGAAAAATAAAGTTTAGTGTCCCTTTAAGGAGCACTAGATCCATAAATTTAATGTATAACTATTGTCTGAATAAATTGTACTTTAATAAGTATTATCATTTTATGTTCCTAAAACAGCAATTATTTTCCAGATTATTTTTTTTATCTTTCCAAACTTTTTAAAACTTTACATCTCTAGGCAACCATTACATGCCTGAATTAATTTAGAGTGAACACCCATGAATAGACTCAAAGGAACATGGGAGGGTAATTATTTCTGACTGATGAGATTCATAAATGGAACCTGTGATGTCAAGTCAATGTGGGGATTGATGTCATCAACGGAACCTGTGATATCACGTGAGGGAAGGGACTTATCTGCTTCATAAAAAAATATTGGACCATTTTAACTGCATCCTTCTAGTATTCATTATTATTGTCATTATTACATTACATTACCATTTATTTATATAGCGTCAACTATTTACCTAACGCTAGGTACAGAGCATAGAAGGGAACTACATACTAAGTTAGACAAACTAGAAACAGACTAGTACATGAGGTAGAGAACCCTGCTCGCAAGCTTACAATCTAGAGGGAATGGGGTCCAAAAGACACATAAGGGGTTGAAGAGGTCAGAGGGATTGAAGTTGTAATAACAGTAGTGTGGATGGTTGGCAGTAGGTGGTATAGGCCAAGGATGAGTAGTGTGTGTTTCAGCTAGGTGGGAACTGCTAGAGGTAAAGTGACAGGTGTTCTAGTGGGTTGGGTAGCAAGCTTCTTTAAAGAGGTGGGTTTTGAGGGACTTTTTAAAGTTTAAAAAGAAGGGAGAGAGCTGGATGCTCTGGGGAAGGGAGTTCCAGAGAGAGGGGGCAGCTCGGGCAAAATCTTGGAGACACGAGTGAGAGGTGGTGATGAGGTTGGAGGAGAGTTTTAGTCCCATGGAGGAGAGCAAAGGTCGTGCAGGTAGGTATCGGTTAACAAGGGAGGCAATGTACGGAGGGGTCCAGAATAATATCTAGAAATAAAGTCCATTTGGCTCAAAGACCTCATCATTTAAGAATGGAAAGCATCTTGAGATGCACAGGAGAACAAAACACTATCTCAATTATAAGCTACCTTTTATTAGAACGGCTTCATGCCAGTGAATACTCATGCTATGTTATGAAATATAAGACACTGACTAAATTGCTTCTGTCCAGACATTAGCCAGGTAGAGATGTATTCATATAGTGGGTGTTCCCATTTAGCTGTCAAGCATAGTATTTGTTTAAAAAGATATTCTTTACTGTTTTAATGAGAATCCCATCTGCGTCTGGCAGGAGACTGATTTGGCAAACGTTATTTACTGGCACCTAGGAGTAGCAGATCTTTTTACAAGATGAACAAATGCTTCAGTGACTTTCAGAATTACATTCAAATTATACTGGTCGGTAAAAATCAGACCAATCTGTTTTGTTATTGAACAATTATATTACGCAGAGAGTGGATAACCAGCTGTTTCTCCATTTATAATGTACACACGTAATGCCATTCACCACCTGCATTAACGCATGCAATACCAGAGCCTGGCAAATCAGGCTGAGAAAGATGCATACGATGGATTGTGATCATTCTAAAAAGCAGCGTGGATGGCATAACCTATTCAGGTAGCAAATATATAGACTGGATCATGTTCTTGGCTGAATGTTGCTTTTTGGATATATTCTTTACACACACACACTCTGTGTGCCGTCAGAGTGTGGCATTCTGGGATTTAAAGAGACAGTAACGCCTGCAACGGTTGCTGCACTGGCCTTGTTTGCTGAATTTCTCAATGCTTACGTTATGTTTTGTTTAGAAGCTATCGCTGGTTAATTCAGTAATCAAGCACTTTGACACTCATTTGTTTACAGTGTTTGCTTTAGGGAATGGTCTGTCAGACTGATACTTTGGGTACTTATAGAGCCACTGACAGACCCCCCCCCCCCCCCCCCCCTTTGGAATATTTCAGGAAGTACATTTTCTAACACTTTTTTTTTTTAACTTTTTTTTTATCCCAGCCGGTATTTTGGCTTGAGGCCAATGTTAACTCTGTGGCTGGTATTTTGTTTTTAAGAAAATGCAGCAACATTAACCTTTAATAACCAGTAACATCTTTTAAACAAAACATGATAGAAGGATCATTTAAAAAGTGGCTTAATCATTAAACCAGGGTGGTTGTTAAGGACTGGAGAATTGAAATAAAAATAAATAGTATACAAATTTAAAAAAATAATAAACTACGCCCCACAGGGCATTGCCGGACTGTTCTGCTAACCCCACACAATACATAAGTGCCCCCCCTAGACTTATATAATATAAAATGGTCCCTATGGGCCAGAGGGCTGTAGGCTGGAACGATCCTGAAAAATGAATGAAACCTGTAAAAAAAACCCAAAGAAATAACACCCTTTGTGTTACTGGGCGGCTGCAGAATTCAGTTGGATTTGCTGAAAAATGTATGCTATCCAAGACATATTGTAATTACTGGTAGTCCACACAAAGACCAGTAAAATGAGGAAAGAACATTCTAAATTCAAAATGAAAGGTGTAAATGAGGCCATACAGTAGTTCAGGGCTTGACAAATCTAATTAGATTTTAGGAGCCAGCCAAAAAATTTAGGAGCCAGACAATCACGCAAGCATACACGCAATTCATAAACACACACGGCTTCTTCACATATATACACACACACACACACACACACCTACTTTACATATACACATATATCCAAACACCTCACACACATCTACTTTACATCTACCCATATATACAAACCCCTCACACACACCTGCTGTACATATACACATATATACAAACACCTCACACACCTACTTTACATATACACAAATATACAAACACCTCACACACACCTACTTTACATATACACATATATCCAAACACCTCACACACACCTACTTTTCATATATACATATATCCAAACACCTCACACACCTACTTTACATATACACATATATCCAAACACCTCACACACACCTGCTGTACATATACACATATATACAAACACCTCACACACACCTACTTTACATATACCCATATATCCAAACACCTCACACACACCTACTTTACATATACACATATATACAAACACCTCACACACACCTACTTTACATATACCCATATATACAAACCCCTCACACACACCTACTTTACATATACACAAATATCCAAACACCTCACACACACCTACTTTACATATACACATATATCCAAACACCTCACACACACCTACTTTACATATACACATATATCCAAACACCTCACACACACCTACTTTACATATGCACATATATACAAACACCTGACACACACCTACTTTACATATACACATATATACAAACACTTCACACACACCTACTTTACATATACACATATATACAAACACCTCACACACACACCTACTTTACATATACACATATATCCAAACACCTCACACACACCTACTTTACATATACCCATATATACAAACACCTCACACACACCTACTTTACATATACACATATATACAAACACCTCACACACACCTACTTTACATATACACATATATACAAACACCTCACACACACCTACTTTACATTATACACATATATACAAACACACACCCACCTCACACAGTCTTTTCTTGATGTGTCCCAACCTCCCTGCTGCTTTACCTCATTGCAGGGGAGGGGGACATCCGTGCTGCAGCATGTCCTCACTCATCAGCCTGCTGAGTGCCAGGATGTCACGTGACGACACCCGGCACTCAGACACACGTTGCACGAGGGGGCGGAGCTTGCAGTCTGTGCTATACGCACAGACTTTACCCCCTCGCGCTACGAAAAAAGAAAAAAACATCGGATGGCAGCGGCAAGGGGACAGGGAGGGTAACTTCACCCAGGCGCCAGGTCTCATTTCCTGGTCGCCATGGCGACCTGGCGCCTGGGGTTTGTCGAGCCCTGCAGTAGTTCCAATCGGCCTCTCTCTGGAGAAGTCTCAATATTTTTTTCTCCTTTAGATATTGGCAAGGGTTGTGACACTTTTCTTACTAATGTCTGTACATTGTATATGTTTATATTTTGCATACAAATCACGCAGGAAATCTACATATTATTTTTCTTTTTTTTCCTGGATAACAGTGACTGGGTGTCGGACAGTTTTGTGATGTCACTGATGACATCATTGACATTCTGAGATTCCATTCATCTCTATAACAGCTCCCTGAGTGGCACCAGGGAGGTGCTGGGGTCAGACAAATATTGGACCCAATGCATACTTATATTTATAAGTAATATGTACTTATATTTTTACTGTGTCAGTTTTAATATTCATTTTGTGTACTTTATTTAGCTCCACGATACTTCTGATTCATGTTTTATATTTCGCTAAAAGAAACATCATTACTTAACAGAACATTGATTTAAATATTAGCTGAAATGCTTTATGTATGTTTTTATAATGTATTTTTCATGCTAGCTAAACTCCTAGTAAAAATAAAAAAAACATACAGGATCTTATTAGGTGTACAAACCAAAGATAAACCACAGGTGACAAATGTTAATGTGCTTTCAAAGTACTTTAAAATGCATTTTTTACATCGTGCATTGCTTAAAATATAAAATACTTACAGCTAGATGAAATTGTGAAATTACAGCAGTTTGCACAAAACCAGGACTGCCCACACTAGCTGAGTTAAAGTAATTCCCTTTGTTTTTGTTTTTGCTGCAGGAACAAATTAGACTAATTTCATTCAATGAATGGAATTTCTTGTCTCTCTAGTGATGTCATCAGACAGTGTGTTGCACTGTTCTTCACTGAGATCCTGCTTTGTACAAGGCAAGGTCACTTAGAGTCCACACAATGTATTAACTATTTTCCAGGCAAATTGCCATCATTAATTTAAATGTATTGCTTTGGGAAACTGTTTCCTGTTGGGGGTTCATTATAATAGCTGGAAGTAAAAAGGAGCCATTCTGAAGTTTTCTCTGTCAGAGGAACATGCACTGGTCTAGTGCAAGTGCATGTAAAAATTAGGATCTCTTACTGTGCTAGCATGACGGCTGTCAATCAGAGGATAAAATTGCACATACCTGAAAAACTTTGCTGCTCCATGCATCAGTCTTCTTCTCTTTTTTTCCCCTGTGACCAGGGGAGCTTGATTCAAGGAGGTCTCAGCCAATCAGGTAAGACCTCTTAACTCTCCTGATTGGCTGAGAGTTCAGAAGCCTCCAGTGATTGGCTGAGACCTCAAAGCAAAGCAAAGAGAGATGCCTGCAGCAAGTAAGTGTGTGTGTGTATGTCAGTGTGAGTGAGAGTGTGTGGGTATGTCAGTGTGAGTGAGAGTGTGTGTATGTCAGTGAGTGTGTGTGTGTCAGAGTGAGTGAAAGTGTGTGTGTATGTCAGTGTGAGCGAGTGTGTGTGTGTATGAGGGTGGCATAGTGTGGCAAATGTGTGTGTGTTAATTAATTTGCATTTCCTTTTTATGGTTCAAAGAATGTCAGGCAAAATAGTCGGCCCTCACGCATGTTCACTTCATCAAATCTGGCTCTCCTTGAAAAAAGTTTGGACACCCCTGTCCTCAATCATTCGCAAGTTAGAGAAGAATAAAGCTGTACAGGCCAGGACACTGAGATGTCATACGTATCATACTAATGTATTTACAAACACTTGGCAACAAAATGACTGGATACAGCAGACAAAGCATTAATTATTCTAATACTCACTTGTCAACATTTTCAAATGTCAATTGGGAGCAGCATACTGTTACAATTTTTCTTTTTTTTAGCCATGTTAATTTACAAATAATTCAGTTATATAGTGCGTTCTGTCAAGATAGCACTCATATATGAATGTAACTTTTAAAAATATAAAATTTTGATTTTTTTCCACAACATTTTTAAACACATGAAAAACCATTTAACTCGGTATGTCTACTTTAGTTAAATCGCACGGTCATTGGTTCAACGTAAACTAGCCTGCCAAAAAACTGAACTCAATTAAATCCATAGTTCTGCAAAGCTTCTGAGAATTTAATACTAATATGGGTTAAAAGAAAACTGTAATTAAGATTTAACTGAAAGATTGGGTTAAGTGTAGACATTTTAAATAGAAATGCTTTAAGGAATGACCTCAAATAATGCCTCCTATTGAGCCCTCTTTGCTCCTTATAACTCTATCACAGGACTGACATGTTGTTTGGAATCTTAGGTCAGACCTTCCATCACCTGACTCAGGATGAAAGAAGATCTGACCTAAAATTCTAAACAGCATGTCTGCCCCCTGGTAGAGCGATACAGAGAAAATACATCTTTTAATTGCATGCATTAAAGCTTTTATATTTAAAAAGTCTACATTTTTTCGCAATATTCCAATTAAGCATAAGTTAATTTTTTGCTGACACTGATTTATGTAGCCCCAACAAAACAGCACTTGGTGCAGACTTTAAAAAAAAAACTGTTGGAATAGATGCTATAAAGCAGAATAGAACCTTTAACACAATTCATGAGTACACTAAGAAAAACAATAATGCTGATGCAGAAAGGTAAGTATGAGCCGGTCATTAGCCTAAGCCAGTCTTGGATTAGAACTTCTATCATCATTTAGTGGGGTGATAAGAGATACATTCCAAGAACAGCTGTGTGACCCACACTCCGCACTAGACAGACCCTGGTCTATAACAAAGACCTGCACAATGGCTTGTTTCATGTTTAACTGGCTCCTTGCACACAATCCTGCCATCCTATACCTCCCAACATGTTTATTTATTTGCTGGTACAAGAACTAGGCATATCTTTCTTTCACCAAAATCCAATAAAACACAGCCATCTGTTTCAGTGATCAAGACTGAACTAAAATGCACACACTTCCTAAAGGGAAGATTACCAAGACACCGAATTTCTCAATCCCAGAAATAACTGCACAGACCGTCGTTTATAACAGAATATTAACTACACAGACTGAATAATGTTCATTGTGTGTACCTTGTATGTCAAATCAAGCCTGACATTATACTTCTCGTGGAGGGCATGTAGGGAATTTAGCTTAGCTTATTTGCTCTTTTTGTTCTTCCACGATACAGAATTTTCATTGCCATTTTTTTGGTGTAAAGAAGCAGTCGACCCTGAGAGAGGTAAGAAAAGTGTCTCTCCGTTGATTACTTTCATAAGGCAGGGAGATGTGGGAAATGGTTCTTCGTTTCAATTCTCACCTGTTATACAAGCTGCATACTTTTGCCGCTGGGTTCTCCGGTGAGATTTAAGCCTGCTAGTTTCTATTTACAGTTTACGGTGATTTATGTTAGAAGATCTGTCAGGCAGTACTGTCGTGATTTGGATGGTTTGTTACATGGAGGTGCGTTCTCTAGAGGCATTTCGCGTGTGTTAATTTAATACGAGAAATTGGAAAGAATTTTTCCATTCCGCACCTCGGATAAGTTTTATTCCAATTATTATAGCTATTGTGACTTCTCTCTACATTTTCACTAATTAATCAACACCAAGAACCCTTGAAGATAACGTAATTTATATCTTCTAACAAGGGATCAACAAACGAATGCCTAAACATTACAACACCTCAGCAGATCTATATATTATGTGGCTACGTGGAACAAGTATGGAAGACTAAGCTAAATTCCAATGACCAAATATGGGATGAGCAAGAGCAACTAATGCTCCTAAATGGTGGTCATCAACAGCAATATGTCAGGACATTATAAATGTGACCTCAAGGTTTGCCCATACCCTTTTTTCAACTTTCCCTACACTTTGGCGCCCACTGTGTTCACAAATCCCCTGTTTCTCTCCACTTCCAGTTACATTATATTCTTTCACTTATGTTGTTGTAATGCAGTGCTGTATACTATACTCACAGAAAACAGAGTCTCTCTGGCAGATAAAGTATCTTAAAGGGACAGTCTAAACCTAAACATTGCTGATACTGTGAATAAAGATTTATAAAATATATATGTATATATATATTGTGTTAGCAGAATTGCAAATAAATACATGTCTGTGGTGTCTCCAGTTTATTACATCACTTGTGGCTTGATAAGCAAATGAACTCATTTTCATTAGGAAATGTGTAGTTTGCATATAAAGCCACATGGTGTTATGCTTCTGTTTAATAAAATATCTTCAGCAGTTACTTGAACAGTCGTTAAACTAAACTTCAGTTCTGGGCTTGCTTCAAAAGTTAATTAAGTTATATTCTCAAAATGTTATTATTCTTGGTTATTTAATTTCATTCTTGCCGATTTGAAGCCATGTGAAGGTAGTTTTTGGGAGCTTTGCAGAGACATCGGGGAGTAGTCAAATGAACAATTATTTCACATATAGGATTACTTGAATAGCATAATTATTGCTATGTGAACAAATGTATATATTCTTTATTAAGGTCTAATTTGTTGGTATCAGGACAGAATGCAGACTAAGCCAACTTATTCTCCTGACTGTGAAGTTGCACACACACACATATATATATATCTATATAATTGACAGCTTCAATGTGTAATTTAGAGGCATTGCTGATTCCTGTCTCACTGATCTTATAATGTAACTTTTTGATGGTCAGGTCATAGGGATACATTATGCTGTAGCTTCCTCCCCTGAGTAACAGATATGTCTTCTGCATTTTAACTTCACACTGCAGTGACAGGTACTGTGAAGTTCAATGTGTCAGTGACAAATAAAAGTATTGGATGGATTTGTAAAACAGCCAACTTTCCTAATATAGACCAGTAGTAAAAAATGTATTACAGGAAATAATAGATATATAAAAGGGATACAAAACAAAGAAAGTGCAGGTTGAGTATCCCTTATCTGTAGATTCATTACCTGAAATTACGTGAAATCCGAATATTTGTGGATGAGGGTCAGTTCAGATAAGACATACTCGCCTTCCTGGAGGCCTGTTGTGAAGTCCTGTATTTTTTATACCATCTGAGCAGGTATAGGAAAAGGACATGGAGCATCAGTCCCCAGTGGGCCCACGCGAGGCATTTGTACAGCCAAGAAAGATCACACACCCATCCCTAGGGAAGTTATGTAAATAGGAATCAGACTGGCTTCATACAAGGGGTTCAGGACTGTGATCAGATGGCTCAGGATGACCCCAGCGATGTGCCAGGGCTTCTTCTCGCAAGCTGTGAAGAACACGATGCACCAGAAGGAGTGCAGGAACACAATGGCCATGGTCAGGTATGCTGATGTGAGAAAGTAATACTGGAACCTCCATGGACCTACCACATCTGCCAAAATGTTAATTACAGAAAAAACTCTGATGACTATCCCAAAGGATGGAGATAGGAGACCTCTCATCATCTCTGCTGGTGCTGCCAAAACGATCCACTGATCAAAACTATCCGTTATCTGGTTCCAAGCATCATTTTGGATGAGGGGTACTCCACCTGTATTTGCAAAAGCCAAAGTTTACACTAAAAATGTAAGGAGCAGTGAAGAAGGCTCTTTTCTCTGATCTTGACAATGTTTAAATAGCAAAGAAATTAACCTGAATTTTATTCCCACCAGAACGTCTATTATCAATAGTCTTCACGGCAGGGCTACAAAGTTAATAAGAGCGTTAAGTTGCACAAGCAGCAGTACCATTGAGTGTACAGGAAATTAATAATTAGTACACCATATGAATATCCAATACAAGTGTCTGTAAGCAGTATGTACTTACCCAGCATCCCCACCACCATTCCAGACCATGAAAGGGACACCTGTTATAACCGATTTCATTTATTTACTGTTATGTCATGTTCTGATGTTGACCATTCCACACAGTGTAACGAATGGCTGGTGACTTTAATCTTCATTATGCCCAGTTCGAGGCCCTGAAAAACATGTCATTTAATCCCTTGTGGCGTATAGGACATGAGGAGCTCTCGTACTGGAAGTTTTTAACTACACTGTTATGACCTAGCAATATCTACTGTTATGTTACTCTGTCGATATCTATTTATCTGTATCACCCTTTTATGGAAAAACTAATAAATGTAAAAAAAAAAAGGAAAGTTGATGTGATTGTCAGATTTCCACTTCTTGGTGTTCATGTGTTCAGAATTTGCATAATAGCAAGACTAACAGGCTCAGGATAGCTTATATATTGAAGAACTTGCAAAACTAAATAATACCTTGATAATTGTGTTGTATGGGCCAATAACCATTTCCATGGTCTTTCTAAACCATGGAATCCGCTTCTTAGACTGAGAAAACACAAAAATGACACTATCCCACCAAAGAATTAAACATATCTAAAATATACAGTGACGTCTCCTGACTTGTCTGGGATGTGAATATCTGTAATAAAGCTTACATTATTTAAATTGCTTTCCTGTTGCTTAAACTGCTACTTAAAGTAACGGTCTAGTTCCCAAACCCACTTTCGTTCAAGTTGAAGACTTCTGCCTGAATTGTGGACAGGTGTTTTTTTTCCCAGTGTGATTTCATGCAGACATTCTGCTTAAATCACATTTTTAATATTCTACTCAAGACCTCTCCTGCATCCAGTCCTACAGGTACTGCCACACTTATTGAGCATGTATCAGTTTTGTTTCATTTAGTCACTTCCTCTGCTGCTATGCTGGTGGAATAGACTGCATTGTGTGGAACCTAAGTGACCTTGCTATTGTACACATAGGATCTCTTAATAGTGCAACACATTATCTGTTAACGTCACTAGAGAAACAAGATATTCCATTCATTTGAGTGGCATTATTCTCATTGGTTCCTTGAGCAAAAAAGAGGAAATAACTTTTACTCAGCTAGTGTGGGTAGTCCTGTTATCTTGCAAACTGCTGTCATTTCACAAATTCATTTAAGTGTAAGATTTTTATATTTTAAGTTATTCAACATGTAAAATGTGCATTATAAAGTACTTTGCATGTACTTTTATGTTCATTAATATTCTAATATGCGTTTTTGGGCACCAGACAGTCCCTATAACTTATGTGTGTTTAAAAACTTCCTCAGCATGGGGCTCCTGTAAAATACTGAATGGTACAAAAGTAAATATGCATGATTTAAATATAGAAAAGAAAAAGAAAAAAGAAAAAACAAAAGTAAATAAAACAAGCCGGCTCCACTGATTTAAATAAACTAAACTATCAGTGCATACAACACATTAATGGGAAATGCAGAATGTGCTCTTTATGTAGGGGACACATATAATAATGTATTTTTCTTATCCAAGCAATATTATTGTAATTTGGAATCCTATTCCCTTGAATAGAGAACTCACAGGATTTGTAGCAAAAAAAATCTGTCTGCCACCCAAAAAACAAACAAACGTTTGTTATAACATTTTTGTAAGAATGTCTGCTGGGCATTAAAAAATGATAGCCTTGTCTTATTCTACTGCTTACACAATGCTCATTTGCAAATAATAAACAATGTCCACATATTACATCTGCATATTTATGGAGTATACATTTCCAAGCAGTCAAACTATCAAGATCAATGAGCAGTGTACAAATTGAAGTGAAGTTATCCTTGGCATACAGGTGTAATGTGTTGATAGGCTGCAGCTGCTTCTAATGGTCCCATGTCCTTCCCCAGGAATGTCTCAATGACAGGATCATTTGGGAGTCTGGAAGTAAGCCATTGGAAATAGAGCCAGAGAGCTACAAATTTCATATTCCATTAGAAACGCAATGTCCCAGCACGTTGGCACTGCAATCTACATTTCATATCACTTCTTATAACAGATGAAAGAGGAAAACGGTGGCATCTCATTTAGCCCAATACTCAAACCAGGCACCATGCTAGGAGCTATAATGACATGCAATATGTTCGTGATTGCTCATCAATGGAAGCAAATCACTTTTCTGGCAGGGCTTTCTTGCATAAATGATCCAAACTCATTCAATAAATGTTAAAAAATAAGAATTATTGCAGGTCCCCACAATCTGAAAATAGTGCTCGAAATCTGTGTACAACAAACATATGCTCATCACACTGTCATGCTAGATGGATCAGTGATGTACAATAGGAACAGGGCCGGTGCATTGATTTTTGTCTACACAGGCGAAAGTATGAAGCCCAGCACCCGCTTTGCACTGAGGAATCAGCACAGCACCTATTTTGCATTTAGGACTTACCCCACTGGCCAGCACCCAGATTTGCACTCAGGACTTGCTCCAGCACCTTTCTGCTTCTGATGCCACCCTTTAACTGAGCACCAGGATGTCATGTAACATGTGATAATGTTTCCTCTTGTGCACCCAAATCCCCCTGTCCCTCTTTCCTCCTCTAATGTCCCACTTTTCTGAGAGCTTAGAATTTGGGGTTTGTATGAGTGTTTCACATAGCTCCAGAGCAATAAAACCCACAATAAATTTAAACAGTAAATGTGTTTTTATATTCATTTGTGTAGATAAAATATATATATTTTCTTCTAATGCCTTCTAAAATTATATAATTACTTACCAATTGGCCATAACGCCACTGGTGCCCATAGCCACACCCACAAAAATAACCGTCCCTCTTTGACCATTTGAAATGTTGGAGGTATCTATTTGTATGCTGGCTGTAGTGTTCAAAAGGCTTTAGTTCACAGAATTAGATCTTATTTATTGGAAGGTAAGTAAAGATATTGCCTTTGGCCCATGTTAAATCTAGGGAGGCAATGGCATGGCAAAGATGAGACATTTTTCCATTTTCAAAAGGCTTTAGTTCACAGGTTAGATCTTATTTATTGGAAGGTAAGTAAAGATATTGCCTTTGGCCCATGTTAAATCTAGGGAGGCAATGGCATGGCAAAGATGAGACATTTTTCCATTTTTTAAACGAGTTTCTTCTCCAATATCTTCTAAAGTTGATTATTTTTGTTTGAAAATGTAAACATGCCATTAAATTGCCTTATGATTGCATTACAATTTATAAACCTAGTTTTTGGGAGGGAAACAAAATTAGGAAAATTCCTGATATTTTCAAACAATATTTTCGCTCCCCATGGGAAAATTCCTGTACACCATCACTCATTTTAATCAGCCAGATGGGCCTCTGGAGATATTATGTAGTGTTGTTATGTGTCCCAAAATGGATGTTTACTAATTTAGGGATAAATTGGATTTGAAATCATGGCAGAACAATCAGAAATAAAGCAGATGTTTTAAATTAGACTTTTCTATATGAATAAAAAATGAGTTCAGCATGGTAAATGTCCCCTTATCATGTGTTTTGAAGTATTAATAAATGCATGCAAAGCTCCTTAGGAATTCATTTATAAAGTCTCCTGTTACATTTAAATTATTTTTAAGCACTTAATCTTCACCGATTGAAGTCGAAACATTCTAATACCTTCAGGTAGACCTTTTTAATTACATCCCTTCTAAATGAATATTGTTCCCTTTATTACACATGTCAGACTTGTATCTATTGTCAGATGAAATGTAAATTTCACTTGTACTTCCCATATTATTAAAAAGACAAAAATAATCTAACTGAAGATCTGTTGGCTGTGAAATGTATTCTATATGTAGCTGAGTAATATATTAACAAAAACATATCAGTATCTTGTTAAAGAAATAAAGAATTCTTACGTTTAAATCACAATGTTTTCTGTTGGTCTTTAGAATGAGAAAACAACCTTAATGGTAATATTTTTTTGGTTTTATTCGTTACATTTCCAGGAATATCAGCTGAAGTCATAGTCGTATCGTCTTTCACTGAACTACGTAGCAGAGCCAAGGAGGCCAAGGGCAAAATTGTTGTTTACAACCAACCATTTGTCAGCTATGGGGAAACCGTACAATATAGAGGAAGTGGCGCATCAGAAGCAGCAAGAGTCGGTGCTGTGGCATCTTTGATTCGATCGATAACACCCTTTTCTATTTACAGGTAAGGCTTGTACTTTTTTTTCAAGTCGCAATGCAATTATTTTTGCAGTCAAGTGTTCGTTCAGTCACCCTCCATGATCTCATCACAAACTGAGACTTGTAAACCTTATGCTCATATAGAATGTCTGTCTGTCCTACATGGAGCTCAATATGTTTCTAAAGGAGAAGGACATTCCACATGAGAGTAGGGTTGTGACTTGTTGTGCCAAGAGGACTTACATAAACATCCACAATAGAATGGTCCTTGAGGATGAGTAGAGTGCATATATGTCCTCACTCTCCGAGCAGCGGGTGCACTCATACACGCCACTTCATTGAAGAAGACTCAACCTCAAAATGAGGCAGACTTCCGGGAGCCCACTCAGAGCACTTCCAGGGGCATACGATCACTGTGATAATCATATGACGCCCATGTCAAAGCCTAATGCCGTCAAAGGCATGACACCAACAGGTTAAACATTCAGTAGCTACATAATCACTAGTCATTAAAGGGGTAAAGATTGGCATACAATGATATCTCTCAAAGGCAAAGCATAATCCACTGAAAATCTGTACATACCGTAAACCGACCAACGTGAATAAACTCACAGGCAACACAACAGAATAGAGTAACCGTACAGACATTCAGTAACTGAAAATACAAACTGTAAAGTAGATGAATTAGCAGAAGTGAACCTAAACAGCCAATGGGTCCCCATGTGGTCCTGTACGCCTGGTCTGGGCATTCATGGTCTGATTCTCAGAAAGCACATGAGGAAGAAGAGCAGAAAGAGCCATTGGAGATATTTGAAGGAATGGATCAGGGATAAAAGAACCAGGATTTGGAATTTCATATAATAATATGCATTTTTGTTATAGTGCTTTTCTCCTTGTGAGACTCAACGCACTTTATAATCTATAAACAGAGTTCCTAATGGTCAGATTAGCTGACTGAAAACTTGATAAAAGAGGTGTGTCTTTAGCTTTTTTTTAAAAAGCCTTTAATAATGGTGCCTCTCTGATTGAGCTTGGTAAAGAGTTCCAGAATGTGCTGGCAGCGTGACTGGATCCCTGAGAACCTGAGTTTGTCACTATTGTAGGCACTGACAGGAGGGATCAAAAGGCTGAACATAGTGAACGAAATGGAAGTTCTTTCAGGTACTGTGGGACTTGTTTAAGACTGAAGGTCAGCAGGCCAATTTTAAATATCAGTGCAGGGAGTGGAAAACAGGTGTTATGTGACATGATCGAGTTTGATTGGTCAGTAGACTGGCTGCTGCATTTCGTACTGTCTGTAGCCAATGGAGCTATTTTTCTGGAAGGCCCAATTAAAGTACATTATAGTAATCTAGACGAGGACACACATGCATGGATTAATGTTGTCATATCGTCTGGTGGAATTATTAGAAAATCACCTCATTACTCTTTTCCAAATATCCTTACCTATTTCTTTATAAAGCATTATCATATTCCGCAACACTGTGCCATGGACGAGAAAAGCATAGAAATAGTAGGTAACATAACAAGCGGAGATTTGCAAGAACAGACGATAAAGAAGATGCCGACAGATAAAGGACAACTGTAGCAAAAAATTACCATCTGCTTAATTGAAAGGTTGTATCAAGTATAGATGATATACAAAGACATTCTTTAGTGAAAGAATGCAAATTAAGTGCCTTATTAAGCCTTCTTTACTCCATATAGTTCTTTCAGGGGGCAGACATGTTTAAAATCTTAGGTCAGATCATCATTCACCTGTGATGATCATGTGACCCATCTAACCAAACATTCTAAACAAAATGTCTGCCTCCTGGTAGCGCTATATGGAGTAAAAATGGCTCAATAAGGTACTTTTCAGCTCGAAGTGGCCTCATCTGACACTGGGGATCCCGCTGCAGGTCCCTGCAGCGGGATCCTCAGTATAGCTCATCTTGGGGAGCCGCAATGAGCTGGATAATGAAGGACGTTCTATGCTGTCCTACTAGACTCTAGGCCAGTGGTGGCGAACCTATGGCACGTGTGCCACTACTGGCACGCCGAGCCCTCAGCTGTGGCACGCGGCCAGGTTCAGCTCTCACCGCTTATCTGCTCCGTTGTCCTGGAGATGCAGGCATCAGCGTAATAGACGGGCACCGCCGGTTATCTGCTTCTTCTCCAGATGATTGGCGCATGCGCGTTCTGTGAAGAAGCGTTCAAGTCGGAAAGCAATTAACTGTTTGCTTTCCGACTTGAATGCTTCTTCACATAACGCACATGCGCCAATCATCTGGAGAAGAAGCAGGTGACCGGCAGCGCACGTCTATTACACTGATGCCTGCACCTCCAGGACAACAGAGCAGATTACCGGTGAGAGCTGAACCTGTATGTGTGTGTGCGTTTGTGAGTATAAGTGTGTGTGTGAGTATAAGTGTGTGTGCGAGTATGAGTATAAGTGTGTGTGCGAGTATGAGTATAAGTGTGTGTATGAGTATGATAAGTGTGTGTGTGTGTGTGTATGAGTATGATAAGTGTGTGTGTGTGTGAGTATGAGTATTATAAGTGTGTGTGTGAGTATGAGTATGATAAGTGTGTGTGTGTGAGTATGAGTATAAGTGTGTGCGAGTATGAGTATAAGTGTGTATGTGTGTGTGTATGAGTGTCTGTATGAGTATAAGTGTGTGTGTTTGGGTATAAGTGTGTGAGTATGAGTATAAGTGTGTGTATGAGTATACGTGTGTGTGTGTTTGGGTATAAGTGTGTGTGTTTGTGTACGGGTATAAGTGTGTGTGTATGACTATATGTGTGTGTGTATGTGTGAGAATAAGTATGAGTGTGTGTGAGTATAAATGTGTGTGTGAGTTTGAGTATAAGTGTGTGTGCGCATGAGTATAAGTATGAGTGTGTGTGAGTATAAGTGTGTGTGTGAGAATGTGTATGAGTGAGTATGTGTATGAATGTGTGTATGTGTATGAGTGTGCGTGTGTATGAGTGTGTGTGTATGAGTATAAGCGTGTGTGAGTATGCGGTGTTGGCACTTTGTGGTCTGCAAATTTGTGTCATTCAAAAATTGGGCACTCGGGACCAAAAATGTTCGCCATCACTGCTTTAGGCACTAAAAAGTAGGACGGCATAGAGCGTCCTACAAGCGGGAAGGGGTTAAAGAGGGAAGTGAGATAAAAACCTAACAGGTTAAGGCAGTCTAGCCACTCTTAGGCATCTAGGAAGGAAAAGGACAAAGGAAGAAAACTCACCATTAATTAGACTTAATTAGTTGGTATATTATTTAGTAAAAAAATAATGTTGTTTCTCATCCCCATTTCAGAGTATTATCCATACTGGTTGGGTTACTGTGCTTTGACTTGGAATGTTTGTATTTAATGGCATGATCCAGATCTCCTCTCCCTCCCACAATGTCCTCTTTGTTCGAGGCTGTCACTCTGCCAATACTTCAGATTCAAAGAAACATATGTTTCAACGTCTCTGGTGCTATACTTTGATTCAGTCAGAACTGTAATATTTGTCAGCTAAATATATACCAGTGCCAAGACATACACGATCTGGAATTCATGGAAGTGAAGCATGTTCATTAAATGACAGACTATATTCATTACTACACCGAAAAACAAGGCCTAGTCTCAAAGTGACAACTTTGTCATACTATATTAACATAAACCAGTGACAAAACACATTGATGTTGTGTGTGCAATGTTAGCTATTATTACTTCCGTTAATGCATTTCTAATTTTCTGATATCATGCTGGTCATTAAATGAGCAATTATTATTAATATCATAGGTACGGGACAAACACAATAGATTTCCCTGTCTGTTTATAAAGCAGTAAATTGAGCATAACTGGCATGCAAAGGGTTCAGTCTTTATTGACAATATACCTATTGTCAGCCAGGCGTTTTAAATTGACAGGCAAGTGATAATTTTCATTGACTGTCAATCACAACTCATAATGTCTCTGGATGGAGGCAAGCCTGGAACATCCAGAAAAGGGACAGTCTTTGCCTGCAATATCTGAGACTGGCTGGATCAGTCATTGCATAGAGAATTTTGATAAGTCTAGGGGATTATCACAATACATTGGCATCCTAAGCTGAGTTGATCCTGGTTGTCCTAACAGTTGGACACATTTATTTTATACAAAAATAATTGTCCTGAAGTGGTGAACCTGGCAATATCTTTTAACTTGTTTACATTTGCTTTTGTTTACATTGCAAGAGGATCAATTGGCATTAAATTAGTTCTCTTGCACTGAGCATCTTCAAAAACTGGTAACTGCCTCCACTTTTTTTTTGGGAGGGGGGTGTTTAATATTTCATATCTCCAATCCCAGAAGAGATCCTGATCCCCTGATGATTTTGAACGTTTGCCCACTGACAAAGAAATGATCAGACTATAATTTTAATGGTAGGTGTATTTTAACAGTGAGAGACAGAATAACAAAAAAAAACCAGAAAAACGCAAGTCAAAAAAGTTATAAATTGATTTGCATGTCAATGAATGAAATAAGTATTTGATCCACTATCAATCAGAAAGATTTCTGGCTCCCAGGTGTCTTTTATACAGGTAACGAGCTGAGAATAGGAGCACTCCCTTAAAGGAGATGTATAAAAGACACCTGTCCACAGAAGCAATCAATCAATCAGATTCCAAACTCTCCACCGTGGCCAAGACCAAAGAGCTGTCCATGGATGTCGGGGACAAGATTGTAGAACCTACACAAGGCTGGAATGGGCTACAAGACCATCGCCAAGCAGCTTGGTGAGAATGTGACAACAGTTGGTGCACAAATGGAAGAAACACAAACTAACTGTCAGTCTCCCTCTGTCTGGTGCTCTATGCAAGATCTCACCTCATGGATTTTCAATGATCATGAGAACGGTGAGGAATCAGCCCAGAACTACACGAGAGGATCTTTTTAATGATCTCAAGTAAGCTGGGACCATAGTCACTAAGAAAACAATTGGTACCACACTACGCCGTGAAGGACTGAAATCCTGCAGCGCCCGCAAGGTCCCCCTGCTCAAGAAAGCACATGTACACAGTGGCCGACTGGCCAGGGTGTCAGCTTGCCGTTGACCTGTGATGAAGTCCTTCTTTAAGCTGCTTTGGGCAGGGCCACCATCAGGGGGTGATGGGCGATACATCCGTCACGGGCCTGGCGGGTCCAGGGGATCCTCTCAAAAAAAAATATTTAAAAAAAAATGTAAAAAAAGCGTGGGCAAACGGGACAGCTGCCCATGGTCTATTCATTCCTGGGGGCTCAAAGCAGCTGCCCAGTGGGCCCCCGCTGCCCACGTCACTGGAGAACCCATGCAAACGGTTGTATTTCCTGCATGCATGTTAATGGAAAAATTATCAGTGGCATATTAATGGACAAATTATCAGTGGCAAATTAATGAGCAAATTATCAGCGGAAAATAATCAGTGGTTATTAATGAGCAAATGATCACCAGCTATTAATGAACAAATGATGAGTGGCTATTAAGGAACAACTTATCAGTGGCATATTAATGACGGTCTCTTGCGTACCTTCTTGACATGCCACTCGGTTCCTGCAATACTACGCTACTGATAACCCTCTCCACCCGGGCAACTCCGCCACCCAACTTGGACATGGCAGTACTTTTTTGGGACACAAGATGTGGCCCCATCCTTTTTTTGGATTCGCTGCCAGGTGGCCTCCTCTCCTTTACTTACTCTTTCTCTTACTGCATCTTAAATCTATTGATTCATTCTCTTTCAGTATATATTCGTGCCTTAATCCTCTCTTCCATACTCTTCCTTTTGAACAGTTCACTGTATAGGACTCATGCACTATTTGTTTGCTCTGTATTCCTTACTGTTATGATAAGTGTCATGACAGCGAACATTATTAGGCCGAATAATGGAGATTCTAATCCAAGAAGACTCATTTACAAAAGGTTAACTGCATACGATTTGTCAGTGGCAAACCCATATTTGTGATATATTTGTTGATATTTTTTTTATATTCTTTTTCTTTACTGGATTTGATATACACGACTCCAGGTCTGTTTTTATTTTATTCAAAACATGGCGATGCAGGGCAGTGGAAATCTAGAAACAGTCCATTCTAACTCTCCCTACAGAAAGCTTGTGTTTAACCAATAATAGACACTGTAACTGTTCCGTAACTATGTTTTTCTATATTTGAGTTATGGGGTTTGGACCGCATTTAGTCTGTAGTAGATATTTGTCATATATACAGACCTGATTTATGTTATCATAGAGGTAAAAATACAGTTTATCATTTGGTATGTGCAATATACTATTTATATGCCTATTTTTTATTTCTCAAGTTCCAGTTTATCGAAATTACAAAATGTTTGTTAAAGTAACCAAATGATTTGACCATATGTTATGTAAAAATATGAAATATAATATTCGAATGCTTCAGTTTAAAAAAAAACAAAAAACCTTGAAATGGCAATTATTGTACTTAAAGAAAATATCAACCATTTATTTAAAATAAAAAAATAATTTCAAAATTAAATTATAACAATATGTATTAACATTTAGTATATACTGTATACTGCCAGTAATATGTACACTGTAATTACTAAAAAATATCTTTAAAAAATCTATAAAATTTTAATGATACCTTTGTTCCACTTGTGTATTTTTTTTAAAGTTTTATATATTTATTATAGAAATTAAATTATAGCCTTATAGTTGTTGGTGGGCCCCTTCTGTCTCCTGGCAACCAATATTTTAAGACCGAGTCCACCACTGCATGTACAGACCTGTCTGAAGTTTGCCAATGAACATCTGAATGATTCAGAGGAGAACTGGGTGAAAATGTTGTGGTCAGATAAGACCAAAATCGAGCTCTTTGACATCAGCTCACCTCGCCATGTTTGGAGGAGGAGGTATGCTGCCTATGACCTCAAGAACACCATCTCCACCGTCAAACATGGAAGGGGAAACATTATGCTTTGGGGGTGTTTACAACTGCACCGCATCAAAATGACGATGGACGGGGCCGTCAAATCTTTGGTGAGAACCTCCTTCCCTCAGCCAGGGCATTGAAAATGGGTGGCATGGCAATGACCCAAAACACACAGCCAAGGCAACGAAGGAGTGGCTCAAGAAAAAGCACATTAAGGTCCTGGAGTGGCCTAGTCAGTCTCCAGACCTTAATCCCATCGAAAATCCGTGGAGGGATCTGAACATTCAAGTTGCCAAACGTCAGCCTTGAAACCTTAATGACTTGGAGAGGATCTGCAAAGAGGTGTGGGACAAAATCCCTCCTGAGATGTGTGCAAACCTGGTGGCCAACTACAAGAAACGTTTGAACTCTGTGATTGCCAACAAGGGTTTTGCCACCAAGTACTAAGTGGAAGAGGTCAAATACTTATTTCACTCATTGACATGCAAATTAATTTATAACTTTTTTGACATTTTTTGGGTTTTTGTTTTGTTATTCTGTCTCTCACTGTTAAAACGTTCAAAATCAGCAGGGGATCAAATACTTTTTCCCTCACTGTACCCATGGTATATTACTGGTGTTTTATCATTATTATGTGTGTTGCAAGTTTATATGCAAGACTTTATACTAATGCAAATATCTAAATTATGTATATGATGCCAATGGGCAGTAAATGCATACATAAATCAACTGTGTACATGATGCCAATGAGCAGTAAATACAAATACTTTGTATATTATGCCAATGAGCAGTAAAGGCATGAACTTGGTATATTATGCCAATGAGCAGGAAAATATAAACTTTTATCATGCCAGTGAGGAGGAAATGCATACACTTTGCATATGATGTCAATGAGCAGTAAATGCATAAACTTTGTATTTCATGCCAAATAGCCATTTGTGCCCCCCAAATAGCCTGTCAATCTCTGCCCCAGTTTCTCAGTTCCATCTCTGACCCCAGCCTTTCAGTGCCATCACTGCCCCTGACTCTTAGTGCCCACTCTGCCCTAGCCTCTCAGTGCCATCACCAAGGCACTGCATCTGCCTCGAGAGTAGAGAGGGGAATAAATCTGTATAATGCAGATTGCTCCTTTTAATTAAAAATTCCAACACTAATTAGGCTCTCAAAAGTATTATGGTCTGTTTCCATGTGCGCCCTACTTATAAATGAACTTCAGAAAAATCATTCTGCATGTACGGGAATTATTTAACCAGTGAGTACAATAAAGTTATGGAGTTGTGCAATGAAATATAATGGAAGCTTTTTTTTTTTTTAAAAGATGTAAAGGTACAATAAAACATTTGTTAAAATACTTTTAGTATTTACTTTTTTCAACTTAAACTACTGCCACTAATAAATTCATATTCTATTATAATTTGATTGTAAAATACAATTGAAGTAAATTGTAAGATTGTCCATTAATTGTGGAAAGTAAATATGTTTTGATTTCATTAAATAACCCTAGTCATTTTAGCCTTTGCGGAATTTTGCTGTGGAACTTAGCTCTGTGGTTCTCTATGCTGAGATCGTACATTTACATAATTAGATGTGAATATTGATTCATTGTAACGTCTTAATGTATTTCTGATTACTCATTTTGCTCAAAGACTGCATCCTGATGTGAAACTGTTTAACACAATGTTTCAATAGCTCCTTTCATTTGATTGCAAAATCAACCATAGTGTACACATCGATTTAGCCGTAATTTCATTTGTGTCTGTTTTGAAAAATCTCTAAAGCCAGGGACAATCCTTGGGCTATTTTTTTCAGAAAGGTTAATTTCCAATTAACCGTATTAAAAACGTAACTATTTTGCCCTCAAAAAAACAATTCTTGTATCATTTGTCTTCATGAAGACAGACTATAAATTACAGTAGTACGTGTATTACATTATTACTGTACACCAGTACATACAAAATCTACATTTTGGTTCTTGTAAAAACACCTTATTATATGTGTTGGTTCAGGTCAGTGCTTCCACCTTAGCTGTAGTATATTTTGAAGTTTAACAAAGCCATAAATTACAGCTTCTAGAAACAGTGAACCACACAGCACGCAATCAAGTGATGTGTTTATTTTCACCAAAGTACCAATGTTTCAACCCTATTGGATTGCCAAAGACTCGATAGGTTTGCCATTTGGGGAAAATAAACACCCCACTTGATTGCGTGCTGTGTGGTGCATCCTTTTTTGGATTTTTTGCATGAGACCCAGTAGAGTGCTACACCCGGCACCGTTTGAAGAGTGAGTATTGATGACCTTTTTTAATTTATTGTTTACAGCTTGTCCTGACCGCAAGTGGTCCATGAGTGGTGTACACTACATTGAAACTACTTAACTGGGGAGTGTATGTACAAAGAGGTAGAGGGTATGAGTGGAGCAGGGGCGAGCCTATGGTACTTAAAAAAAAATAAAACAGTTAAGATGACAAACTCCCTTTATTAGTGGCGCAAGATCTATTCTTGTCCGATTGTAAATTCAAAGATTGTTTGAAATGTCGGGACTGCTCCTCCAGTATATGTGGATTCCGACTCCAACCTGCCTGGCGTTCCAAGCCCCGATGGTAAGAAATGTATAATGGAGAAAATAATCAGGGAAACATGCTTTGGTGCTGCTTAGTACTTAATTATAGGCATAAAATGGTTGTAAATCCAGTTTGGTTCAAGGTTTAGCAAATTAACCAGACTAGAGTCTATTTAATAGAACAGGGACTGTGGTGAATTTATATAAAACATGTGGCATTTATGGGTGAGTTTGAAAAATTCTCCAACTTATCTTTGTTAATCCGGCTACTAATTCCTGATTATATTGGACTTTTCCTTGTAAGTTCAGCACAGCTCACTGAAGAGGCCCCATGGTTAGGTTTTATTTGTGGTGCACAACCATCAATTTATTTATTCTCTTACCATGATAAAACATGGTAAAAAGATGTTCGCGTATGACAGCTGAACTGACTTTGGCACTATGTTAGTTTTTTTTTTTTTTTTTAATATTGGATGATCAGTTGGCTGATTTAGGCAAAGTTCACATTTACCCTGCCAACAATCTTGTTTTTTAAACACTGTTGATTCTCTCTACATGGTAGACCAAGAATTGCGTCACTAGTCAATTTTTTTTAACTCAAGTGTCAAAATGTTACTGTCCATCCATAGCCGGTGTTAACGACATTTGGCATTCTCAGTTCCTCTGCAATTATTTACACCGTTTCCATGAAATCAAGCTGCAGCAAGTATGTTCCGGAGCAAAAACAACCTTTTACTTGTATTTTTTAAAAGTGTTTTCTTAAGAATGTGTTTAAGGCTTCATAGTGACAAATGTATATGAAATATAAATCTCTAAGCGGGTTTTTTTTCACACGTGTATTTGTATTTGGAATCCGTATTTATTAACAAGAAATCTGCTTTAAAGGATAATAGTCAGCAAAAAATGACTTAAGTTGGAATCAAGTGTAGGCATTTTAATTAGAATGCTTTATTAAAGGGAAATTAAACTTTGTTTAACCCTTGCTTCCTTAAACAATACATTTGCCGGTAGATTGAAGTGAACCCAACGTGTATCTTAATAGATACACGCGGGTTTACTTTATGCAGTGTCTCGCATTCAAGACACTGCAGGTCAAACATCAGCACGCGCCCAGCCAATCAGAGCGGGGTCTCGCCCCGCTCTGACAGCTGAATGAGAGGGTCTCTCTCTGTGTTTTTGTATGAGATCATCAGAGGGGACCTAGTTGACAACCGGGACCTGCAGTGTCTCGAATGCGATTCACCGACCAGACGGCTGCCTGCTTCCTATGGAAACATGGCAGCTGTCGGTGAGAGGATAAACTGGCGTGTACTATCAAACGTACACAGCAGTTCATCCTCATACTAGGAGCAATGGACTTTTCACTTGTGCTTCTATATTAGAAGCATAAGTGAAAAAAAAGTTTAGTGGCCCTTTAAATGAATGCTAATAGAAGACTTTATTGAGCCCCGTTTGTCCCGTAAAGAATGATCTGGGGGTGGACATGTTGTTTAGCATTTTGGGTCACAATGGTGAGATATTCTTTCATGTGCCTCAAGATGTCAGCTCTACAAGCAAAGAGGACTCAAAAAGGTTCTTTATTTGTATTATGTCATTAAAACTTTTCTATTTAACATGCAGTATTTCAATTAAACATACCTTCATTTTCTGTCAATATGTGTCCTTTAATGATTTATGTTCATCTCTAATATCTAATCCAGTGTTTGACTATTTTAAGCATTTGAATGTAATTGAATATAATTGTTTGCCCGTAGCAATTAGCTGATGAAATTGCTGCATGAAATGTTACAAAGTTTAGCAATAAATCACCAAAATTATACAGATACAAGGAGGATAAAAAGTATATTTTTAAAAATTCTTATGATCCCTTTCTTATTTTTTTCCATATTGTACATCTGAAATGCATATTTAAAATAAATCAATATTAAAACAATTTAGTTCAAGTAAAATACAAGCAAAAAGAGACTATTAATGAAAATAATATTTGGAATATGTAAAGAAGCACATTAGACTATACAGTTAATGAGAAATTCTGTTTTGGGGATTTTTTTCCCAATTTCAAAATTAGCATAATTAATTCAACATAAACAAGGCACCATCACTTTTCACAACTTTTTTTAGACATATTAAGTGATTGATTTGAGCATGCATTTAACTCAGTGGAGGGTATTCACTAAAAGGTGAGTTGCAGGTGAGCGGAAGTGAGCTAATTCAACTATACATAGTTCAGGGACAAACCTGGTGAGCTTCCATCATTAACATTTTAGTGACAAGACATTTTGACCTTGACTTTCCCTTGGTGACAAGGGCTGTTTTTACATTTCTGGGGTGTTGTGTTAAGCTGTAATTTTCTTCTTTCTCACATGCTGTACCCACACAAAATGTATGTTCTTTTTCTCGTTATAAGAAGGGCTTTTATTAGATACCATTATGTTCATCATATCTTATGATTTACTACAAAAAAAAAATCATAAAATATTATGGGAAAAAAACAACAACACTTTTTCTAACTTTGACCTAAAATATAATTTACACAAATACAATCATTAAAAAAGACCCCATCTAAATAGTTTCTAAATGTTGCTTGAAGTTCAAAAATATGCTTGTTTCCATGTTTTTCTGCAGTTTTTTGTGAGTTATGGGGGCAAAAACCACAAATAGTGGTTTTTTTTCCCTATATTGACCTTTTAAACCCAACCCAAACCCTAATTTTAATTTAATTTTAACTCTTTCCCTTATGCTAACCCTTATTTAATTGTATCCCTAACAGCTATTCTAACCCTAACCCTAGATTTAAGCTTATTAAGTCTTTTTTTTATTCATTGCAATGATGCTGACTGCCTCTAGGGGCAGTCAAGCAACATATTCAGAGCGTTGGACGTGAATTTTTTTTCACTTCCGAAGCTCTGACCACAAGAGGGCACAGCTCCTGCAATATGGCGCCCACGATTGCTCCGTGGAGCAATCGTGGGTGCCCCAGAGCCCGGATTTCTGTGCTGGCTATTGCCCCGACATCAAGGTGATAGAGCAGCACCGATAGAGCAGAACCGTTAGAGCGGTTTTCGTTATCGTTGATTGCGAAAGCCGCTCATTTCACTGCAGCTTTTCATTATTCTCTCTTTATTCTCTCCATGTTTTGGATTTTTCCCCAGTTACAGTGAGTACACCCATGAAAAGGCCACCAGTAAGTTTGTAGTGCATAATTTCCCACACATTTGGCTTTTCAATCTTTACCAAACTGAAAACAGTTATAATTTAACTTTCCTAGTAACACATACTATAATAAAAAAAAATCCAGTAAATACTTCCAGATTCTTCCATGAACTGCTTTTTTCTATTTCCCCCCCAATTTCGCTTGGTTTAGCAAATATAATTTCCCTTCAATTAATGGTATTTTTTTTAATTATTAAGCGGCTTGGCAATGAACCCTGTTGCTTCATAAAATGTGCTAAGTGGTATCAAATGCACACATGATGTTTATTATTTATCAAAACAGGAAAAGAGCTACAGTTTTACAGTATTAAGCACAAATAAACAAAACTTTAATAAATGAAGAGAAAACAGCTTTTCCTCAGCAGAGCACCATTCAGTGTGCATTAGTTAAGGTGGGTATGTAACAGCTTATACAGAATGGGATTCAATAAGGTGCGAAGATCTATGGGCTACACTGGTTTTGGGTACTGCTCAAGTAACTCAGAGGCAAAGTGCTAAATACTTTTCTCATAGTAAACATGGCCTGAGATATGTTTATTTTGAATCTAAAGTTTACGGACGCCAAACAGTTTGAATGTTAATGCATGGACACCATGCGTGCTTATATAGTTATATACGCAAGGCAAGAGATTTAACCTTGTTCCTGCTAATTCAAAGGGCAAACAAAACCCTGGATAAAATGAAAAGCATTGACTTGAAAGTCCGGTCTTTGATGAGCACAAAAAAAGGTTACATCCTTTGTGCATCAAACAGTGTGGTGGCCTGACCATGCAATAGGAAAGATGGGCAGTTCCTTTGTGAGCTGACCACAATCCATTGCAAAAATAGGCCTTTTAGTGCTCCAAAGCAATGGACCATACATTCCTGCACACAATGGTCTTATAGGCGCCCATTAAGTAACACTTCGGAAGCTGAGATATTAAACAACAAGAGGTTACTTATATAAAGGTATAATACTGTGCCCCAGGGCAAAGGCACTTTTAATTTAAAATGTAAAATCGACAGGGCTTGACACATTTCTGAAGCCTCTATGAGTTGGACAGACAAATTCAGGAGACAGTCTGGTTATTTTTATCAGCGAGGGAGATGGCAATTCCATGAAAAACTATCACAAAATTTAGGATAGGAACCAGCACAAGGGATTTTAGGAGCCCTGGCTCCTGGGATTTGTCAGGAACTGGTTTAGAGCCTCAGTAAAAACGTAGTTTAAATATTATTTGACTTGACCTGAACTTATTTTAAGTTACCCATTGGATCTTGCCTTTGTAGTGCATTCTTTTACTTTGCTCAGCAAACAGTGGACAAACAGTTTTATTTTTCCCTTATCATTTGTATGCATAGGTATTATAATAACCTAAAATTTACAGGGGACATAGAGCAACAAGGGGAGGGAGGGGGGGCACAGAAAGTAACAAGGGGAGAGAGGGCGGAAGTGACAGAGACAAGGGGAGCGAGGGGGGAGACAAAGGGAGGGGGGGAGAGAGACAACACTAAGGGAGGAGAGAGACAAAGCTGAGGGCAGGGGACAGAGAGAGGCAGCATTAGCAAAAGGAAAAAAAAAATATTTTATTAAAAAAGCAATTTACATGTGAATATATACAAGCTGAACTTTTTTCCTATAGGGTAGTCTAATATTCAGGCTTTTAGTTTTTTTCCTAAAGGAATATCCAAAGTTTGGGGGGGTTGTCTTATAATCTGGGTCGTCTTATAATTGAGCAAATACGGTAAGTGCCTGGTTTATTTCATGGATAATCTCCCTGCTTCATCAGATGTCACAGGTTCATTCAATTCTTGTGCATCTATGTATGCACATTCACAAGTAAAATTTATGAATACACTAGGAATACTTTTTTAGACAGAAAAGGTAGCAGCTGAAAAAAAGTAATCACTAATAATATCACCTTTTACAGCGGTGGTGGGGAACCTGTGGCCCTCCAGATGTTGCAGGACTGCATTACCCAGCCTCCTTGCTGAAAGAGCATTATGGGAAATGTAGTATATCAGCAGCTGGGCTGCAGGTTCCCCACCTGTTTTACAGATAGAAAGCCACAAGTTGGGGGGGGGGGGGGGGGGGCGCATCTGCAGATATCAAGGGGAACTATTTTGGTTCTGACATTTTCTAATCCAAAACAAAACAAAACTTTTAAAACAAATGATACCGTCAATTTTAGTAAAATAAAGGAAATTAATCTGTTCTAGCCTTCCATTTACTCCAGTCATTTATCAGATGATCAGACTCTGTACAAATCACGAAAGTTGCAAGAAAACATTATGGCTATGGTTTAAACATTGCATAATTTATAAAAATGTATTTTTTTACCTGCATAATTTAATTTTTTGGGGCCTTCAAATCTTTACCGGCCTGAAGTAACAGGACTGCAGGAAGCACCCAGAGACGTGCACAAATGATGGAACCAGGTTTCAAACAGGCCTACTCTGGTAGCATGTGCACACCATGGGGCCAAATGTAGAATTACAGGTAAAAAAGCCACATTTTTCTTTTCCTTATGCTTTTCATTGCATTATAATATCACATTAATATATATATTTATATAGTGCCAACAATTTACACAGCACTTGGTGCAAAGTATAAACGGAATAACATTTTAATATCACAGGAGCCTGGGGGATCATTTTTTTCCTGACAGCTTTCTCTAGAGCATGGGTCCTCAACCTGGTCCCTACCGCCCACTAGTGGGCGTTTTGGGATTCCAGGTGGGCGGTAGGGACTTTGGAGGTTAAAACCTCCTTTTGAATGTGTGAGTGAGTGGGCGCGCGCGTGGGCGCACTCATCAAGAAACCAACGTGCGCGAGAATGAGAGTAGGATTTTCGGAAGTTAAAACCTCCTTTTGTGCGAGAAGGGGACGGGCGGGAGCGAGCGCACGCAAACACGTGGGAAGAGGAAGGGGAGGAGTGGAAACTGATAGCAGGGACAGGCAGAAGCAGGCAGAAATGGAGCAGAGCAGTTTCAAAAGAAAAGTTATAGGCAGGAGAAAGAGAATTGTTGGCTAATAATAATAAGTGGGCTAACTAGCTCAGCCTTACTTTTGTCGCTCAGGAAGGTAAAAGAAAGGAGATAAAAAGGAAAAGATAAAAAAAAAATAACAAAAAAAGGAAGAAAAATAGAGAAAAGGGGATAAAATAAAGGAGGAGAGTAAGCAGTGTTTAGTCTGGCTCATAAATTAAGTTTTGTTATCTTATAAAATAAAAGAAAAAAATGAGTAAGGGAAGGAGAAAATAAAAAAATAGGAAAAAGATGCTTAATATAGTGATATACTATAAGGAAGGTAAAGAAGCAGGCAGGAAAAGGAATTTCTTTTGATGGTGACATTAATAAAAATTGGCACCTAATACAACATTGTTTTTGGTGTTAGTAATAAAAGGGAAAAGAGGAGGGAAAAAAGCACTGTGTGGAGTGCAGATCAAAACGTAAAAAAAAAAATAAAGAAATAAAAAGATAAATGTACGTACATTTATTTTTTTTAAAACACCCTCCTTTCTAAAAAATATTCCGCGCTTGCGCGAAAACTGGTGGGCGGTAAGGAAATTTTTCCATCAAGAAAGATGCATTAGTGGGCGGTAGGTAGAAAAAGGTTGACTACCACTGCTCTAGAGTGTTCTATGCAGTACATTGCTATTGAAATCATGCTCTAGTTGCTTGCTACCCATTCTTATATACATTCTTCAATTTGTTTTGTAAAATGTGCATTTCTTTGAAGAGCATCATTGTAGTCAGATAAATGTATGTATATGAACTTTGTGCATCTCCAAGATGAATGGCTGATGGTATCATCAGTAATGGGAACCGGGTCATGTATAATGATATAAATAAAAATAGAAAAAAGATAATGTTTAGTCAGATTTACACTCTGAACTGTAAATGGAATTAAAATTCAGAAGATACAGACAAGATTACAGCTAAGTGCAAATGCAACAAGACACATAAAGAGTTCATTGACATAGTTTTATGTTTGTATAATTTCTAACGTGATAAAGAAAGGAATCGAATTCTTTTTTTTTACCAGTAATAGTTTAAAGAATGTGTTTTTAAGGCAAAATGTGGGTGGGTAGCATTACAAATGTACATTGTATGTTACATATGGGCTCCATTTACTGTTGATTGAACAGGGAGCCAAATCAGGCATAGGCAACGGCTCCATGGAAAGGTCAATAGAGTTCCACAGAACATCATTAAATTGCCCATCATGAACTGTGTTGGCGCCTACCCCTGAGCCGACCAATGGTCAAACTACTCTCACCAACAGTCGTCATTGAGTTTTCTCTTATTCTTAATTACTTCAATTGAAATTACGTCACATGGGTCAAATTATGGCGAATGGAGTGAGATCACAACCAAATAGCAACTGGAAATAAATAACTTTTCTTACTAAGCACTTCTCAAATATGAGAAATGATACCTACACAGCCACTCACACCGCACCAAGGGTCTTGGACACTTTAGCACGGCAACTTCATCGCTGAAAGTTCTGTGCGGCAGTTATAACGCTGAACTGTCAGCAGTGAAGAATAACGCGGCCGCTTCATCGGGGAGGCAGCTATGTAAGAGCTGACAGTTCAGCGCTGAACTTTCAGCTCTTACAAACGTACAAGTTAAAATAAAATACCCTCCCTAATAAATGAATCCCCCCCAAAGGGCCCCCCAAACCCTAATACTAAAATGAACCCCCAAACCCCAATACTAAAATTAACCCCCAAACCCAATACTAAAATGAACCCCCGAACTCTAATACTAACCCCCGAACCCTAATACTAACCCCCTAAACCCTAATACTAACCCCCGAACGCTAATACTAACCCCCTAAACCCTAATACTAACCCCCTAACGCTAATACTAACCCCCGAACCCTAATACTAACCCCTTAAACCCTAATACTAACCCTCGAACCCTAATACTAAAATTAACCCCCTAAACCCCAATTCTAAAATTCTAATTCTAACACTCTATCTTCTAACTCGAACACATTAAAACTTACCTTTAGCGATGACGGCGGTGAAGCGGCTGCGCGGATGCAGCCGCGATGAAGTGTTCCATCCCCTGATCAAGACCACACATGCAATTTGTCACCGTCCTTCAATCCGGCGGGGTGGGGGACAGATTGCTCGTTTCAGAGAGGAAAGGAAGTTTGGATGGGATGGAGCAGGCTGGCTACAGGGAAGGTGATTACTGGTAGAAAAATGGCACTTCCAAGGTTTATTTATTTGTTAGTGGTTTTGGTTGTTAAATAATCCAGCAAAACTGACGTTGAAACAGTTATTTTTTAATAACTATTATTATTTTTGCGGTGTAAAACCACCCTTATTAAATCCAATTTGAAATCCTTACAAGGCCCGCTCAGGTGCCAATAAAATAATACTAAAATCTTAATAGTGCAGCATTTTTTTTTTAATTATTGTTGTAGTTAACATCATAGTGTAATGGCTTTTGATAGATGTACACTGTTTCAGACATCAAACAAAGGTAAATAACTTATAATAAGAAGAACAAAGGGTTTTTACCAGAAAGAGTATATTTAAATATTTTTATGTTTTGACATTTTATCTATATTGGAAGTAGGTGAACCTGCAAAGCTAAGGATTGAACAGGTTCTACATGTGCGCCTCATCAGTATCTTTAATCAATGTCCAATCAGATATTTAGGAATTTATCAGTGTGTAGATTAATCAAGTGACTAACGGAATAGCATCTGCTCTCAAACACAGCCAGAGACCTACTGAACTAATTAGCTCACTATACCTGATTTCATGAAAGCTAGATCCTCTTAAGTGTCTGCAGTCTCCAAAGGTTTAACCCTGTATGCAGTGGTAACCATTAGCAGTTTCCCCCTTGCATGTGATTAGCTCATACTAACATGCTATTAAGGAAATAGAGACTTGCAGTGATATAACAATCCACTTTCAACTATTAAAGGGCAATGAAACGTTTCCATGAAGGAAGCATGGGTTAAAAAACATGTTTAGTAGATGTGTCTTACAGCTGAGAGACACAGCAGGTCTGGTGGCTGGCTAATGCAGAGAGAGTGATGCTTTTTTTTTGCATGGGATCAGCAGAGAGGACCTAGTTAAGGCAGGGCTTGAAAAAATTATTTTAGTTATAGGAGCCAGCAAACAAATGTTGGAGCGAGACAATGACTCACAGAGACAGTCACACACACTTCACATACATAGATAAACAGTTACATACAGACAGTCCCAAATACTCACCTCACAGACATCCAATCAGTCACATACACACACCTCCCACAGACAGACAGTCAAATATACACACCTCACAGACATCCAGTCAGTCACATACACACACCTCACATACACACACCTCCCACAGACAGACATTCACAAATACACACCTCACAGACATCCAGTCGGTCACATACACACACCTCCCACAGACAGACAGTTACATATACACACCTCACAGACATCCAGTCACATACACACACCTCCCACAGACAGACAGTCACATATACACACCTCACAGACATCCAGTCACATACACACACCTCCCATACACACACCTCCCACAGACAGACAGTCACATGCACACACCTCACAGACGCAAACAAGTCAGCATTTTTAAAAAAGATAAAGTAAAAATGCACCAGATCTTTCTAATGTGGACCATGGAGTTCCATGAGCCTGTATTTAAAAAACTGATTTTTGTGCATGTTGTAATATAATGGTGGTTATGTGTAAAAACTCCTACACTGCAAAGTGTCGGAAGTTTTATATAATAAAAAAAAAAAAGAGTAATCAATGTTTGCTATGGATAACAGTGATTTTTTGGGAGCCTGCTTTATACATTGTGTACACACCGATTGTGCCAGTATTTGACACAAGCTGCATATGCATACTGTTTATACATACCTCAAATGTGCTTGTTTATGCTATAATTAAAAAGCTTATCACCAAAACCCCTCCCCCCAACAAAAAAACCTTTCAAACAAAGAAGTGGAAATAAAAGTAAACCTCATTTGTTAGGACCTTTAAAGCTTTACACACTTTGCTTAGTTTGATGATTTTTTTTCTAATGTATGTTGTGCCAGACGGCTGTTATCAACATCATCTGTACGTTCTGCCATCCCAACCTGGAACTATGAATCTTCCACAATCATTTAATGAGCCATCTGCTAATATTTTGCAATCATTTTGTAATAAGAGTCACAAAGAGGATCAAACTCTCATGTTTTCTTTGCGTCAGATGCAGAAATGTTTATTTTACCGCTTAACGACTGTACCAGTAACGCTTCAGACATATTTTCTGTGGAATGTTGTGTTGATACAATGTTTTGAGGGAAGAGCGGTGAGTTGACTTGTCAAAATAGACAAAGGAGCTGTCAGTTTGCATCTGGTTATTTTTTACACTAACTGTAGCTGTGCATCAGTTTGAAAAATTACAATTGTTATAAAATTAATAAAATGTATTTTAAGGACCAGTCACATGTTCAATGCAACACAATCGGACTGTTCTTCGCATGCTTTACTCGCAGCATTTTCATGGTGGGACGTTTGATACTTGAGCGCGGCCCATTCCTCATAACGCACTGAACGAAGGTTATTCGGAAATCATTACACGGATATCTGCCGAAATCAGCCAAAATGCACCAAAACTAAGTGGTACCCTTGTCCCCCATAGACTTCAGCTTATTTAGGGGCCATTTTGTGAGGACCTTGACTATCACATATATAGCCGAATCATTGGGAAGCTTTATCCAAAATAGCTCAAATTCTCCTGAAAGGGCCCAAAATTTAATAAAATACAAATCATTAAAAAAATAACATTACATTAAATACATAAAAATAAATGAACATAAAATAATATAAAATAATTTTTATTAAAATGTAAAAATATTTGTGGAAATGTAAATATACTATTGTAATATAAAACAATATATTATTGAGTATAAATATGTTTGTGGTTACTTTAATTCTTGTACACTTTCCTATTCAATTCTCCAACTAAAATATTGGGTAACCGAAAAATCTATAGTTTGTATGGCGAAACTGTCCTGATCCAAATGCTCCATTGCGTCTGTTTCCAAATTGGACCAGAATTCAGGGATATTTAGTAGCCGGAATTTGGTTATTGCTGGAATTTTGTCTAACTTGCCCGATCTGAATACACTTCAGACCAAATCAGTCTATATTAAGTTGATCCTCAAGTCTGTTTCTAAAGCTTAATGCATAATACAAAAGTCTTAAAGTGATGAACCCATATGGCCAAGTAAAACTATATTATGAGGTACCACATGTTTTACCAGTTTAATTACTGGCTCCTAAAGTGGATTGCTCTAACATGGCAACAATAAAGTGTTCTACATCTGTACAATGGACTTTCCGGCACCAAACTCCTTGGCTCTGAGCAGGTTCTGTGTTTTGTACTGAATTAAATCAATCCTCCAGTGGATTTTAGACTTTATAGTCTGTAATTAAAATGAAATGTTTCACATAGCACATGGAATTCTCTAACCACGTAATTGTATATTTGGAATACTTTTCTAGTGTTTGTCTTAACATAAACTGAAGACATGCCAATCCATTCAACCAGGTTAGGAGTTTACATCTGCTCTTATAACCTGACTTTGCTGTTCCTGTGGATGCGTTTGAAGTACTTTCATGACCTCATTTACTTGTCTGATTCCATTGTTCGTATTCCGTAAAAACAGAAGTGGTAAAATTATTTCTTTAAAGGTTTTTTTTAATGGTATTTTTGCCCCATCTGGAAGCAAGGAACGTGAACTATAAATCTGATACTTATTCTTGCCGTATGTTAGGAAGTATGGGTATAATTATGTCATAAGCTATTTCAGGGCAAATGTCATGATGCATGTTCTTGATATGTTACATACTGTTGTTTTCTACAAAGCAAATAATGACTTTTTTTCAAGGGGTAGCAGAGGCCTTATTATACACAAACTTACACACACACAACGGACAAGCTAAAAGACAAACTTTTCCCACATAAATCCTAAACTTGCAGTGTATCCATGACTGCAAGGGATTCTGGGTAGGCATATGCAAATAAAAATAGAAACATAGAATGTGTAGGCAGATAAGAACCATTCGATCCATCTAGTCTGCCCAATTATCTAAGTATTTTATTAGTCCCCTGTTCCCTATCTTATAGCCTTGTGCCTATCCCGCGCATGCTTAAACTCCTTGACTGTGTTTACCTCTACCACTTCCACTGGAAGGCTATTCCATACATCCACTACCCTCTCAGTAAAGTAATACTTTTAAATTGTTGCTCCTCTAATTTTAGACTATGTCCTCTAGTTGTGGTAGTTTTTCGTCATTTTAAATATAAAAATAAAGTAAACAATGATGACCCTTTTGTCTCTACATACTCCATATACATGGACTGCTTCGGTAAACGTGATGGGAAAATCCTCCAATTAAAACTACCCCCTGAATTTTAAGTGAAGGGGTTTTCCGATCTCCTTTAGCCCTACCAAAGCTTTGTTGTGTGAGCTTCTTATTCTGCTCCAAACCTTTAGAGGCACTTTAATTGGAATACAATCATTTACCCTGTTCTTTAGGGTTTTGTATAAGTCTCATCATACATAAATGCCATTTAAAGACATTCCTTTTGTATGTAGTACAGAAATTGGAGCAATGCGTAGGACGTGTCTTAACAGTAATGCATATTGATATGTTTCCTAGCCCGCACACAGGATGGCAGTATTACGAGAAAGATGTCCCCAAAATTCCCACCGCCTGCATCACTATAGAAGATGCTGAAATGATGGCTCGAATGGCTTCACGGAGTGAAAAGATTGTCGTTCTGCTGAAAATGGGAGCTGTCAACCATCCCGATGCAGATTCGTTTAATACAGTGGCAGAGATTATTGGAAGCAAGTATCCCGAACAGGTTGGTACTTCATTATAGAACATGTTATAATACATAACTACCAACTGCACTGAGCAATGGAATTGTTGATCCACTGACGATATTTGAACAAGTGACACAGGTGGATTTAATTGAGGAAAGTCAGAGTATTCATGTAAAATATTCCCACTTGGCTCCTTGAGTGTTTGTACATTTTCGAAATTGTCCTTTTTCTGCTGAATCAGCTAAGGAAAACTATTTTATCTTGTGTTTTGAGGTTTTTACTTCTATTGTCTGTTAATTTCTAAAACATTTAGAAATATCATGCCTTATGTTAATTTCAAGGGATCCTATTCTAAATTGTCTCTAAGTACAGCAAAAATGGAGATAAGGACTAGAAAGGGGCCAGGAGAAAGGTTGCAACTGTACAGGACTAATATATTTCCTCCTTTCTAAGACCGGAACATTTTTGATTTGAGTTAGTGTACCACCGAGCTCCAGTGCAATACAATTCACAAAGTTTTTTTGTAAAAAAAAAATAAGCAACTGTATTCTTCTTATTCTTCTTATGTCCTGCCCATGGCTACACCTTAAGCCCCTCCCAAGAAAGTTGTGTTGTATGGAGAAAATAGCAACTATGACAATGGTTTTTTAGGGAAGCTAGAACAGGAAAAATGTGATAAGAGAAGAACAACAGTCAAGGTGAAGTTCATGGAAGAGAAGAGCAAGAACAACGTGAGATAATAGAGGAACTGTCTGAAAAGAAGATGAAGGGTGAGTGAAGGATAGTAAGATATGAGCCAGTGTTAGATGGTAAAAGGTAGAGGAAACCTGTGAAAGAAGGGCAACCATGAACAAAAAGAGGTGATATTAGATGAAGAGTACATGGGAAGACCTTTTGGAGCCGCAGCCAGTGCAAGGTACTTGGCCCCACGATAGAATGGGGTGGACAGCACAATACTACACGCAAGTTTCTGTTTTGCACATATTTGTGTATGACATCACATATCAGTGGGGGTTGGGGCATGCCATGTCATATTCTGCCAATGGAAGAGTAGCAAAGCAAGAAAGGGCCCATGATAAAAAAAAAAGAAAAATGATAAAAGGAAAAAGGTGGGGAGAGAGGCCAAAAAGACTGTGAGGTGGAGCAATAAAAGAAGTGCTGGTGGGAGTAGTATAAATTGAATTTCTGTTTCACTCCCACATTAAGGATAAGATGATGGTGGTTTCTCCCTTTCCTTTAACCCTCACTCATTTTTAATTTTTTGTTAATTACAAGATAATTACACTTTGTTATGCACGTTTGACACTTTGGAATGGAAAAGTAAAGTTTTAGACTTTGGAAACTCTTAACTATGGAGTAAATAAAAATGCTTCAGCTTTATTTTTTTACATGTGGACTCAAGCCATTCGATATCTGTGCACTGGGCAGCCACTGAGGCAAATGCCTTCATAGCATAATGAAAAGAGCCATCCTGCGATGCAGTGCAGAGAACTAGGAACAGTAAAAGCTTGAAAAGGAGAGAGGTGGAGATAGAGGAGGAAATAGCAAATTTGACAAGAGAAAGTAATATAATATTGGAGTCAGAAGGACACAGATGAGGGATGGGATTTAATAGAGAAAGACAGCACAGACCAGCAAGATCATATTTTGTTCCAATCATACTGCACACACATCATTATCCACCAAGCTCGAAGGCCTGAGGAATATTTGCGTAACACCATCAAACATGGTAAAAGTAAAGCATCAAACATGACTTATGTTTCCTCGCATGTGTTTGAAATGTTTATACAAGGGAATGAACTATATCCTCTCTGTATTCTCGGTGCACAAAGCCTCTTTCTTCAAACTGGTATTGTAAGCACTTACACAGACACTTTACAAAGCTGTAAACACTTTAGAAAGAACATTTAAATCACATTTCTGTGTTTAGATTTATGCTCCCTGGATCATTCCAGCAAACTTACAAGTATACCTGCAATGTTCCGGTCTCTTGTCTGTCGATTACTCACGCTAGCAGACACAACTAATAGGAGCACTTTTGAAAAACACCATCAAACAAATGCCAAACAATTCTAACAGGGAATACAAATATTATTCCTTTTGAATTCACAATATTTGGAAAGTCGTGCACAGATTGCCAATGTGTAATTTGATGGAGGCCACTGCATTGAAGCTTATGCCTGAATGCACTGACATCCTGCATTTTACCATGACTCCCAACTGTTGGCGGGACTGTCCCTTTTAGAGGCCAGTGGACTTCAGTCCTGTGATTAGTGTTAGTTAGCTCATGACGTTAAATGTTCCATCATTTATAATAAAGCTAATTGGCATACATGGGAAGCACAAAAACCAGAGATCTCCGCATTGCTCATACAATGGAAAAAAGGAAGTGATGGTTTGGGGGAAAATGGTGGACATAACTAGGGTATAACTAGATATCTGTAATGACATATGTAAGTGATATCTGTAATGACATGTTTGAGTGGCCAGTGCCATGCCTGTGGTCACTAATTGAATAAAATGATAGGCCCCATTGGGGCAATGGGCTGGTGATTTACCCCAAGTCTCAAATAAAATAAAATGAATGACACCCCCCACCCTAATGCCAGTTGCTGACCAAATGCCCCCGACACAGTAAATAAATACATAAAATTAAAATAAGTCCCTACCAAATGGTCCATTAGGGGAATGGTGTGTCTGTTATTCCCTATTTCCCTGGTAAAGTATGCTAAGGGACTGGGTGTGGAATGGTGTGTTATGCTAAGCGCCATTATTACCGTAGTGCAGTATTTTGCTTGAATGCATGGTATCTTTGCGGCCCCCGTTGCAGTTGAATCGCACGCTTTAATTGCAGCCAATAGTCTTAAAGTCACGTATGGGTTGCTCATCTGGGCATCATTGTATCCACCCCAATGTGTTTTACTATTTTAGTATCCTAACAATTGTATTAGTGTTTTCAACTCTTGGTTGAATAATGTTTAGTATAAAAAATCTTCCATTTTAAATGATAATGTACACAATAAAACAGATGAGTCCAGCTCTCTTTTCAAGATTCCTTTCATACTACCAATCAAACTAGACCGTGCAATTCTGGTATTTCTATTTTCTTCTTTCCTTCCAACAGATAACAATACTGCTTTTTTTCAGATGCTTGTAATTTAAAAAGTATGCTTTGGTTTTAAAGTACCACTCTGCCCTGAATATGACCTATATTTTTGTCATGCCTATTACACATCAATAATTCTAAAAATGTATGCTTGTATTAAATATGGAATAGCTGTGTTCTAAATATGGTGAATATACTCCCAAATATCAGGTTTGCAACCCTTACTGAGCTATCCAGCACTTCCTGGGGCCTTGGAGGGAACGAAAGCAAGAAACAAAGTAAAAACAAAAACCATATTCATATGAGTTCAAAAAACTGCAATTAAAAAACATAACTACAGGAGGAATTAACATCCAAAGATGAATTGTTAGTTCTCATTACAAAAATAAAATATTTGCAGGCCATGAGACCTTTATACTGCTGCCGAAGAGGCACATGCGACACCATCCAAAGTGTGCCCTGAGAAAACCAGCAGGGGTTACAAACCTATTTACAATTAGCATCATGATGCCTTAAAGTGACATATCCCAAACTACCTATTTATACAAAGTGTATAAGTTCAAAATCCTTGTTTAGATCCTCTTAGTCTTTATTTGTTTCAATATCCTCTCCCAGTGTCCTCCTCTAAGGAGGGGGTCAACCCCATCAATAATTTGAAAGCTATGTAGGTTGACATTGTGTCCCAACTCTTTAAAATGTTTAGCAACCAGGAATTTGGAGATAGCGCCACCAGCAAGTGCTGTTCTGATGGTGGTTTTGTATTCTGAGATACGTTCCTTAATTGGTCTGGTTGTCTCACGCATTGGAAAGTAAGCCACACAGTTATTTAAGAATGTAGACCACAAAGGAGGAATCACATGTACAGTAGTCCTGAATTCTAAACTTAGTCCCCAAGTGTGGGTGATGGAAGGTATCCTCCTTAATCACACATTACATTGGTTGGACTCCAAAAAGGAAATGTGCCAACTTTTGGTATGGATAGAAATCTAGTGGTGGATTTAGATCCACCAACATCCGCTTTTACCAAGGCACCTTTCAAATTTCTGGTCCGAGTGTAGGAGAACAAAGGCGCATTCCTGAATGTTTCAGGTAACTTGGAGTCTGTCAAAAAAATGTGACAATTCTTCAAAATTACCCTTTCCGTTTTTGAGCTAATCAGAGTGTATGGTGATATAAAAGGAAGACCGGATCTTTTCCTATCTTTGGCGTTAGTGGATTGGAGCTCAAGTCCTTGAAGTGGTGGATAGTCCCTCGATCGTTGGATCGGGTTCTGACGATTCTAAGAACATAAGACAATCTTTGTAAGCAGATAACCGATCGCAGATTTTTGGAGATGGAAAGCATTGGGGACTTTGCTTGCAATGTACACAAACTGTACATTGCACAAAAGCCTGTGCAGAACATGTACTCGCAGATTTTTCCCACCATATGTACATTTTGTTTGCACGACACATAACATTTTTACATGATACCATTCAAAATGTATAATGCAAATGTATTGAGGGGGAACCAATCATCAAGTAGAGGATCCCATAGTTTACACCTTTAATTCGTTAATCTATGAATTATACATTCTTCAGTTACATGCGTTCCTCAAAAAAAATCTCAGTACATACATACATATGTATGCATGGAATCTCAGGTAGGAGGGGTTAGAGTTCAATCTATTCAGGCTAATAATACAGGAAATAGTAACAATTCATATAGTGTCTGGAAGGGCTGCTTAGGGTGTAAGTAACAATTTTTTGTATCCAGCTTGTGCAAAGTATTATCTAATGTTCTTTATAACCTGTCTTAATAGTTATCTATGTAGTAGGAATGGACTGATTGCTAAACCAAACCGTCATAGGAATTCAATTATATGTGCGCCTGCCTTTCCTTGCTGAATAGGATTATTCCCTCAGCTGTTGGAACAAGAGAATTAAGTGCTGCACGGAGCTGACAACTGTGACTTACCAGAAAAAATAAAAGATAAAGAGTGCTTTACCATTAATGCTGGGGCAACTCAAATGTCTCCAACCGAACTGCAAAATTGTAAAATATATAACAATCACTGCTTGCCAACCATTCGTACATTTTCGGGCAGCATAAAAAAGCAAAAAACTAATAGGCAAGCGAGCAAAAAATTAAGTAATATTTATTTTATGATATTTTATGATTCTTTCTTGAAGCTATCCGGTACAAATTGTGCATTTGTGTATTTAAATCAGCCAATTTCCTGAAACCACACAAAACTACCTCAATATCTGGTCAGGAGTCAACAGAAGTAATCCCTGGTTCCAAATTTATGTCACTGACCTGTTACTTCTCTCATCCATTTCTTTCTTTTTATTTTTCAGTTGTGTACAGGGAGCTGGGTAAAATGCCATAATTAGGAGTCCTTACTAGTATTCTATCTATATAAATAGTACTATTTTGGGGAATTGTGCCCTTGGGAACCATGAACCTCTGAGATTTCGTGTGGCACATTTTACATTGTGACTGTAACTTTTTGGAACCTCATGCTTTTAATATGTCTAAATCCTCTATTTCCCCATATATTTTTCTGTACCCCCACATATATTTCTATATAAACATTTTATAATTGTTGGGCGCTAAGCTATTCTGGGTCTTGTACATTAGTAGCTTGGCATTCCCTCTCTGTCATTTCTGGATATTTTGCCCTTTGTCTGTTTACTTGCATCTGAACTATCGCTGCCTGTTTCTCACCCTCCGGCCTTCTATACATTGCTGTGGACCTTGCCCCTTTACACTCACTCACTGTTTCCCTCAGTCTTTTGGATAGTATCGTAATGTACAGGTGTGTAATAAACTCTCCTTCTGGACTCCACCAGCCCTACTGGGCATAACAGCCACTCTTGTATAGTTTTCTGTAGGAGTTTTAGTTCTCCCGTGTACCATAGTTAGGCAGCCTGTATCACTCTGTTGGCTGTGGGCCATGATTCTGATAATGTGCAATAAGCATCTATAATAGACACAAAATGTGTTAAATTTCACTTATCACTCTTTTTCTTGGTTGTTGATTTTATGTGTGCAGTTCTGTGGATCTTCTATAAAGAAGGACTTGATCTTCAAGTTAGAGCACTGATAATTAAACAGCACCCGGTTTCAGTTTCCTTGGACATAGTGTTAGCCACTCATATCTACCCAGTCAAGGTACTGGTAGATATATGTTAGTAGCAGCCTGTGTTACACTGGAATCTGGTAATGCTCAGCCAGAATAATTTTCCATTCTCAATCAGTGTTTTTCTTGGTATATTTGGATTGATATAAAGTAAATGACAGATCCCCAGCTATCACTTCCCAGAAAGCATCTTGCACTAGTGAGAGATGGTTCATCTCTTGATCAGCAAAAGGGTTAATAATGCATGAGAAAGTGATTCACTTGCAAGTTCCCAAAGCATATGACAGCTCTGTATGTTATTCATCTGAAACATACAGTATTGTCCAGCAATCTTTGTGTTCTCCCTCTAATAATTCCTCCGGGAAAGTATTTTTAAGCCAATTTAAAACTTCCATAGAAACCAGCTTGTCAGATGTGAAGTGGACTGGGTTGGATTTCACCTCCTTACTTACAATTCCTTTTAATGGCGTACACGATTTTACCGAATGAGGCGGCCTTCAAAAACTTTTATTCAGCTGAGCCCCTCACAGCTGAAAGCTCTCCCTCGGCCTCTGTGTAATGATCTTTATTGAAGGCTTATATTTTAAAGCTTTTTTTTTTTGACGGAACAAAGAAGTCAAGCATCATAGATTGTTTGAAAGGATATATACATTTTTTTTTTAAAACACGGTACTCCTTTATGCATCTTTTATTTCTGATTTATGACCCTCTAAGTAATGCATCCCTTTAGGATATATTTCATACACTTCTGTTTTAATGCTTTTTTTTATCTCTCTGTTTCAAGCTCTAATGTCCTTCTGGAAGTGAGTGGAAGTGATCAGGTCATTGATGACTATTCCTCACTTATAACAAATCTTTTCATACTCAAGGTAGATTTTTAAACATTAAACTAAAACATTATACTAAATAGTAACAGTTCTGATACTTGTTAACCCACAGACTCACATAACAAAAGAAATGTGCCAGTCCATTAGACTATCTGGCATGAGTGTAATATATATCCAGAGGTTTGTCTTGCCATACCATTGCATGCTTACCCACATGCCTTATAGTGAAGCCCGTTTATTAAGCCATAACCTATCTATATACCGTGATGGATTTGCATATGACTAAGTGTTTGCATCTGCCTCTCTGTGCAGACCTGAATACGTTTGCCTTCCATGCTGTAAAACGGTACACAATTGGATCTCCACATTAATAAATGGGTAACACAACTCTTCTACTGTTTGCGCTTCAGTTGTGGCTCTTCATTTTCTTTATGGTGTGGTGGTGGGAACACCCCAAGACTCCCTTGGTTCATCCGATAAGCGGACTGCACAATAGAGCATCTTGCTCTATTCACATAAACTTGTTGTTTTCATTTAATGTTTTCCGGAGTAACTGTGCTTTATAAAAGAGCCCAGCAGCAAAGGGTTCACAGTCACCGTTGAAAATACTACAACCGTACCAGCTGACCGTGTCCGAAATCTTGGGGTCACTTTTGACTCTGCTCTCGCCTTTGTTCCTCATATTCAGTCTTTAGCCAAATTCTGTCGGTTGCACCTAAGGGACATCGCACGCATACGCCCGTTCCTCAGCGAAGAGACTGCCAAAATACTAGTGCACTCGCTTGGGATCTCTAGCCTTGACTACTGTAACAGCCTCCTGACCGGACTACCTCTGGCTCGTCTGTCTAACCTGCAATCTATACAAAACAAAGCTGCCAGACTCGTCTTTCTTGCACGTCGGTCTGATTCGGCGGCTCCTCTCTGCAACACCCTCCACTGGCTCCCCGTCTACTCAAGGATAACATTTAAAATTCTGTATTTAACCTTCAAAGCCCTCCACTGCTCCGCCCCTCCGTACATTGCCTCCCTTGTTAACCGATACCTCCCTCCACGACCTTTGCGCTCCTCAATGGGACTAAAACTCTCCTCCAACCTCATCACCACTTCTCACTCGTGTCTCCATAATTTCAACCGAGCTGCCCCCTCCCACTGGAACTCACTTCCGCAGAGCATTCAGCTCTCTCCCTCCTTTTCAAACTTTAAAAAACTCATCTCTTTAAAAAAGCTTACTACCCAGCACACTAGAATACCTGTCACTTTACCTCTAGCTGGAACAAACACAATTCATCTTTGGCCTATCCCACCTAGTGCCACCCATCCACACTACTGTTACTATATCTTCGATCCCTCTGACCTCTTCAATCCCTTATGTGTCTCATGTACCCCAATCCCTCTAGATTGTAAGCTTGCGAGCAGGGTCTACCTCATGTACCAGTCTGTTCTAGTTTGTCTAACTTAGTATGTTGTAACCTTCTATGCTCTGTACCTAGCACTACGTAAATTGTTTGTGCCATATAAATAAATGTTAATGTAATGTAATTAGAATGGACCAAAAATGCACAGTTGTCTCTAAGTGATGGAACAAATGTCCATTGGCCTTCCTGTGATGATCTTCTTCCACACAAAGAGAAGATAAATATAGAGCTGAAGAGCAGGATACAGGGTACCTTTGTTCTCATAAAAATGTATTGCAACTTGGTAGGCGCGGTGGTACCCAGGCAAAGTATTGCCTATTGGTAGTTGTGGTGGTACCCAGGCAAAGTATTGCAACTTGGTAGACGTGGTGGTACCCACGCAATTGCTCATGTGCGGATCTCTCTTCTTTGCTATGTCTTTGGATGGTTTATTTATTTTTTGTAAGGTTTTTTGAGTTTGGTAAAATTTAAACCATGATTGATATATATCTGTGTGCAATTTGTTTTTTCACTTCTAAAATTAAGTTTCATACTGGCGTCCATTTTCTGCAGAAAACTGAAAACAGATGACATGTGAAGATGAGCATTCCCTAAGCCATTTGAACAGAAAACACACATTTTGCCGAATCCCAGGGGGGCATTAGTTCAGATTATGAATTCATTCATTATTACAAATTAGTCAGGAACACTGACACAAATCAGGCACACCCATTGACTTCAATAGTTGTGAGGAAACCAAGAAATGTTTATAAGTAATAAACGGTTTCTACAGCTACAGTATCTACACAATATCTCATTCAGGTTTTAGGTTCAAATGTAATGTCATCATTAAAAACAGTAATTACTTTTTGCTTGCAATAAAAAAAAAAAAAAGAAAAACAGCTCTGGGATTTGAATCCCAATTTACTTATTAAATTACACAATGCTCCTTGAAGGATCTATTCATTAAATCCCAAACTGTGTGTTACGTTTACTCCCAGAAGTATAATTATGAGATGAGAATCTGACCATTTTCAACTGAACTGAACTTGATGAGAATTTCCTAAACTCCACAGTAGAACTCAGCACGATTCCACAGTAGTACTAACCCTGTAGAGTTCAATGTTCGTTCACTGGTGGAGCTCTGGGATCATCTGAACTTTATAGGACCTGATCAGGGTCAATTTTTCTGTGTTTTAATTAAAGAATGGGTTACTAAGTTGAGTTCTGCCTTAGTTCAGTCCATGTGGATTAGGAGGGCCCAACCGTCTAACATGCCCATTGATTTTGTATTTTTGGGCCATTGTAGGTCTGAGCAGACCTTAATGTTTAAACCAAAGTGAAACTAAGAATTGCAGATTGCCATCCATTTGAGAGAGCTGCAGCTCCATGAGACAGTTGCCCTGACTGGTGATGCCAGTCATTGGAGTGTGGGTGCATCAGTCATGTATGGTAAGGTTTAGTATACTCTATAAGGCACTGAGTATATGTGTCATGATAGTCAAGAATGGTCAAATATAGAACAGGATGCTCACATCTGGCAGATCAAAACATAACAAGAACTGAAGAACAGAGGACCACATTAAGGTGAAGCAGCAATGTGAACAGTTGCATTAATACTGGTGCTGAGTATTTGGCCCCTGCAGATGATGAGCGTGATGTGTGCATCACAGAAGAATATTGACTTGTAAAAGATTTGTTATTTCCTTGTGCTGACATCATGTTGATTTGACCAGAAATATTACAGCTGTTTTTGGGAGTGCCAATGTTACAGTTAATTGAGAAAACGCACAGAAAGAAGTCTTTCTTTGAGAACAAAAGAGATTAATGGACAGATTTGTGTTTCATAACGAGTGTTGGAGACTGAGGGCTTCATTCGCAAAAGAGGAAATGTCAGGGAATTGAGGGAATTTTTCAACTCGGCTGGACTGGAGAATGTATCCAACTTGGCTTCCTAGGCTATAGAATTACCTTGAGATTGAGATTACCTTGTCAATTGCCTGCAGTTCCCTCTTTTGTGAATAAAGCACTAAATGTAAATGTTTATATCTCTAAATTGAAAGGGCTGTAACTAAGGAATGCCCAGTGTATGGAGAGACAGCCTGACAATGTCTTAGAAGGCGAGCTAGGCTTATTGCACTTAACACCTGGTGTTTCACAATAATCACAATCACACAAATTCACAGTGTAATTAAGTTAATTTCTGTCGCAGCAAGCAGAAAACAGATGACTTTTGTGGACCACGAAAACCCAATATGTCAAGTTGTCAACCATCACGAAGGACAAGGGGGGGGGGCTGTGAAAGACAGTGATTTGTCTGCATGTCACAACCCAGGATAGGATGTCAAGGAAAAGCCTCTTTGCAGGGAATGCTGTGGATCCTGTGTGCAGTGGCGTAACAAGGTGGTGCTGACCGCACCGGGTGTCACCCCTGCTGTTGGCATCCTCTTTTTCAGTTTATAGCGCTGCTGAACTTTAAAAAAAAAAAGAAAGTACAAAAAAAAAAACCTCATTGCCATCATGTCCAGTGGCTGTATTTCCCTCCTCCATACAGGAGGGAAGACTGCACGGAGGAGACGGCTGGGGGGACAGAGCAGCCAGATGAGTACTGGGGAAGGGGGCACGAGGGTGCTGTATTAATGGGCAAAAAACACTGGCATATTGATGGGCAAATTAACACTGGCATATTAATGGGCAAATTGACTGTGACATATTAATGGGCAAAATAATACTGGCATATCAATGGACAAATTGGCGGTGGCATATTAATGGGTAAAATAACACTGGCATATTCATGGACAAAACACCACTGGCATATTAATGGACAAATAACATTGGCATATTAATGAGCAAATTTGCTGTAGTATATTATTGGACAAACTAACACTGGCATATTAATGGGCAAATTGGCTGTGGCATATTAATGGGTAAATTGGCGGTGGCATATTAATGGACAAAATAACATTGGCATATTACTGGGCACATTTGCTGTGGTATATTGGCAAGCTGGCTATGGCATATTTATGGTTAAAAGAACACTGGCATATTTTAATAGGCAAACTGGCTGTTGCATATGTTAATGACAAAGTGATGTGGCATGTTAATTGGTAGCTCACAGTGGCTTATTTTAATTGGCAAAGTGATGCTGTGGCATGTACTGTGGGGCAAAATAACATGTACTGGGGTGGGGGCGGGGGGAGTGACATTGTGGCTTGTTCAGCAGGGCAGTTCTGTGGGGCAAATTGACACTGTGGTATGCTCTGTGGGGCAAATTGCAATATGAGTGC